>CM067305.1:62015304-62130689 GCA_034231615.1 Meghimatium bilineatum | reverse complement strand
TGGATTTATCGCAGCAGTTGCTACAAATGCCGTTTTTAGGTAGCATTTTTCTTCGATTGCAAGTACAAAAATTGGAATGCTCTACAGTAAAAATTATAATATTATTTGTCATTAAGTCTTATTTGTTTATTGATGTTTTTTTCTCATCCTATTATGTATTGGCTGTTATGCAAATTGTAACTGTAAAGTAAAGTAAAATAAAGTAATACATATCATTTATTAATGCGGTAGGGGTGTTAGATGTTCTCACACTGATCTCACATTTCAGAGGTTCTGCAAATTAGGGCGTTAGCCATCTCCTCTCCCTCGCAGTCTTTACTTCGCGGATTAATCCGATACCCATTTAAGGCTGGGTCGAACTGGTAGCCGTTGCGATCTGGAAAACATTTCTGCTCATCTGGGGAATGAACCCAGTACCACAATATGCGTAGCCAGTGCTCTAACCACTGCACTACGCGGCTATGTAACTGTAATTGTAACTGGGCTAACCAATGAAGCGCACAATGTTATACACATCCGTCGTCATTGACTGCATAGTATTTTCGTGAAATTAATTGTGCATTCCAGCTCGAGTTATGATATTGTTTTCACAAGACAAGTTGCTTATGAAAACCACATCATACATGGTATGGCACAATTGTAGAATGGAATTTAATATTTTAATTTGTGCAAAATTAAGAAAGTTTTTTTTTAGAAATTTTATAGTTGAGTGTCTGACAATAATAGTAAATCGTCATTTCTATAATTGGTGAATCTTAAATACAACGTATTTTTTGTGGCTCTGATATTATCAGCATATCGTGTTTTTGTAAATAAATACAATGTATCATACAGCTGCATTTACACATATATTATAAGTATGTTGTTGAAAGTTAAATTCGTTACACTAAAATATAAGTAAGATTATAAAAATATTGTTCACAAGAAGCGAGACGCGGTACTCTATTTCATAGTTCATCATATCCCTCAAAAATAACACAACAGGTCATGGGTATATCCTGCAAAACACTATCACGGTGATTACGAGAATTAACCCTAATGTCAAAAACATAAAGGAAACGAGAGGACAAAATGTTGTAGACAATTTGGATGAAGTAATCATTAAGAGAGAAATTCATAAGATTGTGTATGGCAAAGAATCATTGACATTACAAATATTGGAAAGGAATCTAGAACATGCCAACAACATTCACATTTCTGAACCAAAATTATGGAAATCAGTAAGGAGTGCCAGATTTACTTTTCGCAAATATACATGTGGCAGAAGCGTCATTTGTGAGAAACCACATTTAGAAGCTATGAAAAGTAAATATTTGAGACAAATTTGGGAGATGCGGAAAGCACATTATGATAAATTTTATATTTATGAAACATGGATAAATGAACACCATACTAACGTAAAGGAATGACAATCTACAGATGAACTATTAAGAGATATGTACCAAGCAGCAAAGTTCAAAGATTAATAATGGCACATGCAGGTAGCAGAGAAAAAGGTATGTGGAATAATTGTGAACGCATATCCATTTCCAAATCTACCGATAATAAGACTACCATGCTGAAATGAATGGTCATATATTTAGTTAGTGGATAGAAATGACTGTACTTCATCGTTAGATAGACCCTCCTGACTGGTTATGGACAACGCTTCTTACAATAAGTTAGTTGCATGTGAAGATAAGATCCCTACAACCTCGTCTACTAGGGAAGAGATTAAACTATAGCGTAGAACAGAAAATATTTCATAATTTTCTGATGTTGGTAAAGAATGCACCCAGAGATAAGACCACATTGATACAATTATAGAAGAGCATAGAAATAGATGTATAAGACTACCATAGTGTCATTCACGTTTAAATTCAATACAATTTGTTTAGGCTAAAAATAAAGGAGCCGGTGCAATGGAAAATGAAACCTTCTTACTTAATGATGTTCATAAAATTTCATATTCTACGCTCTCCGACATTAACAAAGAATTATGGACTAAATGTGAGGATCATATATTGAAAGTGGAATAAGAATATTGGCATATAGATGGTTTACGCTAGAGTCAAACTATTACCATTATCAATCTTTACTATTCATCGGATTCTGAATGAAAAAAGAAGTGAAGAAATATTTGCTAAAACAAATGATATTATAAACAACAATACAGAATAATATTTTTTCGTATTACAAAGTTTCAACGCACAATTGGCACGCAAAATAATACTATTTCATAAATGGTTCACTATTAACTTTATATCTCGTTGCATATATTCTCAATGCAACGAAAGAAAAGCATTATTCTCGAAATATTTCATTTTTACCCACTCTATGAAAGATGTACGATACTCCTGTACATGCAATTACTGTAAAATGTATTCTTCACACACAATAAAATCGTTACTACCTAAAAACGACATCCGTAGCAACTGCTGGGATAAATCCGCTCAATATAGATAATAAATAACCAAAAATCTGTAACGTGGTTATGAAATAATTCACTCATGCAAAATATGAGGGTCTATATAATCAGTAAATACAGAGAAAAATGTAAATATCGGTGGACAACTATTTATGAACGCACTATATCATACTTACCAACAATACTGGTAAACTGCACGTTTACACACAACTTCACGGTGCATTGCGGTTATTGATTATTGATCAGACACTAACATCACATCACTCGGGGCACTCCCATAACTGATCCGATCTTTGTTCCAGCATCTATTACAGAGTATGTAGATCCAGAGTCCCTATCACGTGTTGATTACGAGCTCATAGTGTATATACACAAAATAAAATTAATACAAATACCTTTCCTGTCATCTGGATCCTCCTTTTTCTAACATTCTCCGTATGTGTACATTCTCAGCTTCATTGACATATCTTCATCTTGAAATGAATTTATGACTGTATTAATCAAGTATGTTTTCTCTCATCTCAATATATGTGTCGAATATCGTCCTGGGCGGTGTTTCCATATATATATATATATATATATATATATATTTATATGTATATATATAGCAATCATTCATTTGATGACGGCTATAATTTCAGACAAAGAAAAATCGCAATACTGTAGACGGGATATGAACCACTTCCAATCAGGCAGCGGGCACTCGCATTATCACTTGAGTCAGCGCGTAGTCACTCGTCCATCACACGGTATCCTTAAAGAAAGATGCGACATTAATCATTACTTTCAATGTGCATATTTCCAATTTACTTCTCATATAGGTTGTGGAACGATATACATACAACAATACCACACCTAATAAACGCACACACGCACCCACAAACACACTCACGCACACTGCACAGGTATACAGAGTACTCGTGAACAACAAACTATTCAACATCAGTACGTTCCATAACGCATCATGGCTAAAATAAAGAACTACGTCTATTAGTAAACATAAATATTACACGAACAAGGTTGATTTAGATACATGTTTTGGAAATGGTGTGGCCGAAGACTGAATACGTGTTGTCTGAAGCTGCCTGGCATGTGGGTACCAACGGAGAGATCACAGTTCAGATCGAGTTTGTAGCAGCATAATTGTTCTTTAATAATAAGCCATCAATGATTCTTGATAATAATATTACCCTAGTTTCAGATATTAGCTGTTTCATTTACCTGGAATGTGCCGATATGGTTCCGACCCATAATCACATGTCACATTTCGGAAAGTGATCGTCAGCGTTGTACATATATGCGTGTATTGGTCTGCCTTTTCTTCCAGGACGATAGTTTTGTTAACTCTCAGATGCGATGCACAGAATAAATGACTTCACCGCATCTGATGCTTATATACTCAGTTATTCGACACTATGAGAGTAACTTACCTAGTGTACAGTCGACACCAAAGTGACCGCCAATGCAAGAAGTACACTTTCCGGTTTTTTGAGAGCATGTCTGATTGAAACAGGTTTTAGAGCAATACAAGTCACATTCCAAACTATACCGTGGGTACTCACATTCTAAAATGAATTGAAAGATACCATCTTTAATTTATAGTAGCAAACATGTACATGTGGTTCTCTAGATACGACACGCTGTAAACGTTGCACGATTACAGTCGTAGCATATATTTATAAATCCTAAAGATTCACGTCATTGTGAACTCTCAAAAGAAAATTTAGTAAAATGTAACTAGGGAGGTAATGTGCGTCATGAGAAAATACCCATCATTAGAGCCGTTGTGGAAATCAACGAATGAAATTGCGAGTTTGAGAAAAGTTGGACAATATATACGTTGTAGAAGGAGATTAGCATTCATTCTTCTCATGGATTAGGCCCTGAACAGTTAGAGACAGCGGTCCATGCAGAAATGAATATATGTTAGATTAGATAGAAAATATCGAAGAAATTATAGAATAGGTATAATATCATCAAGAAACTAAATTCATTAAAGTTACAGAGAAGGATAAATAAATGAAGAATCAGGACCTACAACAGTCATCTTTGGAAAGCAACACCAATTTAACAGAAATGAAATAGAAATGATATTGAAGTAGAATACAATAACAACATCGACACAACATCGACACGATTCGTCTTGCCACTGGTTTCAAATGAGGCCCGACAAGAGATTGAGGGCGACGTTTTGCACAACTATTCCTCACTTTAAACAAAATCCCCAGTGCAAGTCATTTTCACATCCACGAAAATACACCCTAAGGGAAAAGCTTGTCAAACTGACTCTTGGAGCATGTAATGTACGCTCACTCCTCGACAATGACTCTAACACAATAGACCGATTTGAAGAACAGCCCTGATTGGGAGAGAGCAAGGTACCATATTGACATAGCAGCTCTGAGTGAAACACGACTTGCTGGAGTCTGTCAGCTCTGTGAAAGAGTTACAGGCTATACATTGTATTGGAGCGGAAGAGATATTAAGTGAAGCAGGAGTAGGAGCTTCGCCATTAAAACAACACTCGTTGGCAACTAGCAGGCCCATCAAAGGCAATAAATGACCATCTCATGACAGTAAAAATCCCCCTGCTCTCTGGTAAATAATATACAATAATCATCAGTGTGTATGCGCCAACGCTGACAAATTCAGAAGAGTTAAAGATAAGTTATATGATGAACTTCATACAGCTATCACTGCAGTTCCAAAATCTGATAAGTTCATATTACTTGAAGACTTCAATGCAAGGGTGGGTAAAGACAATATCTCCTGGAACGGTGTAATAGGGAAATATAGAGTGGGTCAGTGCAACAACAATGGACTTCGTCTGTTACAAACTTGAGGCGAACATGACTTCCTCATTACCAACACCATATTTCAACTCCCAATCCGAAACCGGACCTCCTGGATGCACCCTCGATCAAAACGCTGGAATCGTATCATCATCATCATGTGCCATGCCGGGTGGCGTAGGCGGTCATGTCTCTCTACAGCTCTGTTTCCACAGTATTATGTATCAAAGTCGTTGTTGTTTCTTTGCCGTGCCAGGTTGTCAAACTGTCTAATATTTTATCACGTTGTCGCCCTCTGTCTCTGGTGCCTTCAATCTTGCCTGTTGTGATTATGTTCTCTAAACCTTCCTGTCTCATGAAGTGGCCAAAAAAAGAAGATTGCCTTTTTCTTATATTGTTGATTAAGGTCTGTTTCGCATTTAACTCTTTTAACACCTCTACATTCGTTTTTCTGGCAGTCCATGGTATTCTCAGCATTCTTCTGTAGAACCACATCTCTGTTGCCTCCAATCTCCCACTTTCCAGTTTGTTTATTGCCAAAGACTCTCACCCATATGTTAGTATAGGGGTTATATAGCACTGCAGAACTCTCTTTCTCACCTCTAATGACAAGGTCATATTACACAGTAAATTTATTTTTCTGAGTGTTGTTTTTGCCTTTCCTATTCTGCATCTTATTTCTGTTTAACTTCTTCCATCTGCTGTAATCATTGTACCTAGATATTTGAATTGGTGGACCTGTTTTAATACTATATCATTCACTATGATCATGCATTGTGTGTTATTTTGTTTCTTTGAAATAACCATCACTTATGTTTTCTTGATATTTAGGAAGAGGCCTTTCTCTTTGCTTTCTGTGACTACTACTTTAATTAAGTTTTGAAGGTCTTCCTCACTTTTTGCAATCAGAACAGTGTCATCCGCATATCTCAAATTATTTATGTTATGTCCTCCCACTGATATTCCTGGGATATCTACAATTACACGCAATATATTTTCACTGTATACAGAGAACAGGTCTGGTGAAAGCACGCATCCCTGTCTGACTCCTTGTTTTATTTGTTGAAAAGGGCCAAATTGCTTTCCTACTCTTATTGCTGCTGTTTGTTGCCAGTACATGTTCTTGATTATTCTTAAATCCTTGCTGTCAATGTTCAGATTCTCTAGCATGTGTATAATTTCGCTATGTTAACTTTGTCAAAAGCTTTAGGAATCTTATAGATTATATAATTGTAAGAAGAAAGGACCGCCAAGATGTTCGAGTGACAATATCCATGAGCGATGCAGACTGCTGGACTGACCATCGTCGTATTGTGTCATACTAAGAATTCGCATACAGCCTTCCAGACGCCCACAGGGAAGCAAAGCAAAGAAACGTATAGACGTCAGAAAGCTATCAAATGTAAACACACAACAGTCCCTAGACTCTACTCTGGTTGAATGTCTGAAATCTGCACAACTAGAGCAATACGAACTGGACATGCCTGAGCAAGCAAATTTACGACACTGCTACTGAGGAACTAGGTCAGTATATTAAAAAAATGACTGGTTTTATGAGAATGATAATAAAATCAAAGACATTTTGGACGAAAAAACACCACCTTTTCAAATCATACTTAAATGATTCAAAATCAATGTCTAAAAAAAAGAAGCACTCAGTTGCAAACCAAAATTAATTCAAAATAAACTACGCCATATAAGGGACTCATGGCTGAATAAGAAAGCATATGAGATACACAGATTTTCAGACACAAACTATTTAAGAAACTTCTATGATGCGCTTAAAACGTTATATGGTCCAACCTCATCAGGATCTTTTCCACTTCTCAATGAAAATGAAACACAATTAATCGTAGAGAAAGATACAATTCTGCAGCGTTGGGTAGAACACTTTGAGCACATTTTGAATAAACCATCATCAATAAATGAAGATGCCTTCAACTAACTACTGCAGGTTCCTTTCAATGAAATGCTAGGTGACATCCCTACTTTAGAGGAAACTCGTAAAGCAGTTCATCAGATTTCTAGTGGAAAAGCACCTGGCTCCGACTCAATACCAATCGAAATATACAAATATGGTGGTAAAAATCTTATTGAGAAACTTCACATAATTTTCCAACAGTCATGGATGAGCGAAAAAAATTCCACAAAATTTTAAGGATGCTACAATTATACACCTGTATAAACGTAAAGGGAACCGCCAGTCCTGTAACAACCATCGTGGTATCTCTCTAATGTTCATTGCTGGAAAGATATATGCCAGAATCATTTTTTTCCGTCTTACATCTCATCTAAATGAAGGACTACTACCCGAAAGCCAATCTGGTCTCAGAAAAGAACGTGGAACAACTGATATGATCTTTGCTGAAAGACAGCTTCAAGAAAAATGTCAAGAACAACACTGTGACATGTACAATCGTTCATAGACATGACAAAAGCATTTGACACAGTAAGTAGAGAGGGTCTGTGGAAGATTATGACATAGTATGGATGCACACAGAAATGTATCTCAATGGTGCAGCTATTGCATGATGTAATGAATGCTAGAGTTCAGGATTATTGAAAGTTATCTGAAACGTTTCCTGTCTCAAATTGAGTAAAACAAGGATGTGTATTAGCACTTACCCTATTTAGCATCATGTTATCTGCTAAGTTGGATGTTTCTTTCAGAGATCTAGACCTGGGATTAAACATCACCTATCGCATAGACGGAAAATTGTTCAACCTTCGGCGGCTTCGAGCAAAAACCAAAGTTAAATCACACACAATCAGGGATCCTCTATTTGCCGATGACTAATGCTAATCCTCTAAATGGTAACTCTGAGGCTGATCTACAATGTATTATAGACAGATTCCCCAAAGCCTGTACTAACTTTGGGCTTACCATTAACAGCTTCGCAGCAAAGAAAAATCATTACATGTGAAATGAAGTGTCTGAGGAAAGCTGCAATGGTTACCAACTTGATAAAATAAGAAATGAAGAAATTAGGAAAAGAGTTGGTATAATATCATATATCGAACATATTGAGAGACAGCAAGTAAAATGGTTCGGCCACCTTATGAGAATGAAGTCAAACAAAATACCAATAAGAGAATATAATACAAGAATATCCGGGCATAAAGCCAAAGGTAGACAAAGAAAACGGTGGATAGAAAACATTAAGATAACCTTGAAAAAACATGGACTAAATGCAACCTCGGCGATACATCTGGCCTTGAAACGACAGCTTTAGATACCACCCCTATGCTTATCGGCAAGTGTGAATGCGATCAACAATCATTCACCTGGGGATAGACAATAGACAATTAACACAGAGAAAACAGAAGTCATGTTACAACCAGCACTTGGCAAAAGCTATCTCGAGCCATAAAGGTAAATGGTGTAGTATTGAAAGTTGTGAATAGATTCACATATCTAGGCAGTACGTTATTACAAAATGCCAACGTTGATGATGAAGTGTATACAAGGATCGTGAAAGCAAGTAGTACGTTCGGCAGAGTGTACGCAAATGTCTGGCGTAGAAATGTCATTAACCTACAGACTAAGCTGAAAGTTTACAGAGCAGTGGAACTTCCAGTGCTGTTATACGCTAGTGTAACATGGACTGTGTATAGACTTCATGTGAAAAAACTGAATCATTTCCATACACATTGTCTCAGAAAAGTTATGAACATCACATGACAAGACAATATTCCAGATACCACTGTCCGTGATAGAGCTGGTATCCAAAGCATTAACATGATCCTGATGCAGACACAGATTCGTTGGGCAGGTCATTTGGTGCTATGCCAGACCATAGTCTAGATACTTCTCTATGGTGAGCTAGAGAAGGGTATACGATCTCAAGGTGGCCAAAAGAAAGCGCTACAAGGACTCGTTAAAGAACTAACTGAAAGCCTTTGAAATAGACCACGATAGATGGGAAGAACTTGCACAAAATAGATCTACATTGCGTTCTAAAATAAAAAAAGAGCGCATTATCTTGTGAAAAGAAGATAAATGCAGAAGCTCAACAGCGGAGAGCAGCTAGAACGTCACCTATAGACGAAATCCGTCTACAGTCGTCATTCCATGTCCGTACTGACCAAAGAAATTTACAGGTCGAATAGGGCTCATTAGTCATCTACGAACTCATAATCAAGGACATAACTAAAATTGAATTTTCAAAAGTGTATGTAACAAATGGTCATCATCACTTGTGATGGACGAACAACATAACAGTAGTATGAATCTGTCCAACTTTTCATACGGTCGATTTATTGTTGTGCTATCAGAGCTATGCAAACACGCTTTACCAATGTGCTGGGCCATGAAAATAGACTCTAGAAGTAGATGAAGTAATAGAAGATATGTAGACAAAAACATCACAAGTGCCAGATAACTTTATCATTGAAGAAATTAAAGATGTTGATGAATCGGATATAGATGTGATAACACAATTGCTGAATTACATCTATAGGAGTGGATACATAAGTGTAGATCTCTTGAAATGTATCTTCAAGAGAAATATCTTCATAGCCAAAGCAACCTGGTATCATAGATTGTTTTGAGCGCCACACACTTAGTTTATTGAGGCATGTGACACAAATTATAATGATCCTAAATGTAATGAATAGAACATGAAGTAAAATCAAACCATACATTGGAGATAGTAATGTAGATTTGTTACACGCACAGACACAAAAAACGCCAAATACATCTTGACAACATTAATAAAGGTTGACGACCGGTAACGGACATCTATATTTTTTATTTTTTTGTGTGATATAAACAGATTCAAATTATTTTAGTTGTCAATATCTTTATGGCATTGCGTTTTTATAGTTATGTTTCTTTAAAAAGGTAACAGGTGGACATCATCATAGAAAATTGTCATTGTTGTATGTTTCTTTTGTTAGCTATTTATTATTTACTATTGATAGTTTGGTATTTTTTAGCAACGTTTTTTACTTTATTTAGTACTTGATTTTTCGAGCTTTATGGACTGCACAAATATGAAGATATTGTAAACGCAAATAAGAAATAATTATAATGTTATTGAATTTATCCATCGATGGTAAACGTTAGAGTAATAAGTAATATATATTGACAACAAAGAGCAGCCATAATATTTGATAACCAAACATGATAATTGCAACACATCAAACAAGGGGTTTTGCAAGGTTGTGTAGTATCGCCAGATCTTTTCAATGTATACAGTTAAATATTAATGTGATAATTGCCAGAATAGATTGATACCATACAAGATATGCCAGGAATATCAGTGGGGGTATATTACACACAGCATAAGATGCGTTTGAAAGATAAGAGAAAGGTCATAAATAATGAAGAAAAACAGAATACCACTTTAAATCAAACAAAAAACAAAAGATGAACAGCAAAAGTAACATATATTGCATATATACTATACAATTTTCTGTTTAAATTAAGTAGTGATTTCGCCTCATTTGATTGATGCCCGTCCTTTCATCCTAGGACTAATGTCCATGTTGGTTATATCAGGGCTATTTATTGTGAATGGCGCAATGAAAATATAAATATCATGGTTGATCGATGTCCACAAAATGTGCATTTTGATTCAGGATAAACCCGACCATTGAAAATGTGCAGTCTTCGCAATACACTTGTAGCCGCACATATTTACCAACAGTGATGTTTGGGGAGTTTTCTCAGCCATTTTTAATGAACTCTTGTCCACCTTAATTGCTTTTAGGGATGAAGTAATTTATTTTCTAAAATTCTGGAGGATACACAATTTCAGCCAATATACTTTTGTCAGTTTATGGAACTGCGACGCATGTATGTCTTCAACATCCTGATGGCATTTGGAATTCAAGACTCGCCATGTATGTGCATTGTTAGAAGCTAGGTTCTTAATAACATTTTTCAACCGTAACTGATGTTGTATAATGGGAAGAAGGTTGGTAGAACACTCATTGCACTAATGGCATATGTTAGCTTATTCTAATTATAATATGGTTATTGATCGTTTTCTATATGTCAGGTCATGTAAGTTATTGTCTCATTAATATTCTCTCTCGATACACGTATGTTATGCACGCTCATCTTCACTCTCAGGACCATGTTTTCGTTATTCCTTCTACAATATCTGATGTGCCGTCAATTGCATTATCAATATTAAAGCACAACTTCAACCAGTACGTACTTGCACAATGTCTGACTACCGTGTGTACTTCTGTTCTAACTTGTCTCAACTCGGCAAGAGTATGGCATATGTATGTTTCTATATTCCTTAGAAGCAGTCATGATGTGTATGTTCATGTGTAACATGCATCTTTAGCACCCTTATGCGAACAACATTTTTAGTGTATATACTACATTCCAAGTGACTGCATCGTTTCTGACTAGTCAATGAGATTGTCTTGAAATTGTTGTTGTAACTCTACGCACTTGTTTGAATCCTTACTGTCGGGTGTATTTGTGTTTTAATCCTTACTGTCGGGTGGGTTTGTGTTTGAATCATTACTGTCGGGTGCATTAACATGAGGGTGAGTTTGTGTTTGAATCCATACTGTCGGTTGCATTAAACATTAGGGTTGGTTTGTGTTTGGTTACAAATGTTGGCATTGGTGTATATTAATCCTACGGTTGAGTGTTTGGTTGTGAAAATTGTCTTTTGTCTATGTTTGACGACGAGAGACGTGAAAAAGACACGACTTTCGCCCTTTAACAATAATCGTAAGTGCCAGATGACCTGTCCAACTAATATATATCTGCATAAGAATTGTTTCTATGCTAAGGATACCGCATATATCAACGCAATCGGCATCATGAATCTTGTATTTCAATTTGATGTTCATAAATTCTCTGTGACAGGTTGTGCGAAAACGATTGCATGTTCTTACATTACGTCTATACACACTCTGGTTCACCATCGCATAATAGCACTGGACGTATCAATGGTCGGTATACTTTAAGCTTAATTTGTATGTTATTGTCATTTATATGCCTATCATTAGTGCATAAAGTGCCGAAAATGTTGCATGTCTTAGCAATCCTTGCATACACTCATAATACACTCATAATACACTCATAATACACTCATAGTACACGCATAACCATTAACCTTGGCCGTATGTGCTAATGTACTACCTAGGTATATGAATGTATTCATAACTTACAGTGGTACGCCATTTATGCGTATGTAAGGCCAAGATAATTTCTGCCAGGTGCTATGTGTAAGATGATTTACGTAATCTCCGTGTTAATAGTATGCCCATGATATGTACACGTTCTAAAGAATATGTTAATAGTATGCCCATGATATGTACACGTTCTATAGAATATGTTAATAGTATGCCCATGATATGTACACGTTCTAAAGAATATGTTAATAGTATGCCCACGATATGTACACGTTCTAAAGAATATGGGCATAATACTTTGTAGATCAGCCTCAGAGTTGGATTAAAGGCACAGTCATCAGAGAAAATGATATACCTGACTGTGTGTTAACTTTTTTTTTTCTTAATGTCGCAAACAGAACAGAACAACAAGTTTCCATCAATGATAGAGTAGATACCTATATTCATTATCAGATCTCGGTAATCATCATTTAACATAGCAGATAATATGGTGCTTAATACTGTAGGGGCAAATACACATCCCTGCTTAACTCCATCCCTGTCTACATTATTCTGAAGGTCAGTATTATATATGTTAATACGATCGAGACAACATCGACAGAAGCTGTTTTCTTCCACCGTTGGCAATGCGATTGATGTGCGTGGAATGTCGTGGCATGTGTCTGACATTATATGCTCCAACGCAAAACCTGATTTTCTGTTTTGGTTATAGTCTCTGGTAGAAAATGTATTTACACAATTGTACATGTGTACATAATTATATTAGGCTGCGGCAATTAACGATTAATTAATCGATTAAAATTAATGTTATCTATTTAAATTTAAGAATATATTTTAAATATTTTTTTCAGTTTCTTAATAATTGTATTTTGTTACTTACTTTTCTCGTGTATTATTGTTATGTATTTAGACGTGCAGACGTAAACAAAATTGGCGACGAAATAAATCACCATTGAAGTTAAACATTTAAGCGGAAAGGTGAGCAAACATTTTATTTTTAAGTTAACTGCTGATGACAAAGTAGACGAAGGCGACAAAATATACTGAGTTCACTGCCATAAACAATTTGCTTTTCGGGGTTGAACAAAATCGCTGACCTACTACATTCAGCACAAACATCCGCTCAAGTATCAACACGTTGTCGACAGTGGCGTGCAGAAGAGTTCCCAAGTACAATCAATAACTAATTTGTATAGTGTCAATCAAACAAGCCTGTAAGCGACAAAGTTGTAGCGGACTTGTAAGTTGCTATTGCACATTGGATTGCCAGTTCAGGGCGTCCGACGGTAATTGTGGAAGATGATGGACTACAGACAATACTACATATAGGTCTTTCAAACAAGACTTACGATTTTCCCAGTAGCGTACAATTGATAATAACATTAGTACGACGAGAAGTTAGCATATCATAAGGGAGCTATAGAAAGCATTCACATTATTGCTTTCAATACCGACATTTGGACCTCAATCAACAATGAATCATACTGTGGTATAACGGGACACTGGGTTGATTCCGACTGGAAACTGACATCAGATGCTTTAGGTTGATTACTTGTTGACGAGCGACACACTGCTGAAAACGTTGCCAATTTCAATTGAAGAAGGTTGCTGCAACATGGAACATCAATATGATGTATCGTAAAGGACAGTGCACGAAACATGGTCGCTGCTATCAGACAAACGGATTGTAGTCACATGCCTGTATCACACACTGTCTTCAACGTAGCATATTAGCAGGTGTGAATGCAGCTGACGCATGACATCTTGTGACAAAATGTCGACATGTTGGTTATTTCAAGCAGAGCTCGGCCAACACATCGGAACTGAAGAGAAGCCATCCCAGTGCCTCTTTACCGAAATATGATGTTATGTTCCACAAACTGCAGCAGGATGTGACAACTTGATGGAACAGTACCTACATGATGTTAGCCTTATTGTTGCAAGTCAAAGACGTTAGAATGCAGTATCATATCGATCATCCAAAAATCTACAGTGTACCTAAACTGACAGATTCAGATTGGGACAAAATGTCCAAATATACGTCAGACTTAGGATCACTTGGAAATGCTACGGAATATGTTGGAGTGAACAACATGTGATATGTTCTGCAGTTCTTCCGCTAGAAGCCTTTTTGCTTAGTCTATTAATGGTTAATGATGGCGATCCAGGTTATATTGCACGATTCAAAACTGCAACATTGAACGACTTCACAAACATAAGGCATTGATGATTTGTTTGCCAAAGTTACAAATGACTGTGGCCTTATATCCACGTTACAAGAAACTCACCTGTCTTGATATACCTACAAGAGTCAGGTGAAGAACAGTTCTCTAGATACGGCATAATTTTGTGCGTAGTAAAGGTTTGTTTTCGTTGATTCTGTTATTTCTCTAATCCATCTTTCGAATGGTCAGCCCATGATTTTGTATCCATCGTGTCTGTATAGCAATGCTTTTTGAGGGGTTTATTCCAATTAGAGTCTACACGTATGTGTTAATTAATGTATCATCTCATTTAATCCATGTTTAGCACACTATTAATACGTTTATTAGTCTTCTGATGTTTTCATGTCTGATTATATCCCTTGATCTATCTACTAGTATACAAAGGTATGAAAATTATCCATGTTATCTGGTTATTCCAAGTATACTCTACATATTCCATTCATCGCTCCACTCGGTTGTACTTTGACACTTATGTTATGTTATTTTTGACACTTAGGTATACCTATTTGAAGTTTCCTTCTTTGTGATATTACATTTTTTCTTTCACTGCAGATTCCATGTTCGCTGTAACATCATCGCCTATTGTACGTTTCACTTTCTCCATACATGATTTTCTACTATGAATTCCCGATTCGTTATGATCACTACCAAATTGACAGAAATTATATATGATTGTAGAAATAATGACACCTTTGTATATGGCAATACGTTTCCGTGGCAGAGATAGTAAACTTGGGGACCATTGAACAGTAACGATTTCAATTATTCCAGTAGTTGGAGATAACGCAGGAGATTAGCATCTACTAATAATAATAATACAACCCATATCTCGTCAGGGTCGTAGGCTGTCACAAGAGCTACATTAGCACGAATAGGTGTAGGCACAACTCTACCTTTAGCCGTTCGCAGGAGTGTTACAATATCACGCACATACGATAGATGATGCTGGTATATTATGATTCTGCAGCTTTTGTCATTCTTCTTCTTCTGTGTTCGTTCACATGCTGATGCAGATTACACGGGCAGTAATCCGGAGAACGAAATGTGTCGTGTTCTGGTAAAAAAATTGGTTGCAATATTTGTGCCTTTTGTCATGACAAATGTTATTCCAGTATGCCTTCAGGGCCAATGTAACCTTATATCAGCTAGGGCAGCAATCCTCACCCCATAGTCTGGTTATTCGCCTGTAAGGTCGTACATGGAACGTAAATGATATTTCTATTCTTTGCTCCACCTTGGACCACGACAACACACTGTCGGTTTTATTATTGATTGCATCATCTTCATCATCATTTCATCCGTTCTTGTGCTCCTATCTTTGATTATCTTCTCTTAATCGTATTTGAGATTTATCTTCTTTCCTTTTTCTGCTCACCAGTTTTTTTATGACATGTTTCGTACCATAAATTAATATTTGCTTGTTTTTGTTTTAAATGTATTTCTCCCTCGACTCGCATTGTATATCTATCGACGTCATATCATATATCGTTTCTATGTAAAACATAGTGCCCTCGTTGGTATTTTATCTTAATGATGGATGCATAGTTGACCATTTGTATCCATATGTTCCCAGTTAATAGCGTGTTCTCGTTATGACAATGTGACGATATTATAATGTCTGTCCTTTCATCTCCACATTTACCCTGTCTTACTGCATCCCATAATATTCCAATGTGTCGGTTTGAGTCTTGAAATTGTAGATATATTTCACAATGCAGGCGTGCAATGGAAGGTATTCTACTGAAGGTTTCAAGAAAAAATATTAAAACAGTTATGTTAGCTATTCTTCTTCTTTTTCTGCGTTCGCTCTCATATAACCACAACGAATATTTCGTGCGATTTCCGACTGGGAGCGTGAAGTACGTTGTGCTGCAAGTTCCACAGTAGAACTGTGATTATTTGCACCCCAGTTGGTAACTTGTGGTCAGGACGTCCGAGGTCCAGCACATCCGTTTTCGCCATTCTTTTATTTCGGGTCTGGTCCCTAGTCCGTGACAGCCTGTCTGTCGCCGGGCACGCTTGTCTGTATTGCCTCTTCGCCAAGACGCTTGTCGAGCGTGTCTATCTTGCACGAGTTGCTCCACCGTCCATGAATCCATCTCGTGCAATTGGACAAATTCTGCCTGTGTCCATCGGGTACTGAACGTTTCTCATCCGCGAGCTTGGTTCCGTATGAGGAAGAACTAGATGAGTTGGGCCCTGGCTCGTTCGCCCCTCCTACCCAAGGCGTCATTCATAGACATCTTGAACCCCTCGCACAAGTTTGAGTCTCACACAACGCGTTTGAGAGCAAGGCGTTCTCGAGCTGAGCAACCTTGTCCCAATAGCGCCTGAGCCCATCATGTACTGAACCCTTTCTCTCTGCAAATGTGTTTCCGGTATACAAAAGCTTGACAATAAAGTTGTGCCAGGACTGCCATCTTTGTCCCTTTCTTGCCTAAGCCCATCAGGTTCGGAACCCTTTCTCTTCACGAGCATATTTCCGGTATAGAAAGGCTCGACAGTTGGTTAGGTTTTCCTGCTTTTCCGATCGCCCATGATTGGGTCTGGGTCTCTACCTATAAGGATCGCATGTAACTAGAAGCGCGTCTCGAGCTAACAGAACTTATAGTTACCCTTTCCTAGGAACTTTTCACATTTCATTTGCAGTTCGTGCTGCCCTCTGGCGCTTTTCTGCCCTTTAATTATGTAATTGTACTCATTATGACATATATTTTTTTTCTTTCCATGCATCCCACCTTTACGTGCCTTTTACATTGAACGCCCCTCAATGTTCTGACTAATAGTCGTCGCTGTATGTCGACAGTGTCGTTGTATGTGGTGAAACAAATGGTGTCGGAGATATTTACTGGTCTCTTTTGCAGTCAAATCTCTTTCCATCTGCTGCCTCCACATTCTCGGACACGATCCTCAAATGATGTGGCCAGAATAAGCTCGAGCTGCTGTTTTCTGTTACCAGGGTGCACCGCGAGGAGGTACATTTGGGATCTAGGTTATCTGCTAACCCTAGGTCCGCCTAGAGCAATGCGTTCCCTTTGTACCCCATGTTAGCTAAAAATCCACCAATAATAATCTATTCGTCTATCACTTCGTCGGTGTAGGAAACGGGACCCGCAAGTCTGCTTAAGGATGCAAGTTACATGGTGACTGGCATTTTGTTTCCATGCATGCAGTAGGAGGCCGCTAAAGAAAGCTGGGAGAGGGCGGTGACAAACCTATACATTGGGAACAAACATTATAATCATTGCACTTCTTTCTTCAATTTGTTACTTGTTCCTCTTGTCAATGTCTTCCATGGGTGACGGAGTGATGCAGGTCAGTGAAGAGTGTACATATCTCATTTTGGTAGCAGACGACCATCTCTCAGGTTGGACTTTGTGAGTCATCACTGCAGACTAGTGAACCATGATGGACATGTTGACTAAGACGTATTTCTACATTCCTGGCAAGATATGATCATTTTGTGAAATAAAAATACTTTATTAAACAAACATTCTTGTGAAACAGCAAGACTTTTGTATTGGAGTGCCGCCTCGATTATCAACTTGAGATTATATACATTTTAGTGAGATATATTTCGGGATGTTGAGAGCTACGTGCTGGTAGCTGAAGGTAATAGTGCATTACCATCGTTGTTCATCAATATGCAAGACTACGGCACTTAGAAATGATCTGTCGCAGTTATATGTTTTCACAAGTATTACTAATGCTATGATATTAACTATTTTCCACCCTTCTAAAAGTACAGTCCTGCGAACTCACATTTTCTAAATAAATCTCACAAGAATCGACGGGGCTTATATATATATATATATATATATATATATATATATATATATATATATATATATATATATATATATATATATATATATATATATATATATATATATATATATACACTAACCTGTACATGTTTCACCAGTGTAGTATTTCTTACAAATGCAGGTGGCGTTTATCTTGTGACATTGTGAGCTACATCCTATGGAACAGTTGTATTGGCAATCTGGCCCATAATTTCCAAATTTACAATCTGTAGATATTATTAGTATTTATATTATTTATAGTTTTTTTCCTAACATGCAAGAATGACGATAGAAACACAACCCAGTCAATACAGAGTATGAAATGCCGTGATATGTACATAGTGAATAGTGAGCATAACCAAAGATCATTATTGATCAAATTTAGATTTTTGTCGTTTGAATGTAATGATTGAACCGTATTGATACCTGAAATTTGATTTAAATATTACTTTTGCAAAATTAACTTGGCTACATAGAATTACGTAGACGTGTATCTTAGTCAGTGATAAAGTTGTATAGCTCAACAATGAAAATGACTCGAGTGAAGATATCATGTCACATAAACTGAACTCTTGGTGTGTGATTTTATGGATTACAATTTCTTGGATACTAGAATGTGTGTATATCTTCTTCTTCAGCGTTATTCTCAAACTCCCACTGGATATCTCTTGTATCAGGACATTGGTCTTAATATATTTCTAGAAGGATGTAGTCCAGAGAATGGAAATGCGTTGTGTCGCCGTTTTATTTGCGCCAATGGCCCCACACATCCGATTCGGCGGAGTGTGTATATCTAAGAGTGATGATATCCAGAGAATTAAATGTCACACAAAATCACACAACATTTTCCAGATTGTTTTTTGTTTTAAAATCTGGTGACAGATAATCCGGAACTTAACCAATGCAAACACTAGGAATGGTAGGAGCAGTCACATGCTGCGGAGCAACACTAATGGTTGTTCAAGCAATAGCCACATGCAGTGGAGCTACACTAAGGGTTGTTCAAGCAATAGTCACATGCAGTGGAGAAACACTAATCGTTATTCAAGCAATAGTCACCTACAGTGGAGCAACACTAAGGGTTGTTCAATTTCCAAAACATAACAAAAGATGTATACCATATTCTTCCCGCGGCCAGAAGATACCCGGGGTCAGTAGATACGCGAGGTCACTAGATGATCGAGGTCAGTAGATACCCGAGGGCAGTAGATGCTCGAGGTCAGTGGATACGAATCGACCCTGAAAATAACTTCAACTTCTGAAATGCACATACTTCCAATAGCATATATATGGAATTGACACTAATATAGACTAGGTCGCGAAGTGACACATACATTGTGTTATACCGTGGTCTAAATTAATGCATATGCATTTTCGTGGAGACCAGAGATGATAGAATACATTAATGCAATCCTTTCTCATTTCTTCACAAGTGTATTTTTATAATTGTATTTACCAAGGTTGTACTCACGTCTCACATTGTACAATGTGATTTTATTGGTGGAGGCAGATTCGTTAGTTGTAAACCTATCTCAATTATAACCACTTTATTCAGTATTTTACAGTATTTCAACACACAAATCATTATAATATGTAAAACGGCACTTTCTTATCAGTGTCAAACATGGACAATATATACCATACAAGTTACATAAAAAAGTTTACTATCAACAAAATGTGATGTCTAGGAATAGCAAGAAATTGAAAGCAAGTCGAGGATGATGAATCAAGTAAAGGTAAGTAAGACGATGCTACTTTACTTGATATAAAGTGAACGATGGTGTGGCTGTGTGAGGTGACACACTAATTATCAAAAATTCAACACACTTTGTTAGGTAATTTTCAAAATTCTCGCACTAACTTTCCAAAATTAAACACAACATATAAGGTAACGCACTAACTATCTAAAATTCAACACACTTTGTGAGGTGACACACTATCCAATATTCAACACACGTTGTGAGGTAACGCACTAACTATACAATATTCAACACACTTTGTGAGGTGACACACTAATTATCCAATATTCAACACACTTTGTGAGGTGACACACTAACTATCCAATATTCATCACACTTTGTAAGGTGACACACTAACTATCCAATATTCATCTTTAAACTTTATGCTGAGATGCCTCAATCCCTGCATCATCTCGCCATGTCATGCTAGAAGTGTCAGACGATGTTGATTACCATGAGCTTGTATCAGTTGTGCACTTTTTGAGAAACTTGTTACTTTAGTATTTGAAATGTAAAAGTACATACACAGATTGTATAATAATGAGACATTCTCTTTACAGGACGCACGTCAGAGTTATTATAGACAACACGAACATGTGTCGATACACAGCCAATGTGCTAGCTAAAGAATACATATGGCTTGACTAAGAAAGATTCACATGCAAGATTATAGGTATTTTACATATATCCCCACTTGCATACACAAATAAACATATATGTAACCTCTGCAGGATCCCCCTGCGTAGTTTGTCCTACAAGAACAGTTTCCTGTTTTCTGTATACAAGAAGAACGGCATCCATTTGCACACTTCAGCGAGCAGTTTGTGCCATATAATCCAGCAACACATTCTGTAATATACCAAACACAATGTTTCCGTTTACCAACCAAAATACATCATTGTAATAGTAATTCTCAATTATACAATTCAATATTCATTCACTGTTCACGATGTTCGCACATTGTACTATTAGGTGAGTTCATAACGTAGCTATGTGCAAGTGCGAATGGAATGTTATCTAACTAAAATTATAATAATAGATAATTTGTTATACAAGTGTTATTGTGTAAGATCCCCTGTCATTTATGAGTAATATAATGATTTTTTTGTTTTCTGAAACAGAACTGCTAAAGTAAGAGTTTTACCCAACTTTCTAGTACTAAATGTCATATTATCATTTGCTTGATTCTTATTTTGTTTCTTTTTGTTTTATACTCTTTTTATACCTTACACCGTTAGATGTAAATGATGTCTCTGTTGATGGCATATGTGTGTGCATATGTGTGTGCATATGTGTGTGCATGTGTGTGTGGCAGACAATGTAAAGAATACATTACAGAAATAAAAGAATCAACGAAAACAAATATATATATATACATACATATAAGTGTGTGTGTATTTCTTTTCGTTGTTTCTTTTATTTCAGTAATGTATACTTTGCATTGTCTGCGTCTGGCTTTGTATCCATTGTGTCTGTATGGTAATTCTTTTAAGAGGGGCACTGTCTGATGGTCGTCTGGAAGCTTGTAAAAACCACTTAATCTACTCTCTTCTGATGTACTCCAGGATTGGCATTGTGTATGTTAGTCGTCTGATGTTTTAATTTCTGAATCTCTCTCTTAATAGTAATCCAAAAATTCTACGTAGACATGTAATTTCTTGTTATAAAAAACTGTCTTTGTCTAAGGATGTTAGTGTTACAGTTTGACATTGGTAGTGCAGTGGTGGTATGATACTAGTTCTATATAATGCAGTTTTAGGATTTATGTTCATATGCTTTTTTTTTTAACATAGAAAAAAAAGATATATCCTAAGAAATGGTATGCTATATTGCATCTGCATTGGATTAATTTTGTGTTTTTCCCATTTGATGATATACTGCTTCCACGATTAGCAAACTATTTCACCCATGGAATTTGTTCTTCAGTGATTAAATAGTTGTGATTCTTTCTGTTTTTGCGAAAAAACATTACTTCAGTTGTTTATGTGTTTATATTCATGTGAAAGTCCATATATGTAGTGTTTAGTCTGTTTATCTGGTGCTGTAGTTATTTTTTTGGATGTTGATATTATTGCTTGATCATCTGCAAAACGAAATTCGTTGAGGAGGTCTTTTTTAATGGTGTCTTCTTCATTAATGTTGACAATTTTACAAATACGATCGACATATGTAATAAATAATAGCGGATTTAGGACACATTCTTGCGTACTCATTTGTATAAGTGGGATTTGCTTGAATGAACAGCACTCGTTGTAACTGCACATTGACTTTATGTGTACCTACTACTGCATATGTTGATTAGGTGTTGTGGGATCCTGTATTTTGATAATTGAGAACTCTCCATTGTCACCAATGAGCGTTATTAGTTAGTAATTGTTGGATTGCGGTTGCCTTTTCTGTGCCCGGCACCTAAACTACCGGCTGGTTTAAGTTTAAAACATACAATAAACTCCTTAAAACCAAGTTAAGTAATCAATGTGGAATATATTTGTAAAATATGAGACATGACCATTGTAAGTACTAACCATAATTACATTTTAACGCCGAGATAAATGCATGCATGAATGCATAGTTGTTTCGTTGTCACGTTTCGTCACATTCCACTATTCGCGACATAAATGTATCACTCTCCCAATGTTAACTCACCAAATGCATCAAATACCAGTGCATTCCTTCATTCGTATGGCATTCAGTCAATAATATGTGTATCAACTGAGAACACATCAGTATCGACCGAACAAGTAATTGAACGTTTCCTAATTACACAGAGCGTTCACTATACTCAGGGGATAGTCTACACGTTTCTCTACATTCATCTTGGCTTAACTTATTATGTCACAAAAAATACTTGCTTTTTTCGGTCGTAGAAGATCAGTGGTTCAATGTTGCCCTTTCCAAAACATTCTTGCACAATGCTTCACTATTTTCTGGGAAACAATTTTCATACCATACACCGCATGCATTATTGTATGAATGTTGGTTACTGAGATCTTTCACAAACGAATCATTTCTCTTTTAAACAAATCCAACAGATTCGACTACCGTTTCAGAATAATAAATAAACTAAGAAATTGAACATGTTCCTATTTGTTCATTGGTGTGTACTTAATACATCATAGATGACGGCTTTCTGTGTGTGCTGGAATAAGTGACACAGTAAGGAAGCGTGTCTTTTAAAAACAACCTCTTGTACTGCATTTAATTTGTATTGTTAATTAATAATTCTAAGGCCAATAAATACGGAGACTGACAGATTGAATATATTTTCGAATGCGAGTGTGGATGTTATTATTTAGATCACTGATCGGTACACGAAATATATATATATATATATATTTCCCTAGAACGAGCATACCTTCACATCAACGATAACTCAATACCTGTTGTATAATGAAATACAGATATCGAAATATAGTTTATCATATAGAGGGACGTCGAGGTTTTCGCAATGAAATGATATGATATACAGTGTGGGTGCCATGGAAACATTGGAACATAGAAATGAATGTCTAAGTCTGCACGTTGACAACATGGACTACTTCGGTTGTGATTAACATTTGAGAGTGGCAGCTGCAATTGATACACATACGCTGTTGACAATGCGGTGCAATAATTGATGGTAAAGAACTTCATTTAATATCACACCCACGCACACTCTCACACACATTACACACTACGCCCATATTCGCACAAAGACATATATCAATCAATCAATAAACCCATAACCCTTTAGGGTCTTAGGGGTACCACATTGGATGCTTCAGCACACAGAGTCCTCCAGTGAATTCTATCATCAGCCATGCGGATGAGTGTGGAAATATCCTGCCCTGTCCATTCCTTGATGTTGTCTGTCCATGGCTTTATTTTACCCCCTCTGCTTCTTCCACCCTCAACAGTTCTCTGCAGTATTGTTTTTGACAAGGAATCGTGCCTGCATACATGTCCGAACCATACTAGTTTTCGTCGTTTCACTGTTGAAAGCAATGGCTCCTGAACACCTGCACACATCTCTACTTTATTTCTTACGTACAAATTGTCTTATGTTAAGAAATATATATATATATACGATTGGCAATATTTATGACTGTTCGTGAACTTTTGCGCATATCTTTCAAAGACGACCATTATGGCCACGATTTGAGGGGTTGAATGTCACTACAAGCAGCATTAATATTTAATTAATGTCTTCCTTCACCTGTGCAATCGTGTGCATTCAAAAAGCAGCATCCTCCAAACTTGAAGCTATATGACGTATCAAAATGTATACGACTTGAGCAATGAAAAACATGAACAGTGTGAAACTAAGTTAATTATTAATAAACCGTACCCGATAACCCCACATAGGCTTACAATTGTTCAATGACTCGGTTTTAATAATGGTGATGACGATGAAGTGGAAGACAGCATTTAAAGAATGTGATAGAAAATGTACAAGTGCAGCTCGTCTATGCAATGGTAATTTAGGTACTTATATAACATGACGGGATTCTGCGTGACAAAACTAAACGTTGTTATAACAACTAGCTGTCATATCCCACATACTAATTCACATTTTTTTTTCTAGAGAATATTCCATCAATAAATGTCAAAAAATACTGCAGTGAAACGGAACAACATTAGTACTTATGTAAAACACATATTTTTAAGATCACAGGTCTTAGTGATAGTCCGCCTGTTGTGTTCAAGTGAAACATCAAAAACCTTTGTTCTACGTAAGTACTATAGAATATTCCAACGTTCCTATATTACGCATCGCGATTAATTGTTGCTGATGTGAATATATATTAGTTTGATATGCACTTACTTGGAGTCTACAGCCAATGAAAATTACATTGAAGATCGTATACAAATGACATGCGTGACCTCAAAAGATAAGTACGTAAGACTGTTCTGGAGAATGTCTTGTTATGCATATATTGGCCATACAATACCTAGCTATACACAGAAATACATTGGTTAATGATGGGACATCTTGGAAACTCTTTTTGACATCCGACTCTTTTCACAAACTCGTAGCACGATTGTATATATATATATATATATATATATATATATATATATATATATATATATATATATATATATATATATATATATTTATGTATTTATACACATATAATATGGCGGCAATATGTGTATTTAAAGATTGATATGACGCAGACAACTATAAACTGCAGAGACACATAGACACTACAATTTGCACTGCTGATCTGGGCATGTGCTATTTAAGAATGTGACCTGCTGATATGCACTAGCCCCGTCACGGTTCTCATGATTAGCTACAATGGGGATGCAATACCAACACGCTTGGAAAGACACATGACTGCAAGAAATACCAGAAAATGGTGAAATGCAGCATATATTGCCTCAAGAAATTAAATCCGGATATTCTACAGAGGTTTACTCTCTGAGACTAAGACACGCCCGTTTAACCCTTTAAAACAGTGAGTGAATAAAACGCAAGAGAAATGTAAGAAAATTACAATATATGTGTATAACATAATAACTTCACATGAGTGTAAATTAGTTCCATACTAAAGCAGTTGTTCTACATGCAATCACATGTATAAAAACGTATTTTGTCTACTCCATCTCAAACTCCCACTGCACAATATACAAGTCCCAAGATTAAACTGCATTCAAATACCTGAGCAGCGTATTCCTTGAAATTTAGGTTTACATGTACAGGTCCCATATGTAACATTACACATATCTGCGCATCCAATAGAGCAATCGAACTCACAATCTTCTCCATAAGTTTCGGGACGACATTCTATTAAGAATATATACATTTAACATCACTATAACATTAAGCGCTGGTCATTCTGTGACCGTTATTCGTAAGTTTTTGACTAAGAAAATGTATTTCTAAAACTTAGAAACTAATATGAGATGTATTTTAGTAATGGTGTGCTGTTGAAATCAATAATCGTGGTGACATCAAGCTGCAACGATAATTGTTACCAGCTGAACAGACCTGCTTTTGATCTCGTCTATTGCCATCTGATTGTGTTATCCATGGCTACTGAATAATCATATGTATAGCATGTGTATACATATGCAGTTGACATTTGAGCATGAACGAACATACGTTCAGATGAAAGAATTAAGCTAGGAAAGTTATTTTCAGAGGAAGCTTCGGTCCAAATAAGTGCAACATTGACCCTCGTTTTTCAATGTTATTTTTGTCGACATACAAATGCCACTGATTGATTCTACTCCATTGCAGTACAATGGCATTTCTAAAAAATAATGTTAATGCCTGCTGAGTTGACGTAACGTTCTATTCAGTGGAATAGTGGTTGTTAAGGCTATATGCAATTTTTTCCCCCTGGCAGTTGAAAGTTAAGGTTTTCAATAAGGTATTTCATCGTTTCATTTGGAAGAGAAAACTGTCTACACATGTGTGGTTGCTGGCACCTGATGAGAAAACTGACTACACATGCGTGGTTGCTGGCGCCTGATGAGAAAACTGCCTACACATGTGTGGTTGCTTGCGCCTAGTGAAACAAACTGTCTACACATGCGTGGTTGCTGTCACCTGATGAGAAAACCGTCTACACATGTGTGGTTTCTGATGCCTGATACGGTTTAAATGACTATTGATTAGTCACTAAATGACAGCAGATCCTTGAAACCAGAAATGATTGCGGCATAATTCTCTTAACAAAGAATGGAGATGGTGGAACTATCAAATGTTACTATAATCACACACACACAACAAAATAACATATGAGTGACAACCAAACCATTTTCTCTATTATGAAGAAAGCAAACATTATAACAACGGATAACGTGAACGTACATAGAGAGGACATGGACAATTTTCTGTATTTGTACACACACATGAACAGCTCAGGAGACTGCGCTGTCGAAATCTGAAGTAGAATTTTAATGGCGACATTGAAACTTGCCCAAATGAATACATCTTTGCAAGGTACCTGCAGCATAGTCACCGTATTTATAAATAGAGCATGCACATTTTCAGTTTTAATATACGGTTGTGATGCAACCCATTTACAGAGAACAATATCATAGAGAATCACTGCTTCCGAAATGAGATACACAGAAGAGATGTACGTATATCATGGACAGCTAAACATACACATACAGAAGTGTTAACATTAATACAAATTGAAGAGTTTAATCACATCTTAACAGAAAAGCAATGTTATTTTTTCATATAAAGAGCCATAACAACATGGAAAATGTAATAGTTTGAAGGCAGAATAAACGGCATTAGGGAACGAGTGTGCCAAAGACGATATTGCTTTGATATACTAGATTAAATAAACATGTCTCTAGCTGCATCATGCCAGTACGCCCAGAATCACGGAGTGCTAAGGGAATTCATACCGAAGACAAAGTTCTGGAAGGAATATGTCGCACCATGATGATAATTAGTTAAAATTAATATCTGAATTATTTCAGTACAATATCTAATAATAGTAAAAACTAAACATATCCCATGTCAGAATAATAGACATGTCACCTTGATCTACGAGGTGCAAATACATCTATATGCATCAGTATCCTCTGGCATTCTGGTGACTTTGTAAACTTCACATTATGTACAATTCCTTATAGTATTCAGTATTATCGTGTGCCAGTTTTCTCGTCTTAATTTCCCTCTCACCTTGACCTCGAAGAACACTGTCATAGAGTAATGTCTCAACACTTACCGTACCACCCCCCACCCAATGTTATGACGATTACACAGATTAAAATTATTTATTCGCGGATACAAAATTATCAAAACGAGTTTTACAATATTTTGTAGAAACACGTGGATGTATTGTTGCCGATAAAACAAAAGTTAAAAGGATAATATGAATGGCTAAACACAATCTAAATGGCATAAGGACAATGTTGACACCTGAACAAATTACAAACTAAAACATGAGAATTATAAAATATTACTTCTATATTATAGTAATGTTTGGCTCAGAAAAATTTGTAATTAACACAACCATACTTGATGACAGATGTGCATATATTGAAGACAGGGGAGAAATTCACGGAAAGAGAAGAGAGCGAACACACATGTTCAAACAACACTTCGTGTGAAAAAAGGAACAATTAAAGCAAATAAAGATCAAAGAAGTAAAGTATTGTGGGCATAATAAATGGTATAACATATTTAGAAGATCTCACATAAGGTTAATAGCGGATCAACTGGCATCGTGTGCGTTTGTGGCAAAGGGCAATGGATCGCGCTGACGTTTTGAACTCCTTAAGAGATATAACACGCGAGCGTGAGACTAATGTGGATGATGATTCCTTTTCAATTGCTAGGATTAAAGATCAGCGATTGAAATGCGGTGTTGCTAGAGGTGACAATTTTGGAGGGTGCAGAAGAATGATGGTCAACCAGCATAGGACCGGTACTGTCAGCAGAAGTGGGATACACTCAAGGAGAGATCGGAGAAACTATGAATGTGTCCAGTTTGCAGTGATGAACATCCGACGACTAACTAACTAAGTAACTAACATAAGGATAGAGTCGATTGGATGCGAGCATGAGGTAGGGCAGAAATACAATTGATAAGTTATAGGTGGGACACATCACAAGATGGACAGTTAAAGTATAGCAGGTGTTTTAGCAAAGCAAGAGATGGGGGATGTTAAAAGTTCATTGTAGCCAATTCTCGATGCAAGGCCACGAATTGATAATGATTATATGATTTAAATGATGACGATGATGTGTATACAAACTGGTACAGAGATCACCAACGTGGTTGCTTCCACAAGTGCATTTTCCATCAACTTTGCTACATGTGTCATTGCAACCTACAGAACATTTGAACTCACAGTTTGGTCCGAAAGTACCGTCTCGGCACACTGTAATACAAAACAATAATATCATTAATTATATTTATGTGGTAGTCAGATAGTAAATCATACACTTGTTTCTCAACGAATAGTATAAGCAGAAACATTTCATTGGACATGCTACACACGTGCTTAATTGAGTTTTCTTAGTAGTCTTTGAGACACTCTGTACACACCAACATGTGCACGGTCTCCACAAGAGCATAAGGAAGTGTGTACACGCTTTGTCACATAACTCGCTGGTCTAACACACACACGCACACACACCACATATAAACATATTCATACGGCCACATTCACATATATACATACACACATATATACATACACACATATATACATATAGACATAAACATGCATACGTACACATTCATACATACATATTCTGGCGGAGTACAGGGGAAAAAAGTACATCCTCACATGATAGAGTGGGCTGTCATGTTACGAACTCACTACTTGAGTGATGTTGAGAGTCTTGCGATAGGTATAAAATACTGTTACTATTGGGATTGTTGGTTTCCTTTGGATTGTTCACATAATTACCAAAGCAATCGCAGTGACATCATCTCAAGTTGATAATGTTGACATCGATGAAGTAGCTAGAGAATACATTGAAAGAGAATACGAATTCCCTTTACGAATATCTCATTTACATTCTGGATGATTGTAATTCTGTGCACGGGGATAGTCAGACTAAAAATCATGTCTGGTCTGGCTTGGGAAACACAGTGTTGTAATACAAAATCCAAATAGTCTTTGTATTATGCACCAGTTATGACATCTGCATTACAAACAATTTCTCTGAAAAGTAAGGTATCCATATACAGTCATCAAAACATCCCATGTTTAACTAATGTCATCAAATGCGTGTATCATCACCAGGAATACATCTGTGGAGCACGCACAACAAGCAGCTATCAAAGTGTTAAACCTGATACAGATGATTCATTAATTTCAGCACAAAAATGTGAGGCCAAGGAGAATATTCACAAGCAAACACACACACACATTTCCTATTATTAATGTAAATAATACCGATTAATCATACACATGCATTTGATTTAGTTCCAAAAGCAGCTTGAATAGATGCTTGCGTACTAACTCACCAGAAAATAGTACATCAAGTGGGAAGTGGAATATAATTAGTTAAAGCAGCTGTTCCCAAAACGGCGGTAAACTTTTACGGCATCCGTGAACACAAGCACACGAATGGTGTATACGCTAGCTAGCAATTAATTCAACATATAATGGACAGAAGAAAAGACATTACTTCAAAATAGCAAAGAAAGATCAACACCAATCACTCTTGCTGAGCTGAGGTAAACTAGAAAAGAAGTTCAAAAGGCAGGGAAATATTGAGCGAATGACTTCTGAATAAGTGTCTGTAAAGACATTCCGAGTGCAAAGGTAACATTAGAGATGTGTAGGTAGTGATACAATGTATGTCATGTACAGCGCTACATGCCTTCATTTTAAACGACACTAATTTCTTCAGTATTAAGCTACACGAAAAATTCACAAAGAAGCAAGACAGTCAATATTATTGCTGCTCCATGCATCGAGCTGCGCGCTACGGACTGAGAGCCCCACTCCCCTTGAATGCCGCTATTGCTGTTGCGTGTTTGGGGGGGGGGGGTTGGATCTCATTGTGTAACGTGGATATCGATTTATCCAGAAGTTGACGTTGGGATTTTTTTTTCATCACGACATCTGATTGAAACTGCCCATACTGATAAAAAGTTGAAACGTGAACACATCTTCCCGTATTGTACGGAACAATTTACCATTACAGATATTGCTCATATAACGAATCAGATCCATAGATATATGGATAGCTGTCTATTCTTCTCTGTCTTCCCATTTCCATGTGTGTTGTTAGGCGTCACTAGGAGCCGGAGTCGTCTTTCCTTAGCTAACTGTGGTGTCGCTGTCATAATGCAGCCGTAATGTTCTAGTATTTCACTGAGATTATGGATCCATTGTCGTCTGGTCTACACCTGTTTCTATTTTCAGACGATCGTTTATTGAACGCTATCGGATGAATGCGATCTGGTTCTATTCTGATCACCTGATCATTTGAACTATTTGATCTTTTTGTTATGTGTGCATTATTTGCATGATATTGTTTTCATCCGATTTACTATAGTGTCATTGTATATTATATATCTAATTGTTACCTGAATTGTTGTTCTCATGCAAATCATTTCGTATACAGAGAGTGTATATCCTAGTTTCACTGCCAGTATCCATGTCTGGCTGTGGTGACACCTTGTCCACATGAACACTGATTTATCAATTTCTTTTGGTGAGTATGTCGATGTTTTGGTGTTTCAGCAGTGGTGCCATTTGATATAAAACTGCGTTTGCGTTTTGACATCTTGCTAATGTTTCACTATCTAGTTTCCGACTTGCGATAACACGCACATAGATGCTTAAATGTCTTTAATTGGTTGAGTTTTGTGCCGTCTATGTATATTTCTATTGTTGATTTATTTCTGCATATATTCAATGTTTCTGACTTGGATTTGCTCATTACCATGTTGCTGGTTTCCAAGTGTATAATAGATCTATTATTATTCGTCTACGAAAACATATGATGTCCATTGCCAAGGAAGCTCTACGAACGTTTAACGACCTGGATACATTCCTTAACATATGTGAAATTAATTATGCTATTAATGATCAATTGTCTAACACAGAGCCTGGATGAGGTATAAATCCAAATGAGGTTATCCAGAGTGGGCTAGATTAACTCGCACCACATCTTCATCAATCAAAAACATTATGTCGACTTGATGGACGGGCCACAGTGATGTTAACTACCTCAGCAATATAAAGCTATAAAACATCAATAATGGCATAAGTGGTAAGATGATGGTAAGAATTAGAAAGCAATCGCACGCATATTCAATACTGTCAATATACTTAATAAAAGTGTGCTTAGAACACTGCAAATCAATTTCCTGTTGATCTAGTTATCTTGAATCACGATGTGGTTTATGATCTGGTTATCCTGAATCACGTGGTAGTTTATGATCTGTTTACTCTGAATCACGATCAAGTTTATGATTTGGTTATTATGAATCAAGATGTAGTTTATGATCTGGTTATTCTGAATCACGTTGTGTTTTATCATCTGGTTATTCTGAATGACGTTGTGGTTTATGATCTGGTTATCCTGAATCACTTTGTGGTTTATGATCTTGTTATCGTGAATGATGATGTGGTTTACGATATGGTATCCTGTATCACGGTGTGGTGTTTGTAGAAACAAATCAAATACAGAGTTGCTATATGTACCATATTTTCAAGAGAAACGTCGTAAACGTCAGCTACTTATGTACATTTTATTTATTGATTGTACAAATATATTCCACTGCCTACCAGCATTCTAAATATACTTCCACACAGTCATGAAATGTATAGTTGAACCAATCCACATAGGCATGAAATGTATAGTTAAGTCATTCCACACAGACATGAAATGTATAGTTCAATCATTCCACACAATCATGGCATGTATAGTTGAGTCACTCCACACAATCATGGCATGTATAGTTGAGTCATTCTACACATGCACGACATGTACAGTTAAGTTATTCTAGATAGGCATGGCATGAACTGTCTTCATCAATGTTGTTTCTCCAGAAGAGATGGTGATCAAGAGCTGAGTACAACAAGAGTACATTCTCGCCAAACATAGTTTTTCTTACGCTCTTCTCTCTGCTCTTAAGACTTGATGCACTTAACAAATAGTTGATTACTTGACACATATAGGATCATATTGTCAAGAATAAATTCATTATGATTGTCAAGAAACTAACATAAGTGAAAATTCAAATATAAAGAGTCTCGGAAGCAGAGTGTTAAATATTAAAACTACTCTGTATGGTATACTTCTCAGGTGCTACAGTAATGGGCAATATTACAGATGATATACACAACGGTAGTATATTTTGTCGTTTTCAATATGTCAGTATTAGTCTCTTATACTGCCACCTATTTCCAAGAATCCTGCGTACGCACCACATATGAACGATGTTTCAACGTCTTTCCTAGTGCATTTACGTTGCATACTTAGCACTGTAAAACATAATTCTGAGGACAAACTATGTCATGGTTCGTGTTGCATGCAGGGCAACGGTAAGAAATGGCATATAAATACAGGGCAAGGAGATATCATGTCCTTCATAGGCTGCAAGTCTATGAAGACTCATAACATCACACTATGGTACATGCGGGCCCGCGCTTCATTGTACATGTCGTGGAAAACTCGAGTGTGGATCAGATTGGTCTTGAAAGTCACATCTACCTTGACCTTATATCTTACATTTTATGCCTTTTATTACTTCATTAATAGTATCTTCCTGGAAGACGGAGAGTCGCCTACTACACATATACATATATAAATGCTATGAATGTTTGAGTGCTCAAATGTATGCATATGAGTACAATAAAGCAATCAAATCATATGTATTTCATTTGCATCAATAACCTGTGCAGCGTGATCCAACATAGTCCGCCAAACAAGTGCAATCTCCGTTCACTTTATCACATATGGTATTGCAGCCTTTAGAGCACGTAGTGCAGTTTAATGTTACTCCGTAAAATCCAGGCGCGCATTCTGCAATGTAGATGACAATAACACACGCATATCAAGTGTTATTTAAGGTTATACACCACATTATAATAACATTGGGTCTGTAATTGGATATACACACAAATATATTATATATTAGAAGGTCGTTGGTGCATAATTATCTTAACAATTAACCTCTTCATTTGCGATTATTATACATTGATATAGTTATAAAATTAACAAGTCTGCAATACCAATGTATTTGAAAACAATATAACAACTAAGTGGAGCAAAATACCGCAATTGACTGTGCTATGAGAAAATGGACATCCAACACAAATTTAGGAATCAAATGAATAAATAAAACAACATTAGAAGACCTGGATTTTGCCGATGATCTAGCACTATTGAGTGAAAACCATCAAACTGTACAAACCATAACTGATAGATTAAAACTAATCGCATGACAAAAAGGTCTCCAAATCAATTAATCAGAAACAAAATTTATGGACTTCACCAATTCACCTAACGAAATTACTTTAAATGGAAAACAACTTGAAAAAGTACGCAAATGTTCATATCTAGGAAGAAAATTAACACTCGACAGTGATGGCATGCTAGAAATTACAACTCGCATTGCCCTAGCATCAAGTGCATTTAAAATACTGTCTAATATCTGGAAGTAAAAGTCAATCAGCACACGCACGAAAATGCGCTTATTTAATTCCTGTGTTATTCCAGTGCTATCATATGAATGTGAGAGCTGGAAACGCTCTTTATCTTCAGAAAAGAAATTACTGAGTTTTGAGAACAAATGTCTTCGTAGGATAACTAACACCCATTGGAGTGAATTCAAATCGAATGATAAAATCAGAGATGAGACACATCAAAATTTCATCACAGATGTTATCAGAAAACGCCGTTGGTCCAACATCAATCATGTCCAACGCAGAGACAGCTAAACACATCCAATCTCTTGAATGGATACCTACAGGCAAAAGAGCAAGGGGTAGACCAAAAGAAACACTCAAAGGAACAATACTTAGAGAAAGGAACACAACAAATATCTGTACTATTCAAGAACTACATACAATATCTTTGAACATTACATATATTATAATATATATATATATATATATATATATATATATATATATATATATATATATATATATATATATATATATATATATATATATATATATATATATATATATATATATATATATATATATATATATATATATATATATATATATACAAATATATATATTTATGTATTGATACACATATTATATGGCGGCAATATGTGTATTTAAAGATTGATATGACGCAGACAACTATAAACTGCAGAGACACATAGACACTACAATTTGCACTGCTGATCTGGCATGTGCTATTTAAGAATGTGACCTGCTGATATGCACTAGCCCCTTCACGGTTCTCTTGATTAGCTACAATGGGGATGCAATACCAACACGCTTGGAAAGACACATGACTGCAAGAAATACCAGAAAATGGTTAAATGCAGCATATATTGCCTCAAGAAATTAAATCCGGATATTCTACAGAGGTTTACTCTCTGAGACTAAGACACGCTGTTTAACCCGTTAAACAGTGAGTGAATAAAACGCAAGAGAAATGTAAGAAAAAACTACAATATATGTGTATACCATAATAACTTCACATGAGTGTAAATTAGTTCCATACTAAAGCAGTTGTTCTACATGCAATCACATGTATAAAAACGTATTTTGTCTACTCCATCTCAAACTCCCACTGCACAATATACAAGTCCCAAGATTAAACTGCATTCAAATACCTGAGCAGCGTATTCCTTGAAATTTAGGTTTACATGTACAGGTCCCATATGTAACATTACATATATCTGCGCATCCAATAGAGCAATCAAACTCACAATCTTCTCCATAAGTTTCGGGACGACATTCTATTAAGAAATATATACATTTAACATCACTATAACATTAAGCGCTGGCCATTCTGTGACCGTTATTCGTAAGTTTTTGACAAAGAAAATGTATTTCTAAAACTTAGAAACTAATATGAGATGTATTTTAGTAATGGTGTGCTGTTGAAATCAATAATTGTGGTGACATCAAGCTGCAACGATAATTTTTACCAGCTGAACAGACCTGCTTTTGATCTCGTCTACTGCCATCTGATTGTGTTATCCATGGCTACTGAATAATCCATATGAATAGCATGTGTATACATATGTAGTTGACATTTGAGCATGAACGAACATACGTTCAAATGAAAGAATTAAGCTAGGAAAGTTTATTTTCAGAGGAACCTTCGGTCCAAATTAATTGCAACATTGACCCTCGTTTTTCAGTGTTATTTTTGTCGACATACAAATGCCACTGAGTGATTCTACTCCATTGCAGTACAATGGCATTTCTAAAAAAAATAATGTTAATGTCTGCTGAAGTTGACGTAACGTTCTATTCAGTGGAATAGTGGTTGTTAAGGCTATATGCAATTTTTTTCCCCCTGGCAGTTGAAAGTTAAGGTTTTCAATAAGGTATTTCATCGTTTCATTTGGAAGAGAAAACTGTCTACACATGTGTGGTTGCTGGCACCTGATGAGAAAAATGTCTACACATGTGTGGTTGCTTGTGCCTAGTGAAACAAACTGTCTACACATGCGTGGTTGCTGTCACCTGATGAGAAAACCGTCTACACATTTGTGGTTTCTGATGCCTGATACGTTTTAAATGACTATTGATTAGTCACTAAATGACAGCAGATCCTTGAAACCAGAAATGATTGCGGCATAATTCTCTTAACAAAGAATGGAGATGATGGTACTATCAAATGTTACTATAATCACACACCCACAACAAAATAACATATGAGTGACAACCAAACCATTTTCTCTATTATGAAGAAAGCAAACATTATAACAACGGATAACGTGAACGAATATAGAGAGGACATGGACAATTTTCTCTATTTGTACACACACATGAACAGCTCAGGAGACTGCGCTGTCGAAATCTGAAGTAGAATTTTAATGGCCACATTGAAACTTGCCCAAATGAATACATCTTTGCAAGGTACCTGCAGCATAGTCACCGTATTTATAAATAGAGCATGCACATTTTCAGTTTTAATATACGGTTGTGATGCAAGCCATTTACAGAGAACAATATCATAGAGAATCACTGCTTCCGAAATGAGATACACAGAAGAGATGTACGTATATCATGGACAGCTAAACATACACATACAGAAGTGTTAACATTAATACAAATTGAAGAGTTTAATCACATCTTAACAGAAAAGCAATGTTGTTTTTTTCATATAAAGAACCATAACAACATGGAAAATGTAATAGTTGAAGGCAGAATAAACGGCATCAGGGAAAGAGTGTACCCAAGACGATGTTGCTTTGATATACTAGATTAATTAAGCATGTCTCTAGCTGCATCATGTCAGTACGCCCAGAAACAGGAAGTGCTAAGAGAATTCATACCGAAGACAAAGTTCTGGAAGGAATATGTCGCACCATGATGATAATTAGTTAAAATTAATATCTGAATTATTTCAGTACAATATCTAATAATAGTAAAAACTAAACATATCCCATGTCAGAATAATAGACATGTCACCTTGATCTACGAGGTGCAAATACATCTATATGCATCTCTATCCTCTGGCATTCTGGTGACTTTGTAAACTTCACATTATGTACAATTCCTTATATTATTCAGTATTGTCGTGTTCCAGTCTTCTGGTCTTACTTTCCCTCTCACCTTGACCTCGAAGAACACTGTCATAGAGAAATGTTTCAACACGTACCGTACCACCCCCCCCCCCACCCAATGTTATGACGATTACACAGATTAAAATTATTTATTCGCGGATACAAAATTATCAAAACGAGTTTTACAATATGCTGTAGAAACACGTGGATGTATTGTTGCCGATAAAACAAAAGTTAAAAGGATAATATGAATGGCTAAACACAATCTAAATGGCATAAGGACAATATTGACACCTGAACAAATTACAAACTAAAACATGCGAATTATAAAATATTACTTCTATATTATAGTAATGTTTGTCTCAGAAAAATGTGTAATTAACACAACCATACTTGATGACAGATGTGCATATATTGAGGACTGGGGAGAAATTCACGGAAAGAGAAGAGAGCGAACACACATGTTCAAACAACACTTCGTGTGAAAAAAGGAACAATTAAAGCAAATAAAGATCAAAGAAGTAAAGTATTGTGGGCATAATAAATGGTATAACACATTTAGAAGATCTCACATAAGGTTAATAGCGGATCAACTGGCATCGTGTGCGTTTGAGGTAAAGGGCGATGGGGCAATGAAACTCCCTGACGTTTTGAACTCCTTAAGAGATATAACACGCGAGAGTGAGACTAATGTGGATGATGATTCCTTTTCAATGGCTAGGAATAAATATCAGGGATTGAAATGCGGTGTTGCTAGAGGTGAACATTTTGGAGGGCGCAGAAGAATGATGGTCAACCAGCATAGGACCGGTACTGTCAGCAGAAGTGGGATACACTCAAGGAGAGATCGGAGCAACTATGGATGTGTCCAGTTTGCAGTGATGATGATCCGACGACTAACTAACATAAGGTTAGAGTCGATTGGATGCGAGCATGAGGTAGGGCAGAAATACAATTGATAAGTTATAGGAGGGACACATCACAAGATGGACAGTTACAGTCTAGCAGGTGTTTTAGCAAAGCAAGAGATGGGGGATGTTGGAAGTTCATTGTAGCCAATTTTCGATGCAAGGGCACCAATTGATAATGATTATATGATTGGAATGATGACGATGATGTGTATACAAACCGGTACAGAGATCACCAACGTGGTTGCTTCCACAAGTGCAGTTTCCATCAACTTTGCTACATGTGTCATTGCAACCTACAGAACATTTGAACTCACAGTTTGGTCCGAAAGTACCGTCTCGGCACACTGTAATGCAAAACAATAATATCATTAATTATATGTGTGTGGTAGTCAGACAGTAAATCATAAACTTGTTCCTCAACGAATAGTATAAGCAGAAACATTTCATTGGACATAATACACACGTGCTTAATTGAGTTTTCTTAGTAGTCGTTGACACTCTGTACACACCAACATGTGCACGGTCTCCACAAGAGCATAACGAAGAGTGTACACGCTTTGTCACATAACTCGCTGGTCTAACACACACACGCCCACACAACACATAGAAACATATACATACGGCGACATTCGCATATATACATACATACATACATACATAAACATGCATACGTACACATTCATACATACATATTATGGCGGAATACAGGGGAAAAAAGTACATCCTCACATGATAGAGTGGGCTGTCATGTTACGAACTCACTACTTGAGTGATGTTTAGAGTCTTGCGATAGGTATAAAATACTGTTACTATTGGGATTGTTGGTTTCCTTTGGATTGTTCACACTTATAATTACCTAAGCAATCGCAGTGACATCATCTCAAGTTGATAATGTTGACATCGATGAAGTAGCTAGAGAATACATTGAAAGAGAATACGAATTCCCTTTACGAATATCTCATTTACATTCTGGATGATTGTAATTCTGTGCACGGGGATAGTCAGACTAAAAATCATGTCTGGTCTGGCTTGGGAAACACAGTGTTGTAATACAAAATCCAAATAGTCTTTGTATTATGCACCAGTTATGACATCTGCATTACAAACAATTTCTCTGAAAAGTAAGGTATCCATATACAGTCATCAAAACATTCCATGTTTAACTAATGTCATCAAATGCATGTATCATCGCCAGGAATACATCTGTGGAGCACGCACAACAAGCAGCTATCAAAGTGTTAAACCTGATACAGATGATTCATTAATTTCAGCACAAAAATGTGAGGCCAAGGAGAATATTCACAAGCAAACACACACACATTTACTATGATTAATGTAAATAATACCGATTAATCATATACGTGCATTTTATTTAGTTCCAAAAGCAGCTTGAATAGATGCTTGCGTACTAACTCACCAGAAAATAGTACATCAAGTGGAAAGTGGAATATAATTAGTTAAAGCAGCTCTTCCCAAAACGGCGGTAAACTTTTACGGCATCCGTGAACACAAGCACACGAATGGTGTATACGCTAGCTAACAATTAATTCAACCTATAATGGACAGAAGAAAAGACATTACTTCAAAATAGCAAAGAAAGATCAACACCAATCACTCTTGCTGAGCTGAGGTAAACTAGAAAAGAAGTTCAAAAGGCAGGGAAATATTGAGCGAATGACTTCTGAATAAGTGTGTGTAAAGACATTCTGAGTGTAAATGTAACATTAGAGATGTGTAGGTAGTGATACAATGTATGTCATGTACAGCGCTACATGCCTTCATTTTAAACGACACTAATTTCTTCAGTATTAAGCTACACGAACAATTCACAAAGAAACAAAACAATCAATATTATTGCTGCTCCATGCATCGAGCTGCGCGCTACGGACTGAGAGCCCCACTCCCCTTGAATGCCGCTAGTGCTGTTGCGTGTTTGGGGGGGGGGGGGTTGGATCTCATTGTGTAACGTGGATATCGATTTATCCAGAAGTTAACGTTGGGATTTTGTTTTCATCACGACATCTGATTGAAACTGCCCATACTGATAAAAAGTTGAAACGTGAACACATCTTCCCGTATTGTACGGAACAATTTACCATTACATATATTGCTCATATAACGAATCAGATCCATAGATGTATGGATGGCTGCCTATTCTTCTCTGTCTTCCCATTTCCATGTGTGTTGTTAGGCGTCACTAGGAGCCGGAGTCGTCTTTCCTTAGCTAACTGTGGTGTCGCTGTCATAATGCAGCCGTAATGTTCTAGTATTTCACTGAGATTATGGATCCATTGTCGTCTGGGTCTACACCTGTTTCTATTTTCAGACGATCGTTTATTGAACGCTATCGGATGATAGCGATCTGGTTCTATTCTGATCACCTGATCATTTGAACTATTTGATCTTTTTGTTATGTGTGCATTATTTGCATGCTATTGTTTTCATCCGATTTACTATAGTGTCATTGTATATTATATCTCTAATTGTTGCCTGAATTATTGTTCTCATGCACTTCATTTCGTATACAGAGAGTGTATATCCTAGTTTCACTGCCAGTATCCATGTCTGGCTGTGGTGACACCTTGTCCACATGAACACTGATTTATCAATTTCTTTTGGTGAGTATGTCGATGTTTTGGTGTTTCAGCAGTGGTGCCATTTGATATAATACTGCGTTTGCGTTTTGACATTTTGCTAATGTTTCACTATCTAGTTTCCGCCTTGCGATAACACGCACATAGATGCTTACATTTCTTTAATTGGTTGAGTTTTGTGCCGTCTATGTATATTTCTATTGTTGATTTATTTCTGCATATATTCAATGTTTCTGACTTGGATTTGCTCATTACCATGTTGCTGGTTTCCAAGTGTATAATAGATCTATTATTATTCGTCTACGAAAACAGATGATGTCCATTGCCAAGGAAGCTCTACGAACGTTTAACGACCTGGATACATTCCTTAACATATGTGAAATTAATGATGCTATTAATGATCGATTGTCTAACACAGAGCCCGGATGAGGTATAAATCCAAATGAGGTTATCCAGAGTGGGCTAGATTAACTCGCACCACATCTTCATCAATCAACAACATTATGTCGACTTGATGGACGGGCCACAGTGATGTTAACTACCCCAGCAATATAAAGCTATAAAACATCAATAAGAGCATGAGTGGTAAGATGATGGTAAGAATTAGAAAGCAATCGCACGCATATTTAATACTGTCAATATACTTAATAAAATTGTACTTAGAACACTGCAAATCAATTTCCTGTTGATCTAGTTATCTTGAATCACGATGTGGTTTATGATCTGGTTATCCTGAATCACGTGGTAGCTTATGATCTGGTTACTCTGAATCACGATCAAGTTTATGATTTGGTTATTCTGAATCACGATTTAGTTTATGATCTGATTTTTCTGAATCAAGATGTAGTTTATGATCTGGTTATTCTGAATCACGTTGTGGTTTATGATCTGGTTATCCTGAATCACTTTGTGGTTTATGATCTTGTTATCGTGAATGATGATGTGGTTTACGATATGGTATCCTGTATCACGGTGTGGTGTGTGTAGAAACAAATCAAATACAGAGTTGCTATATGTACCATATTTTCAAGAGAAACTTCGTAAACGTCAGCTACTTATGTACATTTTATTTATTGATTGTACAAATATATTCCACTGCCTACCAGCATTCTAAATATACTTCCACACAGTCATGAAATGTATAGTTGAACCAATCCACATAGGCATGAAATGTATAGTTAAGTCATTCCACACAGACATGAAATGTATAGTTCAATCATTCCACACAATCATGCCATGTATAGTTGAGTCACTCCACACAATCATGTCACGTATAGTTGAGTCATTCTACACATGCACGACATGTACAGTTAAGTTATTCTAGATAAGCATGGCATGAACTGTCTTCATCAATGGTGTTTCTCCAGAAGAGATGGTGATCAAGAGCTGAGTACAACACGAGTACATTCTCGCCAAACATAGTTTTTCTTAAGCTCTTCTCTCTGCTCTTAAGACTTGATTCACTTCACAAATAGTTGACTACTTGACACGTATAGGATCATATTGTCAAAAATACATTCATTATGATTGTCAAGTAAACAACATCAGTGAAAATTCAAATATAAAGAGTCTCGGAAGCAGAGTGTTAAATATTAAAAATACTCTGTATGGTATACTTCTCAGGTGCTACACTAATGGGCAATATTACAGATGATATACACAACGGTAGTATATTTTGTCGTTTTCAATATGTCAGTATTAGTCTCTTATACTGCCACCTATTTCCAAGAATCCTGCGTACGCACCACATATGAACGATGTTTCAACGTCTTTCCTAGTGCATTTACGTTGCATACTTAGCACTGTAAAACAGAATTCTGAGGACAAACTATGTCATGGTTTGTGTTGCATGCAGGGGAACGGTAAGAAATGGCATATAAATACAGGGCAAGGAGATATCATGTCCTTCATAGGCTGCAAGTCTATGAAGACTCATAACATCACACTATGGTACATGCGGGCCCGCGCTTCATTGTACATGTCGTGGAAAACTCGAGTGTGGATCAGATTGGTCTTGAAAGTCACATCTACCTTGACCTTATATCTTACATTTTATGCCTTTTATTACTTCATTAATAGTATCTTCCTGGAAGACGGAGAGTCGCCTACTACACATATACATATATAAAAGCTATGAATGTTTGAGTGCTCAAATGTATGCATATGAGTACAATAAAGCAATCAAATCATATGTATTTCATTTGCATCAATAACCTGTGCAGCGTGATCCAACATAGTCCTCCAAACAAGTGCAATCTCCGTTCACTTTATCACATATGGTATTGCAGCCTTTAGAGCACGTAGTGCAGTTTAATGTTACTCCGTAAAATCCAGGCGCGCATTCTGCAATGTAGATGACAATAACACACGCATATCAAGTGTTATTTAAGGTTATACACCGCATTATAATAACATTGGGTCTGTAATTGGATATACACACAAATATATTATATATTAGACGGTCGTTGGTGCATAATTATCTTAACAATTAACGTCTTCATTTGCGATTATTATACATTGATATAGTTATAACATTAACAAGTCTGCAATACCAATGGATTTGAAAACAATATAACAACTAAGTGGAGCAAAATATCGCAATTGACTGTGCTATGAGAAAAAGGACATCCAACACAAATTTAGGAATCAAATGAATAAATAAAACAACATTAGAAGACCTGGATTTTGCCAATGATCTAGCACTATTGAGTGAAAACCATCAAAATGTACAAACAAAAACTGATAGATTAAAACTAATCGCATGACAAAAAGGTCTGAAAATCAATTAATCAGAAACAAAATTTATTGACTTCACCAATTCACCTAACGAATTTACTTTAAATGGAAAACAACTTGAAAATGTACGCAAATTTTCATATCTAGGAAGCAAATTAATACTCGACAGTGATGGCATGCCAGAAATTACAACTCGCATTGCCCTAGCATCAAGTGCATTTAAAATATTGTCTAATATCTGGAAGTAAAAGTAAATCAGCACACGCACGAAAATGCGCTTATTTAATTCCTGTGTTATTCCAGTGCTATCATATGAATGTGAGAGCTGGAAACGCTCTTTATCTTCAGAAAAGAAATTACTGAGTTTTGAGAACAAATGTCTTCGTAGGATAACTAACACCCATTGGAGTGAATTCAAATCGAACGATAAAATCAGAGATGAGACACATCAAAATTTCATCACAGATGTTATCAGAAAACGCCGTTGGTCCAACATCAATCATGTCCAACGCAGAGACAGCGTAACACCTCCGATCTCTTGAATGGATACCTACAGGCAAAAGAGCAAGGGGTAGACCAAAATAAACACTCAAAAGAACAATACTTAGAGAAAGGAACACTACAAATATCTGTACTATTCAAGAACTACATACAATATCTTTGACCATTACATATATTATATATATATATATATATATATATATATATATATATATATATATATATATATATATGTATTTATACACATATTATATGGCGGCAATATGTGTATTTACAGATTGATATGACGCAGATAACTATAAACTGCAGAGACACATAGACACTACAATTTGCACTGCTGATCTGGGCATGTGCTATTTAAGAATGTGACCTGCTGATATGCACTAGCTCCTTCACGGTTCTCTTGATTAGCTACAATGTGGATGCAATACCAACACGCTTGGAAAGACACATGACTGCAAGAAATACCAGAAAATGGTTAAATGCAGCATATATTGCCTCAAGAAATTAAATCCGGATATTCTACAGAGGTTTACTCTCTGAGACTAAGACACGCCCGTTTAACCCGTTAAACAGTGAGTGAATAAAACGCAAGAGAAATGTAAGAAAAACTACAATATATGTGTATACCATAATAACTTCACATGAGTGTAAATAGTTCCATACTAAAGCAGTTGTTCTACATGCAATCACATGTATAAAAACGTATTTTGTCTACTCCATCTCAAACTCCCACTGCACAATATACAAGTCCCAAGATTAAACTGCATTCAAATACCTGAGCAGCGTATTCCTTGAAATTTAGGTTTACATGTACAGGTCCCATATGTAACATTACATATATCTGCGCATCCAATAGAGCAATGGAGCTCACAATCTTCTCCATAAGTTTCGGGACGACATTCTATTAAGAAATATATACATTTAACATCACTATAACATTAAGCGCTGGTCATTCTGTGACCGTTATTCGTACGTTTTTGACTAAGAAAATGTATTTCTAAAACTTAGAAACTAATATGAGATGTATTTTAGTAATGGTGTGCTGTTGAAAAAATAATCGTGGTGACATCAAGCTGCAACGATAATTTTTACCAGCTGAACAGACCTGCTTTTGATCTCGTCTACTGCCATCTGATTGTGTTATCCATGGCTACTGAATAATCCATATGTATAGCATGTGTATACATATGTAGTTGACATTTGAGCATGAACGAACATACGTTCAGATGAAAGAATTAAGCTAGGAAAGTTTATTTTCAGAGGAACCTTCGGTCCAAATTAAGTGCAACATTGACCCTCGTTTTTCAGTGTTATTTTTGTCGACATACAAATGCCACTGAGTGATTCTACTCCATTGCAGTACAATGGCATTTCTAAAAAAAATAATGTTAATGCCTGCTGAAGTTGACGTAACGTTCTATTCAGTGGAATAGTGGTTGTTAAGGCTATATGCAATTTTTTTCCCCCTGGCAGTTGAAAGTTAAGATTTTCAATAAGGTATTTCATCGTTTCATTTGGAAGAGAAAACTGTCTACACATGTGTGGTTGCTGGCACCTGATGAGAAAACTGTCTACACATGTGTGGTTCCTGGCGCCTGATGAGAAAACTGCCTACACATGTGTGGTTGCTTGTGCCTAGTGAAACAAACTGTCTACACATGCGTGGTTGCTGTCACCTGATGAGAAAACCGTCTACACATTTGTGGTTTCTGATGCCTGATACGGTTTAAATGACTATTGATTAGTCACTAAATGACAGCAGATCCTTGAAACCAGAAATGATTGCGGCATAATTCTCTTAACAAAGAATGGAGATGATGGAACTATCAAATGTTACTATAATCACACACACACAACAAAATAACATATGAGTGACAACCAAACCATTTTCTCTATTATGAAGAAAGCAAACATTATAACAACGGATAACGTGAACGTACATAGAGAGGACATGGACAATTTTCTCTATTTGTACACACACATGAACAGCTCAGGAGACTGCGCTGTCGAAATCTGAAGTAGAATTTTAATGGCGACATTGAAACTTGCCCAAATGAATACATCTTTGCAAGGTACCTGCAGCATAGTCACCGTATTTATAAATAGAGCATGCACATTTTCAGTTTTAATATACGGTTGTGATGCAAGCCATTTACAGAGAACAATATCATAGAGAATCACTGCTTCCGAAATGAGATACACAGAAGAGATGTACGTATATCATGGACAGCTAAACATACACATACAGAAGTGTTAACATTAATACAAATTGAAGAGTTTAATCACATCTTAACAGAAAAGCAATGTTGTTTTTTTTCATATAAAGAACCATAACAACATGGAAAATGTAACAGTTGAAGGCAGAATAAACGGCATCAGGGAACGAGTGTACCCAAGACGATGCTGCTTTGATATACTAGATTAATTAAGCATGTCTCTAGCTGCATCATGTCAGTACGCCCAGAAACAGGAAGTGCTAAGGGAATTCATACCGAAGACAAAGTTCTGGAACGAATATGTCGCATCATGATGATAATTAGTTAAAATTAATATCTGAATTATTTCAGTACAATATCTAATAATAGTAAAAACTAAAAATATCCCATGTCAGAATAATAGACATGTCACCTTGATCTATATTTGGTGCAAATACATCTATATGCATCTCTATCCTCTGGCATTCTGGTGACTTTGTAAACTTCACATTATGTCCAATTCCTTATATTATTCAGTATTGTCGTGTTCCAGTCTTCTGGTCTTACTTTCCCTCTCACCTTGACCTCGAAGAACACTGTCATAGAGAAATGTTTAACACGTACCGTACCACCCCCCCCCTCCACCCAATGTTATGACGATTACACAGATTAAAATTATTTATTCGCGGATACAAAATTATCAAAACGAGTTTTACAATATGCTGTAGAAACACGTGGATGTATTGTTGCCGATAAAACAAAAGTTAAAAGGATAATATGAATGGCTAAACACAATCTAAATGGCATAAGGACAATATTGACACCTGAACAAATTACAAACTAAAACATGCGAATTATAAAATATTACTTCTATATTATAGTAATGTTTGTCTCAGAAAAATGTGTAATTAACACAACCATACTTGATGACATATGTGCATATATTGAGGACTGGGGAGAAATTCACGGAAAGAGAAGAGAGCGAACACACATGTTCAAACAACACTTCGTGTGAAAAAAGGAACAATTAAAGCAAATAAAGATCAAAGAAGTAAAGTATTGTGGGCATAATAAATGGTATAACACATTTAGAAGATCTCACATAAGGTTAATAACGGATCAACTGGCATCGTGTGCGTTTGAGGCAAAGGGCGATGGGGCAATGAAACTCCCTGACGTTTTGAACTCCTTAAGAGATATAACACGCGAGAGTGAGACTAATGTGGATGATGATTCCTTTTCAATGGCTAGGATTAAATATCAGGGATTGAAATGCGGTGTTGCTAGAGGTGAACATTTTGGAGGGCGCAGAAGAATGATGGTCAACCAGCATAGGACCGGTACTGTCAGCAGAAGTGGGATACACTCAAGGAGAGATCGGAGCAACTATGGATGTGTCCAGTTTGCAGTGATGATGATCCGACGACTAACTAACATAAGGTTAGAGTCGATTGGATGCGAGCATGAGGTAGGGCAGAAATACAATTGATAAGTTATAGGAGGGACACATCACAAGATGGACAGTTACAGTCTAGCAGGTGTTTTAGCAAAGCAAGAGATGGGGGATGTTGGAAGTTCATTGTAGCCAATTTTCGATGCAAGGTCACCAATTGATAATGATTATATGATTGAAATGATGACGATGATGTGTATACAAACCGGTACAGAGATCACCAACGTAGTTGCTTCCACAAGTGCAGTTTCCATCAACTTTGCTACATGTGTCATTGCAACCAACAGAACATTTGAACTCACAGTTTTGTCCGAAAGTACCGTCTCGGCACACTGTAATGCAAAACAATAATATCATTAATTATATTTGTGTGGTAGTCAGACAGTAAATCAATAACTTGTTCCTCAACGAATAGTATAAACAGAAACATTTCAATGGACATAATACACACGTGCTTAATTGAGTTTTCTTAGTAGTCGTTGACACTCTGTACACACCAACATGTGCACGGTCTCCACAAGAGCATAACGAAGAGTGTACACGCTTTGTCACATAACTCGCTGGTCCAACACACACACGCCCACACAACACATAGAAACATTTACATACCGCCACATTCGCATATGTACATACATATATATATATATATATACATACATACATACATAAACATGCATACGTACACATTCATACATACATATTATGGCGGAATACAGGGGAAAAAAGTACATCCTCACATGATAGAGTGGGCTGTCATGTTACGAACTCACTACTTGAGTGATGTTGAGAGTCTTGCAATAGGTATAAAATACTGTTACTATTGGGATTGTTGGTTTCCTTTGGATTGTTCACACTTATAATTACCTAAGCAATCGCAGTGACATCATCTCAAGTTGATAATGTTGACATCGATGAAGTAGCTAGAGAATACATTGAAAGAGAATACGAATTCCCTTTACGAATATCTCATTTACATTCTGGATGATTGTAATTCTGTGCACGGGGATAGTCAGACTAAAACTCATGTCTGTTCTGGCTTGGGAAACACAGTGTTGTAATACAAATTCCAAATAGTCTTTGTATTATGCACCAGTTATGACATCTGCATTACAAACAATTTCTCTGAAAAGTAAGGTATCCATATACAGTCATCAAAACATCCCATGTTTAACTAATGTCATCAAATGCATGTATCTCCCAAGGAATACATCTGTGGAGCACGCACAACAAGCAGCTATCAAAGTGTTAAACCTGATACAGATGATTCATTAATTTCAGCACAAAAATGTGAGGCCAAGGAGAATATTCACAAGCAAACACACACACATTTACTATGATTAATGTAAACAATACCGATTAATCATATACGTGCATTTTATTTAGTTCCAAAAGCAGCTTGAATAGATGCTTGCGTACTAACTCACCAGAAAATAGTACATCAAGTGGGAAGTGGAATATAATTAGTTAAAGTAGCTCTTCCCAAACGGCGGTAAACTTTTACGGCATCCGTGAACACAAGAACACGAATGGTTCAACCTTTAATGGGCAGAAGAAAATACATTACTTCAAAAATAGCAAAGAAAGATCAACACCAATCACTCTTGCTGAGCTGAGGTAAACTAGAAAAGAAGTTCAAAAGGCAGTAAAATATTGAGCGAATGACTTCTGAATAAGTGTGTGTAAAGACATTTCGAGTGCAAAGGTAACATTAGAGATGTGTCGGTAGTGATACAATGTATGTCATGTACGGCGCAACATGCCTTCATTTTAAACGACACTAATTTCTTCAGTATTAAGCTACACGAAAAATTCACAAAGAAGCCAAACAGTCAATATTATTGCTGCTCCATGCATCGAGCTGCGCGCTACGGACTGAGAGCCCCACTCCCATTGAATGCCGCTAGTGCTGTTGCGTGTTTGGTGGGGGGGGGGTTGGATCTCAATGTGTAACGTGGATATCGATTTATCCATAAGCTGACGTTGGGATTTTTTTTTCATCACGACATCTGATTGAAACTGCCCATACTGATAAAATGTTGAAACGTGAACACATCTTCCCGTATTGTACGGAACAATTTACCATTACATATATTGCTCATATAACGAATCAGATCCATAGATGTATGGATGACTGTCTATTCTTCTCTGTCTTCCCATATCCATGTGTGTTGTTAGGCGTCACTAGGAGCAGGAGTCCTCTTTCCTTAGCTAACTGTGGTGTCGCTATCATAATGCAGCCGTGATGTTCTAGTATTTCTCTGATATTATGGATCCATTGTCGTCTGGGTCTTCCCCTGTTTCTATTTTCAGATGATCGTTTATTGAACGCTATCGGATGAATGCGATCTTGTTCTATTCTGATCACCTGATCATTTGAACCATTTGATCTTTTTGTTATGTGTGCATTATTTGCATGATATTGTTTTCATCCGATTTACTATAGTGTCATTGTATATTATATATCTAATTGTTACCTGAATTGTTGCTCTCATGCACATCATTTCGTATACAGAGAGTGTATATCCTAGTTTCACTGCCAGTATCCATGTCTCGCTGGGGTGACACTTTGTCCACATGAACACTGATTTATCAATTTCTTTTGGTGAGTATGTCGATGTTTTAGTGTTTCAGCAGTGGTGCCATTTGATATAAAACTGCGTTTGCGTTTTGACATATTGCTAATGTTTCACTATCTAGTTTCCGCCTTGCGATAACACGCACATAGATGATTAAATTTCTTTAATTGGTTGAGTTTTGTGCCGTCTATGTATATTTCTATTGTTGATTTATTTCTGCATATATTCAATGTTTCTGACTTGGATTTGCTCATTACCATGTTGCTGGTTTCCAAGTGTATAATAGATCTATTATTATTCGTCTACGAAAACATATGATGTCCATTGCCAAGGAAGCTCTACCAACGTTTAACAACCTGGATACATTCCTTAACATATGTTTAAATAATTATGCTATTAATGATCGATTGTCTAACACAGAGCCCGGATGAGGTATAAATCCAAATGAGGTTATCCAGAGTGGGCTAGATTAACTCGCACCACATCTTCATCAATCAACAACATTATGTCGACTTGACGGACGGGCCACAGTGATGTTAACTACCCCAGCAATATAAAGCTATAAAACATCAATAAGGGCATGAGTGGTAAGATGATGGTAAGAATTAGAAAGCAATCGCACGCATATTCAACAATGTCAATATACTTAATAAAATTGTACTTAGATCACTGCAAATCAATTTCCTGTTGACTTAGTTATCTTGAATCACGATATGGTTTATGATCTGGTTATCCTGAATCATGTTGTAGTTTATGATCTGGTTATTCTGAATCACGATGTAGTTTATGATCTGTATATTCTGAATCACGATGTAGTTTATGATCTGGTTATTCTGAATCACGTTGTGGTTTATCATCTGGTTATTCTGAATCACAATATAGTTTATGATCTGGTTATTCTGAATCACGTTGTGGTTTATCATCTGGTTATTCTGAATCACAATATAGTTTATGATCTGGTTATTCTGAATCACGTTGTGGTTTATCATCTGGTTATTCTGAATCACGTTGTGGTTTATGATCTGGTTATCCTGAATCACTTTGTGGTTTATGATCTGGTTATCGTGAATGATGATATGGTTTACGATATGGTATCCTGTATCACGGTGTGGTTTGTGTAGTAACAGATCAAATACAGAGTTGCTATATGTAACATATTTTCAAGAGAAACATCGTAAACGTCAGCTACGTATGTACATTTTATTTATTGATTGTACAAATATATTTGACTGCCTAACAGCATTCTAAATATACTTCCACACAGTCATGAAATGTATAGTTGAACCAATCCACATAGGCATGAAATGTATAGTTAACTCATTCCACAAAGACATGAAATGTATAGTTGAATCATTCCACACAATCATGAAATGTATAATTGAGTCATTCCACACAATCATGAAATGTATAGTTGAGTCATTCCACACAATCATGACATGTATAGTTGAGTCACTACACACAATCATGTCATGTATAGTTGAGTCATTCTACACATGCACGACATGTACAGTTAAGTTATTCTAGATAAGCATGGCATGAACTGTCTTCATCAATGGTGTTTCTCCAGAAGAGATGGTGATCAAGAGCTGAGTACAACAAGAGTACATTCTTGCCAAACAGTTTTTCTTACGCACTTCTCTCTGCTCTTAAGACTTGATTCACTTAACTCTTTATCTCCGTGCGGTTTTCCTGCTATGCCGAACACGATAGTAAATTCATATTAAAATGTAGATTTGAGCGGCTTTTCGGCATAGTGGGTCTCCCAAATAGTTGATGACTTGTCACGTATAGGATCATATTGTCAAGAATACATTCATTATGATTGTCAAGAAACTAACATCAGTGAAAATTCAAATATAACGAGTCTCAGAAGCAGAGTTTTAAATATTAAAACTACTATGTATGGTATACTGCTCAGGTGCTACAATAATGAGCAATATTACAGATGATATACACAACGGTAGTATATTTTGTCGTTTTCAATATGTTAATATCAGTCTCTTATAATGTCATATATTTCCAAGAATCCTGCGTACGCACCACATATGAACGATGTTTCAACGTCTTTCCTAGTGCATTTACGTTGCATACTTAGCACTGTAAAACAGAATTCTGAGGACACGCTATGTCATGGTTCGTGTTGCATGCAGGGGAACGGTAAGAAATGGCATATAAATACAGGGCAAGGAGATATCATGTCCTTCATAGGCTGCAAGTCTATGAAGACTCATAACATCACACTATGGTACATGCGGGCCCGCGCTTCATTGTACATGTCGTGGAAAACTCGAGTGTGGATCAGATTGGTCTTGAAAGTCACATCTACCTTGACCTTATATCTTACATTGTATGCCTTTTATTACTTCATTAATAGTATCTTCCTCGAAGACGGAGAGTCGCCTACTACTCATATACATATATAATGCTATGATTGTTTGAGTGCTCAAATGTATGCATATGAGTACAATAAAGCAATCAAATCATATGTATTTCATTTGCATCAATAACCTGTGCAGCGTGATCCAACATAGTCCGCCAAACAAGTGCAATATCCGTTCACTTTATCGCAAATAGTATTGCATCCTTTAGAGCACGTAGTGCAGTTTAATGTTACTCCGTAAAATCCAGGCGCGCATTCTGCAATGTAGATGACAATAACACACGCATATTAAGAGTTATTTAAGGTTATACACCACATTATACTAACATTGGGTCTGTAATTGGATATACACACAAATATGTTATATATTAGAAGGTCGTTGGTGCATAATTATCTTAACAATTAACCTCTTCATTTGCGATTATTATACATTGATATAGTTTTAAAATTAACAAGTCTGCAATACCAATGGATTTAAAAACAATATAACAACTAAGTGGAGCAAAATATCGCAATTGACTGTGCTATGAGAAAATGGACATCCAACACAAATTTAGGAATCAAATGAATAAATAAAACAACATTAGAAGACCTGCATTTTCCGATGATCTAGCACTATTGAGTGAAAACCAACAAGATGTACAAACAAAAACTGATAGATTAAAACTAATCGCATGACAAATAGGTCTCCAAATAAATTCATAAGAAACAAATTTATGGACTTCACCAATTCACCTAACGAAATTACTTTAAATGGAAAACAACTTGAAAAAGTACGCAAATTTTCATATCTAGGATGCAAATTAACACTCGACAGTGATGTCATAGCAGAAATTACCACCCGCATTGCCCTAGCATCAAGTGCATTTAAAAGACTGTCTAATATCTGGAAGTAAAAGTCAATCAGCACACACACGAAAATGCGCTTATATAATTACTGCGTTATTCCGGTGCTATCATATGGATGTGAAATTTGGAAAAGATATTTATCTTCAGAAAAAGAAATTACTGAGTTTCGAGAACAAATGTCTTCGTAGGATAACTAACACCCATTGGAGTGAATTCAAATCGAATGATAAAATCAGAGATGAGACACATCAAAATTTCATCACAGATGTTATCAGAAAACGCCTTTGGTCCAACATCGATCATGTCCTACGCAGAGACAGCGAAACACCTCCAATCTCTTGAATGGATGCCTACAGGCAAAAGAGCAAGGGGTAGACCAAAAGAAACATTCAGAAGAACAATACTTAGAAAAAGGAACACAACAAATATTCATACTATTCAAGAACTACATATACTAGCTTTGAACAGACAGAATTGGAAACATCTGACCTATGCCCTATGCGCTAACTTTAGCGCAAAAGGAAAATGAATGAATTAATAAATGAAAGTGGAGCAAGCCAATGAATTTAAATAACTTGGCAGCGTATTTCTTTTTGAAAATGGAAAATTAGACAGAGGAAAAGAAGAAGAAAATGCAAGAAATCAAACACAGTGATGTACCAACTTTCACCGTTAATTTTGTTCTTCCAAAGATCAAGATGAAAATCAAAAGTCATAATATCTGCTATTTGTATGCCAACACTCTGCTTTTGTCATGTGACGTATTCCTTCCGGAACGTTGTCTTCCCAATGAACTCTCTGAACATCCATCTGTCTTAGGCGATGTGGCTTGCATTTTCTAGCGATGTATAAATGTTATCTTAAATGTCGTCGGTCCATCGTCTTCTTGGTCTACCCCTTCTCCTCTTCCGAGGTACTCTTCCCTCCAGTATTTGTCTTTCAAAACAGTTGTGTCTCTTTATATGACCAAACAGGAGTAGTTTTCTTTTTGTTATTGTGTTTAGTAACCAACACTCTGGAATATTCAATATGTTTATAATATCTGAGTTTCTGAATTTATCCTTCCATGATATTCTAAGTATCTTCCTGTATCATTTCAGCTTGAAGGTGTTGACCTTGTTTGCCGCTGATTTACTTAGGGTCCATGTTTCACAGCCATATATTGTAACCGGAAAAATACAAGTTCTTAACATTAGCACTTTCATTTCTATTTTGTTGTTTTTCCATATGTTTTTTCAGTTATTTTGCAATATGCCATTACCAATCTCTCCCTTATTCCTGCCATGCATTTTCCTGCACCGTTGATGTTTGCTCCTAAGTATTAAAATGTATTCACACTCTGCTACCAATGCCAAATATGATTCTTTACAGCCTCTCAGAATTGGAATTTCGTTACATGTGAAATGAAGTGCCCGAGAAAAGCTGCAATGGTTACTAATGTAGATAAAATAATCTATCTAGTCATCCTTTGCAGTGATTTCATCAAAATGGCTCAATCGCAGACAGGTCGAATTTTGGAATATCCAGCGTCACAACCCCTGCCGAAGACCGTTTCAAAACCCTGCGGCATGTCATAAATCAAATTGTTTCAGCGTCCTCCACACTTCACTTAATGCCAGAGGCACTTCTGAATTCAGCATTAAACAGTATGTAACTGGCTGCACGATGTTATAATACCCTAGAGAGATTATATTCATACGAACCACTATCGACAGAACCGACTGCAGTGGGTTGACACAGTATCGTCAATGGACCATTAGTATGACTGAAAACGGATTTCTTTTTCTTCTTTAGCGTTCATTCTCAAACTCCCGCTGGATATCTCTTGTAGCAGGACATTGGTCCTACTAAATTTCCAGAATGATGTAGTACAGATAATTCAAATGCGTTGTGTAGCCGTTTTATTTGCGGCAATGGCTCCACACATCCGTCTTCGGCAGGGAAACAGATTTTATTTAGGTACAAATCATTTTCTGTGCTCGAGCGACACGATTGACGGAGAAGAGTTAACCGACATGTCCGTCAGCTCTATGCTCAGATGTTCCTGAGGATCGTTCACATATTGGTAGATGTTCACTTAAAGTGGGGGGAGGTAAACTTCATGGGAAGAAGTGACCTACTACAAACTGATCCTTGCCAGAATTGCGAAATATACGTCGCTGAAATTACTCATCCTTGCGTATTTCCAATATTGGTTGTACGAGGGCTGATGTTTCAGCTGGATAACGCTCGACTTCATGTGGCACAATCATCAACTTCTCGCTGGCAACAATTTCCAGACCCGTATATCATGGTATACACTAGTATTGTTTGATTGGTTAATCGTTTACCTTTCGTTGATGGGGAAAGTTCACATCAAAATGTGCTATATGTAGATCGTATTCTTCACTTTATTCAATGATTCATCATCATCAAGTTCCATCTGCGCAATTAATGGTGGCTGCAATAGATCTACAACATCCCTCGTCTCTTGTTTTGGTAGCGCACTCTGTTAAATTGTAACCTGTCCATCTTGTGATGTTACTCTCCCACGTATATCTCACCCTACCTTTTTCTATGTTTTATTTTTCTATTTTGTTCTTTTTCTAGCCTTCATTCAACTTTACCTCAAGTAAAAGTCTTCAAAGGGCTGTCGTCTATTATTGAGCCCAAAATATGTCATTTTCTTAACATTCATTTCCTTTTATAAGTCTTTCTTCATATTAAGTGTTTTTTTAACCTCTGTGTTTGTTTTCTTCTGCTTCCATGATACACTCCTTATCGGTAAATATATCCATATCCAAAAGGCCCCAATGTCGTCTTTGAGTTCAATGATTACTCTTTTTTAACTATTAACATAACATCCGTATACCCCATTTATTTTAATTACAGTTGTTTTTTTTTTTAAAAACACCATTTAGGTGCTTACAAAACAATGTCAGTATGATTCATCAATGTAGAGGGGATACTGCCAGAATGACCACATCTGAACTTGAAAGGTTTCGTTACCAGAATTTAGGGCTACTGTAGACTCATAAGAATAGTTTTAACCGACAGAGAACTCAAACTATCATCAGCGTGTGAAATTGGATACACCCAAGAAGAAATCAGAGAAGCTAAGGAAACGTATGGAATGTCATACGATTATGGTATAGCGACTACCTAATCAAATTGATTTATTGACATCAGTCTTCCGCCTGTCTGAGCAGCAGAAGCAAAGCTACTATAGTTCCCAAGGACTATCTCTTAGTGTACTAGTTAGGTGTTCTTTAAGGAATACACAATATATGACATATTTACGCCAGCAGCAATGCGACCATATGTATCAGTTTTCCTTACTAGCTGTCAATTGCATTTTCATCCTTCTCAGAAACCACATCTTTACAGCCTCCAATTGGAATGGCGGTGTTAGAGTTAGTGTTTGGAATGCAATTAATTAAGAATATGAATACCAGTTAGAGGGTATGAAGCATAATTATAAATATGGAAGTTTGCCATAATTTCAAGCATAAAATATACAGTATACTATATTTTTGCTGTTTCGTTATTGTTATATTGATATGTCAGTAATGATACCACATATAATCTACATGCAGATGTAGTGTGTATTATAAACAATAATACACATTTTACCCTCACACCGGACTCCGCCCCATCGTTCTATGCAGCTGCAGTATCCTGAAGTTGTGTTGCATGTGTTAGAGCAAGTACGTGAACAATTCGTGCAAGGTGAACGTGTTCCGTATGTATTCGGTAAGCATGCTATGAAGAAAACATGTAATATGATGCCACATAGAAAAAAAAAATACTCATGGCTGAAAGAAATAGTTACACATGGCTGAAAGAAATAGTTACACATGGCTGAAAGAAATAGTTACACATTGCTGAAAGAAATAGTTATACATTGCTGAAAGAGAATGATACCATTTGAAAGTCATATTTTTAATTGTTTAGTATTAGTCAGCCTTGAACTTGACATATAAATCTACTAGTTGCATCAACATTATATTTGAAACAAGTTTCGTGTTGTTAATAGCAGGATTATGTTGTAGAAGTGTTTCGTGTTGCTAATAGCAGAATTATATTGTAGAAATGTGTTGTGTTGTTAGTAGCAGGATTATGTTGTATACATGTTTCGTGTTGTTAGAAGAGAATTAAATTGTATACATGTTTCGTGTTGTTAATAGTAGAATGATGTTGTATATATGATGCTTGCCGTTAGTAGCAGAATAATTCATTGGAAATTTCTAAACACAGTATTCCCGTAGGATATCATTACTTTCGGTAAGGAACAACCACTGATGGTACACCGTAACGTGAACACAATTTGTAATGGATTAATCTAACGAGTGTTGGTTACTAAACAAAATTGAAAAAAAGAAAACTACACTTTTTTGGTTATATAGAGACACGAATGTTTAGAATGACAAGTAATGGAGGGCAGAGTACCTAGGTAGAGGAAAAGGGGTAGACAAAGAAGACGAAGGACTGACGACATTTAAAGATAACATGAATATATAGTTGTAAAATACAAGCCGCGTCGCCAAAGATAGAAGGGGGCTCAGAGAGTTCATTGGGAAGGCACAGTTCTGGAAACAATACGCTACGTGACACAGTAGCAGGATTATGTTGTAGATATGTTTCGTGTTGTTAGTAGCAGAATTATGTTGTAGATATATGTGATGATTTTGTTCACAGAATTGAATTGTATAGAGTGATCATTATGTCAGTAATATGTCATTGGTGTTATCATATGACACAAACCCATAAACGTAAGTAAAATGTGTACATTGTGTAAACATGTTGTATGCAATATGTAAAATGGTGTACTATATACGATACGATTAATGTGTACTTCTTATTCTGAGCTCGTTATTCAACTCGTGCAGATTATCATAATGTAGTACCTAGATTATATTATGTTTTATCATAGTTTATAGTTGAGAAACGCTAATTGAGCGTGTAAGATCCTGTCACGTTGAAATCTAGCCATGTGACTGCGTAATATTGACCCATCTATCGAATATGACGTCATGTGACAAGAAATCTTTGCCTGTCAAGCAGAAACATATCGGGGTTGATTTTGATAATGAGGAGAACACAGAAATGCACCCCTTTAAATTTGGTTAATTCTCAAACTTAATGAAAATAGAAGAAAAACTAGTTTTGACCAGTTTTGTAACTACTGAAAGTGTGTTGTCTTTTGGATCGCGTGACTGGCAGCAATACAGTCATCCCTAATTTATCGCGGTTAATAGGGACCACAGCATGCCGCGATAAGTGAAAAGCCGCGAAGTAGTGCCATCCTATCATTTTTAACACACGTACATTTGTGTGTATGTGAAACCATATAGGTGCCCATGTTATCATTAAAATACTAGCAGTACCACCTTCTATATGGTATCATTAGAACATTAAAGAATAGTTTCAAACATGTAAATAAAATATTTATAGTATAAAAAGCATACATAAAATAATGTATAATTAATATAAATAGAATACGTGTGTGTGTAACATACGTAGATGTAAATAAATTATGTCATGTGACGTATTCCTTCCAGAACGGTGTCTTCCCAATGAACTCTCTGAACCTATCTCTGTCTTAGGCGATGTGGCTTGCATTTTCTAGCGACGTATTCAAGTTATCTTTAATGTCGTCAGTCCATCATCTTCTTGATCTGCCCTTTCTCCTCTCCGAGGTACTCTTCCCTCCATTATTTGTCTTTCTAAACAGTTGCGTCTCTTTAAATGGCCAAACAGGCGTAGTTTTATTTTTTTTTATTGTGTTTAGTAATCAACACTCTTTAATCTTCAATTTTGTTATAATATCTAAGTTTCAGATTCATCCTTCCAGGATATTCTAAGTATCTTTCTGTAGCATTTCCGCTCCAAGGCGTTGATGTTCTTTGTTTTGTTTTACTTAGGGTCTATGTTTCGCAGCCGTATGTTGCAATCGGAAAATTAAAAGTTCTTAACATTAGCACTTTCGTTTCTATTTTGTTGTTTTTTTCCAAATGATTTTCAACCGTGTTTTTTTGAAATATGTCATTGTCAATCTCTTCCTTATTTCTGTCATGTAGTCTCCTGCACCGTTGATGTTTGCTCCTAAGTATTCATATTTATCTACACATTCTATCTCGGTATTGTCTATTCTGATTTTTGGTTGTTGTGTTGTTATAGCTGTAAAAATGATTTTTATATTTTGCGTGTTTAAATGCACGTTTTGTGCTACGCTATACTGCTTTGTGTTCTTGATTAGATGTTTCAATCCATTTATTTCATTTGAAAGAAGCACTGTGTCGTCTGCGTAGCGTAGTTCCGGGATTAGGAATTCACCTATGTTTAAAGCGAGGTAGACAGCGTTGTGTATGTCTTCTATCACATTCCTCTTTTTCTTTCTGCGTAGATGTTGAACTGGTATGGGGAGAGTGTGCATCCCTGTCTTACTCCACTGTGTACCTCAAACCACTCTGAGAGATCGTCCTCTACTGTAATTGCACCCTTTTGATCTTGGTAAAGTTCATCTATTAGATGAATCAGATTCCTTGGGAAAACCTTGCTGTTCATTATAGCCCATAGTTGCTGGTGTTGAACGCAGTCGAACGCTTTTGAGTAATCTATGAAACACATTTGTAGGTCAATTGAAAATTCCTTACACTTTTCTATGATCAATCTCATGTTATTTGAAAGTTCCAAATGAAGTGTACATACTGTAAATATGTTTTTAGAAATCAGCGATGTACTGAGGCCGCGATAAATGAAACGCGAAGTAGCGACGGATGAATGTACACAATTATAAAATGCTACATGTATTCTAAATTAATGTATGGCTCAGAAACATGGATACTAAAGAAACAATTGGAAGCCATAATTGATCCCTTTGAGATGTTGGTATAAGGAAGAATAAGGAAAACACCATGGAAAGAAAGGAACAACAAATAAGGAGGTGCTAAAACACTTAAAATAAAGTAAGAACTACTAAGAGAAACAAAGATAAGTAAAATAAAATATTTTGGACACATTAAAAAATCATGGCACCTTATTAAAGACCTTAATTAATGGTAAAGTCAAAGGGAATCGAGCAAGGGGTAGGCAAAGATACAAGTAGGAGAGAAACATGACACGATGGATATGTTGCAGTCTAGCAGAGTGTACCACCATAACATGAGACAGGGGAAGCTGGGGATCTGTTGCAGCCAACCTTCCTTGAGTAGAAGGCACTAAATCGTTATGATGACTGACTTGGCGCCCATGGTAGAATTGGTGTGCATTAAGTTTTAGTCACGTTTTATTCGATTATGTTAAGTTTAGATATGACTTCTAAAGATGGATATGCTGTTAATAGAAACATGGAATCAAATTAGTTTCATTAAATTAGTTTGATTTCAAGTAGGGCAAAAATGTGGTAGACAAACACGTTTGTTTCTGAAGAAATTCTCAAATATGCTAGTAATTTCAGTAGCCTGTCTTGAGAATAAAACTGTTTGCATTGAATTTAATCAGAGTGTCAATGGAGCTGTATTAAGGAATGACCTATATTTAAACTAAGAATACCATCTCCTGGAGTTTTAATCAAGTTGTCGGAAAAGTGGAGCATCATTGATGGAATCTTCTGTTTGTGATCGTACAAGAATGAGCGCAATCATTGTTCATTAGTTTATGTGAGATGAAATATGAACTGTGAAGCGAAATATATCAGTGTTAAAGTTGCGAAATATTTTAAGGATATACGTATTAAATTTGAATTAGCTGAATGATTTTAGTGTTAAAGTTTTGAAATGTTTATTTGAAACCCCAAAGATTTCGACCGATTAGTTCTTACTTCCTATGTGCAGTGCGTTTGCTCTTATTTGTTATGCAAAGATATTTCAATACAATCAGGCATATATAGATCACGCCAATCGGCAAGATGGCTGATGTTGCTCATGAGATTAAAGCAAAACAAAATGCATTTCTAAAGAGTGTATGTAATGTGCTATCACAATATACGCCTTCGTACAGATACTTACATTGGTCACACTTATCTCCAAAGTAGCCATTCACACACGGATAACAGTTTCCTGTAATATAATGGCAGTTGCCTTCTGGACAATATTTACTACAGTTGAGTGCACAGTTGTACCCATATTTACCAGGCGGACATCCTATAGAGCATAAGCCTGTCATATAATGACATCTCTCATACGATTTACAAGTACAATTGTTTTCACAGTTAGTTCCGAACGTGCTGTCTGGACAGGAAAAATCTGAATGGAATTTTATATCATATCAAATTGTTACACAAGATGTGGCGTAAAGAAACAAGAACTATTTTAATTAATAATTGTGATTTATGAGCGATTTACTTACCATAAACTATAACCAGGAAGTTACACGGGTGATTCAGTCCGGCATCAATAAATCATTCATATTGTAGTGGCTAACATGTTCTACTAGTAATTCATTTAATATTGTGGGCAGATTGACCAAAATGTGCAAGACATATGATATGAAAAAATGCGTTGAGAAAATCAAAATAATTTGCTGATGACCATTCCAGCGATGATCACTCAGCTCTATTTGGGTGATGATGAAGATGATGAACTCTGCGGAGTTCCCGACTTTGAGTAATGAGTCATATGGATGCTTGTAAATGCTTGTCTTACACTGGTCATGTGTTGGGGGAGAATGTGGTCTATTAAGCAGTTCTTGCTTTTCTTCTAGCACGATGTTGTTGCGCATCCATGTCTCTTAGGTTCTCTGCAGCTGCTGCACCACTCTTAATTCCGTGATGACTGTCAGATATGTGTTTTTTTCAAGATTCTAGTATTAATGTGGTTCTATTTTGAAGTCAGTCAGTGATAGTAGTAGTGATATGGATGTTATGTGACGTAGTCCAGTTCTTCCTTCAGTTCCGTTATTTATACCTATTAAAAGAAAATACTGTTCATGAAAATGTCGTTCATGTCGTGCTACGGTTCTGTTGGATGTTCTGTTAGTTCCGATAATAAAGCTGATATAACAAAATCTGCCCATAGAGAGGTCGTGCCGGTCATACAGAGGTCGTACAGGTGGTACATTTGTCGTGCAGTGATTGGGAAGGGTCGCGCAGAGGTCGTGCAGTAGCGGGTGTGTTGGCTCATGTATGCTCGTGTAGAGATCAAATAGGTGCATGTAGAGGTCGTGCACTGGTAGGGTAAGAGCGTCCACTGGTGGTGATCAGCCCATATATACACAGATAATATACCATATGTAAGGAGAACTACGATAAATATTGTTAAAATTGGAGAGACAATAATGAGTAAGTTTGTTGTTTATGTATATTACAGATGGAAAATAGAGCTGGACAAGACTGTACTCTGATCCTTTATTCTGCTAATAAAGCACATTATATGGCAACCAAAGACAAGCATGGAGAACCATAATCGAGTAAGATGACGGTTAATATAATTTATAGAATGAAAAAAGGTAGTGAAAGTCTAGCGAATATCATTATGAGCCCACTTCCCAATGCTAATATATCTTATGGAACGAAAATGTATGACACCAACGACATGCATATACTGTTATTATATATCACATATTATGTGGTTTGTCCAGAAAAAACTAAAGCTGTGAAAGCTAGACACGTGCGTCCTGAACCACTTTATCCTGCTAATATACATTATAGTCCAAAAATAAATGACAACCATTGTCAAACATAATGAATGTTTGATAAGTAAGATGACAACTAATATTACTGACATAAGGAAAAATAAACCTGTAAAAGCTCGTGCTGAGTCATTTTCCCAATTGTATTCTTCCGTATAAATCTAAAAACCATTACAATCAACGGCATTACAGGGGGAAAAATAAAGCTGTAAAAGACTGGTTAAGTGCGTGCTGAACTACTTTTTCAGACAAATGCAGCTTAAGGCTGAAAATCTATGTCAAACACGGTGACCGTTTTAAGAATAAGATGGGGATTTATGTGGAGTACATATGCACACAAAAAAATGCTGGACAATGCTTGGTAGGGTACGTCTTCGCCCCTTTCTTAATGTTCATCTAACTTATATCACTAAACACTATGATAACCAACGTCATGCATAGACGGACATTAACGCGTACGATGTGGAATAATCTAACATACAGAAGAAAATATGAAGCTGTAAAAGATTAGGTTAAAGCATTCGGAGTTTCTTTCCCAATGCTAATATAGCTTATAGGCGATAAACTATGACAACAATCGACATGCATAGCGGGAAATTGTTGAGCAAGATAGTAGTTTACTTAAATTACAGAGTGAATAATAGAGATGCAATTGGCTAGACATGGTGGTGCTGAGCCTCAGTCATATTGCAAATATACCTTATATAAGGAAGGATATTACAAAACATTAGTGCGCTGAGCTGTTTCCAAATGTTAATATAACTTACATAACTAAACACTATGACAAACAACGAGATGTATAGAGAGACATTGACGCGTATGCTGTTGGTTAACAGTAAAATACCAACCAATGCATTTCTGAATCACTATTTCAATGCTCATAGACCTTATATACAGAGTCACTATGACAAACAATGACAACCACGGAGGAGAAATGACGAAGACAATGTTGATTAATGTAGATTGCATGATGAAACAAATAAACTATGAAAGGTTATCTACGGTCATGTTGATCCTGCTACTACACCTTATATAAGATAACATTATGACAACCAACAACACATATAGTAACGTGTAAGCGGGTGGTTTATGTAGTTTACAGAAGGGAAAATAGAACGGGACAAGGTTATGTAAGGACAGTGTGACCACTTTGCATTGCTAATATGCATTACATACGGAAACTATGCCAACAAATGACAAGTATGGAGACCCACTGATGAGTACGATGTTGGCTAATACACGTTACAGGCTAGTAAAGGGTAAACTGAGTCCCTTATCCAAACCAACTACAATTTATATAAGCAGACACTAAGAACCCACAGGAATGATTCTTACAACCGAATACTGACACAATATTAGATAAGTGGTTGATGATTATGCATATATTTCGTAGTTATAGACAAACATATGACTATCATAAATAGGTACATGGTCATGATGTAATGCTAGTTATGTTATTATGGTTTGATCGTTGGCAAAAATTAGCTCATTGGTATTGTCATTAATCAGATCGGCTTTTTTCGTAATGCTATCGATATATGATAAACATAAGTGGTGATAAAACGCATCCTGCAATAACTCTAAATGTGACTCAAAACCATTCAAAGTCGCATCTATAGTTATGTAAGGGTGATCCTGTGGAAAGAAGGTCTAAACGACTTTATACACTGAATGTACATTATCAGAATGTGTACATTAATCACCGCCATAACTACTGTGCTTGTAAGATTAATTATGGGGTGCAAAGGGCATCGCACTGCTCTCATGCGACCGATGGTTATCGGATAACCAAGATCCTAAAGGTTCCTCCTCGCGGTGCACCCTAGAAAAATATGCAACGGCTCTTGTTGTATTTCTGACTAATACTTTTAGGCTCGCGTCAGTGGATGTGGATGCTGTAGATGGAATCAGAACTACCTGCAGAGAGACAGGAAATATCTCCAAAACCTCTACACAATCACATCCAACATATCCAAGGCATATGTGCTTTTCGACCTGGCAGGCCTAAAGTAGAAACATTGGAGTGCTGGCCAATGTCAATGTCCCTAACATACAGTGATCGGTAGAGTACACCACATGCAAAAGTTAACACACGCTAGAGGGCAGCACAGTGTACGTGAATCGAATTCAGTGGCAACATAGTCACAACGACCCAGCTCAAAACCGACCGGCGGAATTGTTGTTCATGCTCGAGAACACACAGAAGCCGATATGTCCAATCACCCCATTCAAAGTAGGAGTCATGCCCCATGTATTGGATACACCAACCTGAAAATGCACCAAAGGGTATGGAAGAAAACGGTGAATATAGCCCCCACACTGGACAAGCATTGAACACATGTTGGTGAGCGCATAGTTCTGACCGAACCAGTGTTCAGACTCGAAATATACCCAACAGGGCGCATACGCCAGAAATAAGGTCTGGGATCTAGTGACACAACGGGTGCTAATGGAATGGTTTTCCTACATGAGGAACAGCTCGCTGGCTGCGAAGCGCCTCGTTAGAAGATAGACAAACAATGGGTGACCCAAGCAAAGTATCAGCTCGCCGAGCCTCCTCCATCCTTATGTGGACACAATGAGTAAAATTCTCCTCCAATAGGCATTGCATTAAGCTGAATGGAGAAGCCTCCTGGGCATGAAAGAAAACACATAAACTCACTTATTTCACATAAGAAAATAAGAGCTAATCATTGGGAATTCCTGGGGTTCTCAAACAAACAAACAAGAATAATTATTTTGATGTTGCGATTTCACACGGTCACGTAAAGAATCATCATTCCCAAATGAGTGCCCCTATTTTTCGTTGGTCTGTGTCATCTGCACAACTGACAACGTCGACGCCGGCTCATCGAACACTTATGACTCGTTCCTCATTATAATCAGCTTTGGAAATTGCATAGTCCTTGTAATTGTCTACAACTTTTGGTAACGATGTACAATCATTATCATCACGAAAAGACACTCATTGGGCTATATGAGCACTAACCTCAATGACTCATAACGTACTTAAATGTGCCTTTTTAATTGGTTTACCATTCGAAATGCAGCACATATATCTCAATAATTGATCACCTATTCATACACATGTTGTAGCCCGTAAGATTATCGCTACTTACACGCTTTTTCATCCACTAATGATATCTCATTTACAAATTGGAGTGAGGTTGTAAGACCAATGTTCAATTCCGAAACTAAGAGATTCAAAGTGAATTTTTCCAACATTTGATTTTACGCCATCGACAGACATTAGAAGCATTGTTTTTTTTTTCATAGCTCAGTAAACAATTCTAATGTTTTAGAGAACTCTGCAGTGATAAAGAATAAACGTGACTTTGATCTCTTTGCTCAGACCATTAACGAATCAGACCACATGGATGTTATCCAGAATCAATACCAAATATCAGCTGGAGAATGTTGCGGGAACTTCATTCCATTTATATTTAATAAAAGAAGATTTTATATTCTATATTCATGCATTCTTCATAAAACCTAAGGACATATGTAATTAAAACCACACGATCTCCCATATTTCTCAAACCCTTTTCTACAAGTAGCCTCTATTTCAATCGCTCGGGCTTCTTTTCATAGAAGTCAAAGAATGACCCAAACATATATCCATTTCTACATATGTTATGAATGAAAGGCAAATGCTTAAATAAAACCATTATCCGACACCCTGTATTGATTAATGTGTCCGTTTATGTCTGAATTTTTCTATATCGGCAGTAATGTATTATATATAATTGTCTATATATAATCGCAGGATAAAGTGTCTCAGCACGATCTTAACTAACCTTTTACAGTTCATCTGTCACAAGGATCTCCTCTGTCCCCAGTACTGTTTAATGTGTATACATTGAGAATTGCTCAATTGCAAATTCCCAGCAATTGTAGAGTTCTAACATACGCTGACGATATCCTACTATACAACATGGGAAGGAACAGTAGAGACATCACTGACAGTGTAGAAAATGGACTAGATCAATTGTCGATATGGTGCAGAGCATACAACGCTGTGATCAATCCCTCGAAAGCAAAGGTCGTCTGGTACTCCTTAAATAATGATCTGGTTAATGACACACTGCCAGCTGTTAGTTGCATGGGCTCATTCATTGAAAGAGAACAGGACCTTAAATATCGTGGGATAATCTTTGATAGAAGTCTCTCATTCAACAAGCACGTCACAAATATGATTCAGAAGGCTAGAAGAGGGATCAGTGTTATCAAGGTTATGGCGACCTTCGACAAGCAGCAATGGGTACTTTTTCTGCTCCTGCAAGTGGTGGTGCTATATGTAATAGATTATGGCCTCGGCCTACTAACTTTGTCACAGACAGAAGTCGATAGATTGGAAAAAAGTTCAAAATGAGGCAATGAGAACGGTGCTGGGGTGTACTAGAGATACACCCATCTCTGCTATGAGATTTCTGCTTGATCTCCCCAGCATTAGAGTGCAACATCAAGTAGCACAAGTTAAGTCGTACCTTAAAGTGACAGAATACAACCACCACCCATTACACCATCGTCTAGATGAGTCAAAGGGAAAACGTATTAAGCGTGGACGATCATGGATGGAAGAGGCTGAAGACACACTGCGAATAGTGCGTGAATTGGAAGAAATAGGAAAGGGCAGTGAATGGGTGGAGGTTGACACTGAGAAAATATCACTGACTAAAGTAATAATACATCTAGATAAAGCGTGTCGAAAAGGGACAGCAGTCAGGGCTCACGATACAGTGCAAAAACTCGCCCAACTACACTCGAAACCACAAGACATAATTGTATACACAGATGGATCTGTTAGCAGAAGCTCAAATAAAAGCGGTTCTGGTTTTGTTGCCTACAGAAATGGCATGAAGTTGGTTGAGAAATCTTTAGCATATTCAATTGTCACATCGAGCATGAGGATAGAGATAGAGGGAGTTATGGCAGCTCTTAATTGGTTGATAACTGATACATCAACACACGCGGTAATACTCAGAGACTCTCAAAGCATGTTGCGCAAGATAGAAAAGTTCACGCTAAGAAAAGAATGGTGGCACTTATTGAACAACTCAGTTGTCCAAAGCATTACATGGATATTCTGCCCTGGTCATGCTGGGGTCAGAGGAAACGAGAATGCCGACTTACTGGCAGGTAATGCGGCGATAGACTGCACATTGCTGAGAAGAGATAAAACAGATTTAATAAAGGCAGTAATAAATTCATTTCGAGATGCAGATGATGTCAATGAGGTTGAGAACGTACACATACACAGAATGTTAAAAATGTGAGTATTCAGAGGTGAGGGGAGGAAAAGTACATTTTTTGGAAAGTCCCGAAGATCACACAATCATCACCTGACCTGAACTGAGTCTACATACACTGGGATGGCTGCTGGAGCGGAGGGCGGAGCACTTATGGGAATGTCCCGCGTGCTGTGAAGCCAATTTCTAATCAAGAATCAAAAAGAATATAATTGTCTTTTTTCTATATATTGTTAAAATTATATGTGTATATGTTTGTTTATTACTACGATATAATAACATAAACCATAACCATCATCCACTATTCTTATATTTTGTCAGTATTTCATTGTTCGAATAATGCTAGCGGCTTCGTAGTTTTTCCTTAAATGAGATATATTTTGTTTGGGTAAGGGACTCAGTCCCCCCGTACCTAGCCTTTTACAGTATATTTTCCTCTCTGTGCGTTATATTAACCAACATCTTACTCATAAGCTGGTCTCCTTACGTATATGGTGTCCTAGTTTACATAGATAAAATATATTAGCAAGATCAAGTTGCTCACCACGCCATTTACCCAAACACGTTTCGCTCTGCTTTCCCTTCTGTAATCTGCATAAACCACCCGATTATTCGCTACTATTTGTGTCGTTAGTTGTCATAGTGTTTCCTTATATAAGGTATACTCGCAGGATAAAGTGTCTCAGCACGATCTTAACTAACCTTTTACAGTTCATCTTGTGCTTCTGTAATCTACATAAACTATCAATTTGGTCGTCATTGCTCTTCAGTGGTCATCATTGCTTCGCATAGTGCTTCCGTGTATACGGTCTATTAGCATTGACACAGTGTCCCATAATGTCATTGGTTGACCTTTTACTGTTAACAGCATAATAGATGCTAATGGGCTTCTATCTATATCGTTGATTGTTATAGTGCTTTCATAGATAATGTTAATTAGTTAGTTAATCGTCTGATAATCATCACTGCAAACTCAACACGTCCATAGCTGCTCCGATCTCTCCGTGAGTGCATCCGTAAATACACTGTTGCTGACAGTACCTGTCCTATGCTGATTGACCATCATTCCTCTGCGCCCTCCAAATTTTCCACTTCTAGCACCACCGAGTTTCAATCCCTGATCTTTATTCATAGAAATTGAAATCATCCTCCACATTAGTCGTAATCTCGCGTATTATATCTCTTAAGGATTTCAAAATGTCAGCGCGATTCATTGTCCCATCGCCCTGTGCAACAATTGCGCATGATGCCAGTTGATCTGCTTTTGCATTGCCTCTAACACCCACGTCCAGGCACGAAAATAAATATAACCTATTTCAGCTTTCATTTTCTCAAGGCCTCTATGCACTGCTCGCAAACGTGACACACGCGCTCCTTCTTAATCATACTCATAGACTCACTCAAGATGCAGACCTCCGTTACATTCTATGCGTATACCCACTCAAATGCTCTGTTCACCGATATAGTTTCCATGGTCATATTACTCTTTGGTTTTCTCACTGACCATAGCATGCACTTCTTTCTCCACAACTGTGGGATACCATTCTCTGCATGCCCTACTAAGTTATATTATTACTTTCAAACAAGTTTCGAAATCTCTAGTCAGACTTATCCATTCCACACCTGCTGCCAGATCCTGCAATCTGCACACGCTTTGTATGACATCCTCAGCATGTCCCATCCACGACCTCCTTCTCTTGAGTCTGCTGCCTTTAACTTTCTGTATTTCGGAATGCAGCGGGCGTTCCCTAACTGCATATATTTGAAGGTACGCCCGTGAACGTCAATACTGTAATCTGTGCTCATCTGTTGAACAGTAAAGCAGGTATCGCACATCTCTTGTCGATGTGTCTCCTGTGCATCCCAGGTTGGTACGCATTGCTGCATTCTGGTTTCTATCCAGTCTTTTGATCTGAGTTTGGCTAAGAGTCAGAATTGCCAGTGCATATTCCACCACAGCCACAACCAAACCCTGGTACCAAAGAAATAACAGCCTCTGGTCACACTGCGCAGCGGCCATAAACTTCATTTATGCTAAGCCTCTGTCTCTTTCATGATAACATGGTCAACATGTTTCCTGAAACACAGGCTTCTGTCAAAAACAAACCCATATATCTCATTGTGCTAGTTCTTTCTAAACTTTACCCGGACAACGAAACATGTGGCATGGGTGTCTTTACCATATGATTGTTCAATTAAAAACCACGTCACACATGATTTAGAAGGAATAACCACTGCTCCCGTATCTCGAAATCATTTGTCGATCTGTCCAGCTCCTTCTGTAGTTCCACGACGAACTATTTTCGATTTCTGCCCTGTCTATATGCCAGGATATCATCATCATATGACATCGTTCTGCCAACACCTGTTATTTGATTGCCAGCGATATGTACTGTGTATACATTGAAAAGTACAGGAGATCCCTGTGGCGGAAGAGGGCTAATAACCGTTGGTGCAGATATCCAGTTACCACACTTAAGAACTACTATCATGTTCATCGGGGCGGTAACAACCCACCACAAGACACAGGGGTTTACTGCAAGCTTTAACAGCTGGTTCATCAAGATATCCAAGTACACTCTATTGTAAACATCCTCAAGATCTATCGCGACCGCAAATCTCTCCATGCGCGATTCGAACCCTTCAAAAAAACATCCTGCGCAATTATGGCTGCATTCCTCCATGTCTTCTTTTCTGTGCAGTGCCCAACTAACAATGTTGGTATAAACATATTTCTTTCAAGATAACATTATTCCTCCCAAGCCACAAGTGTTTCCAAAAGCTTGCCTATCGTATTAAGCATTGTTATTATTATGTTGCCTCGTATCCTGGTGTGGTGCTTCCCAAGGTTTGGGTAGTGGAACTAAATAGCTGTGCAACCAGTCTTCTTTACTCTGCCCTGTAGAAGGTTATTATTGAACATGTCCGATAACTCTCCAAACTCTTCATCCGTTCTCCGATTAGGATATAATGTAATCGTATCTAATGCCATCTGATCCTGATTCTGTATTTTTTTGTACTTTTCAGCTATTCAAACTTTTTAGATAATGCATATTAGCATTGTCGAAGGTGTTTAGCATGCCAGTTTTGTAAGCAGAGTTAGTTCTCCTTACATACGGTATATTAATTTTGAGAAAGCGCCTCAGCTCGACCATGCCTAGCGTTTTACATCGTTTTTCGTCAATATACAATATACACAAACCACACCCTAGCGCGTCAATACACTTTAATGAATGTCGATCGTTATCATAGTATGTTAGCATTAGAAAAGATGTTCAGCCCGCCAATTTGTGTAATAGTTTTCCGTACATAAGGTATATTTGCATTGGGAAAGGGAATTGGCACCACCATGTCTAGGTTTTTACATTTATATTGCTTCCTCTGTAATCTACATAAACCTCATCTTCATATACACTACGGTTACACATTCGTCCAAGTATGCGAAGCTAGAAAGACGTGTCTCTCGGTAACACTATTTGGAAATTCAAGGAAAAAAGCGTGTTTATTCCAATTCTGGTAAAGTAGAAGTGATAGAGATAGATTTAAGTACTAGAAGTAGAACAGTAGATATTAGAAATAATTAACAATTATAAGCGTTAGAGTTATATAGTAACACCTGTGAATCAGTGCTTAGCAGCTTGAGAAAGAAGGCCTGGGAACGCAAGTAGGTGAAAAGAACTAAGATCCAACAGCCCCCATGGTGGAATAAAGAGACAGATGCAATATGGCTACTAAAAAAGCAATCGATAAAGGATTGGCAACGCATTAGGAAACAAGCAAACATCACACTCAGTGACAGATTGGAGGCACGGAATGCAATGCAGAAGACAATAGAGTCTTTAAACAAGTTGCCGAAGTACCAAAAGAGATGTGTTGGAATAAATTCACAGAGGAGGTCACGGTGGACAAAGCATTACGCAAAGTTTTGGAAACTACATAGGTCAATGAAGGGGAGAACATAATCGAAACCCAGTACAAGTGTGAGGGACGACACAGGGCAGACATTGATATCAGATGATATGAAAGGTAGAGCTTTCTTTGATAGATATCTTCAACAAAGTAATCAGGGTGACTTAGATCAGCGCACAGAAATGCTGCATACCCTGACAACTATCACGAATTTTAGGGGAAATGAAGACCAGCTTGCAGATGTTAAAGAAGTGCACCTGGCTATTAAGAATGCATCCGATGTCGCTCCAGGTCCAAATGGAATCAGGTACAGCTTACTCAAGGACATTGATGAGAATATGCTAGCTAAAATAACAGACGATTATAATATGAGTCTGAAAACAGGTGAAGTACCAGAGGAGTGGCTACATAGCTATAATATTCCCGTGCAAAAACCAGGCAAAGATTCTACGGATAATAAAATGTTATCGCATCATCACACTGCAGAATGTATACGGTAAGATTCTGGAACGAATTGTGGCTAGATGCATAACCAGGGAACTAGAGATAAAAGGCGTTCTCCCAAATAACCTAGGGGCATACAAACCTAGACGAGACACAGTCACAAATGCAGCAGCTCTTGCATATGAAGATTATAAAGGTTTTCAGAACAAAGAAGAATCTGCAGTTGCAGCGATAGACCAGGAAGATGCATACAAAAGAGTTAGCTACACCCATCTCATCGGCATGCTAAGGGAACAAGATATCCACACCTGAATCATACGCTGGACAGCACATGTGTTAATCTGTAGAAAAGTCGCTCTGAGATGTGGATCCTGGACGTCTGAGATCAGAACAATAGCACCTGGTCTGCCAAAAGGATCTCCTCTGTCCCCAGTACTGTTTAATGTGTATACATTGAGAATTGCTCAATTGCAAACTCCCAGCAATTGTAGAGTTCTAACATACGCTGACGATATCCTACTATACAACATGGGAAGGAACAGTAGAGACATCACTGACAGTGTAGAAAATGGACTAGATCAATTGTCGATATGGTGCAGAGCATACAACGCTGTGATCAATCCCTCGAAAGCAAAGGTCGTCTGGTACTCCTTAAATAATAATCTGGTTAATGACACACTGCCAGCTGTTAGTTGCATGGGCTCATTCATTGAAAGAGAACAGGACCTTAAATATCTTGGGATAATCTATGATAGAAGTCTCTCATTCAACAAGCACGTCACAAATATGATTCAGAAGGCTAGAAGAGGGATCAGTGTTATCAAGGTTATGGCGACCTTCGACAAGCAGCAATGGGTACTTTTTCTGCTCCTGCAAGTGGTGGTGCTATATGTAATAGATTATGGCCTCGGCCTACTAACTTTGTCACAGACAGAAGTCGATATATTGGAAAACGTTCAAAATGAGGCAATGTGAACGGTGCTGGGGTGTACTAGAGATTTACCCATCTCTGTACCAATCTCTGCTATGGGGTGTACCCATCACTGCTATGAGATTTCTGCTTGATCTCCCCAGCATTAGAGTGCAACATCAAGTAGCACAAGTTAAGTCGTACATTAAAGTGAAAGAATACAACCACCACCCATTACACCATCGTCTAGATGAGCCAAAGGGAAAACGTATTAAGCGTGGCAGATCATGGATGACAGAGGATGAAGACACACTGCGAATAGTGCGTGAATTTGAAGAAATAGGAAAGGGCAGTGAATGGGTGGAGGTAGACACTGAGAAGATATCACTGACTAAAGTAATACTACAACTAGATAAAGCGTGTCGAAAATGGTCGGCAGTCAGGGCACATGATACAGTGCAAGAACTCGCCCAACTACACTCGAAACCACAAGACATAATTATATACACTGATGGATCTGTTAGCAGAAACACAAATAAAAGCGGTTGTGGTTTTGTTGCCTACAAAAATGGGGTGAAGTTGGTTGATAAATCTTCAGCATATTCTACTGTCCGATCGAGCATGAGAATAGAGATAGAAGGAGTTACATCAGCTCTTAAATGGTTGATAACTGATACATCAACATACGCGGCAATACTAACAGAATCTCAAAGCATGTTGCGCAAGATAGAAAAGTTCATGCTAAGAAAAGAATGGTGCCACTTATTGAACAACTCAGTTGTCCAAAGCATTACATGTATATTCTGCCCTGGTCATGCTGGGGTCAGAGGAAACGAGAATGCCGACTTACTGGCAGGTAATGCGGCGATAGACTGCACATTGCTGAGAAGAGATAAAACAGATTTAATAAAGGCAGTAATAAATTCATTTCGAGATGCAGATGATGTCAATGAGGTTGAGAACGTACACATACACAGAATGTTAAAAATGTGAGTATTCAGAGGTGAGGGGAGGAAAAGTACATTTTTTGGAAAGTCCCGAAGATCACACAATCATCACCTGACCTGAACTGAGTCTACATACACTGGGGTGGCTGCTGGAGCGGAGGGCGGAGCACTTATGGGAATGTCCCGCGTGCTGTGAAGCCAATTTCTAATCAAGAATCAAAAAGAATATAATTGTCTTTTTTCTATATATTGTTAAAATTATATGTGTATATGTTTGTTTATTACTACGATATAATAACATAAACCATAACCATCATCCACTATTCTTATATTTTGTCAGTATTTCATTGTTCGAATAATGCTAGCGGCTTCGTAGTTTTTCCTTAAATGAGATATATTTTGTTTGGGTAAGGGACTCAGTCCCCCCGTACCTAGCCTTTTACAGTATATTTTCCTCTCTGTGCGTTATATTAACCAACATCTTACTCATAAGCTGGTCTCCTTACGTATATGGTGTCCTAGTTTACATAGATAAAATATATTAGCAAGATCAAGTTGCTCACCACGCCATTTACCCAAACACGTTTCGCTCTGCTTTCCCTTCTGTAATCTGCATAAACCACCCGATTATTCGCTACTATTTGTGTCGTTAGTTGTCATAGTGTTTCCTTATATAAGGTATACTCGCAGGATAAAGTGTCTCAGCACGATCTTAACTAACCTTTTACAGTTCATCTTGTGCTTCTGTAATCTACATAAACTATCAATTTGGTCGTCATTGCTCTTCAGTGGTCATCATTGCTTCGCATAGTGCTTCCGTGTATACGGTCTATTAGCATTGACACAGTGTCCCATAATGTCATTGGTTGACCTTTTACTGTTAACAGCATAATAGATGCTAATGGGCTTCTATCTATATCGTTGATTGTTATAGTGCTTTCATAGATAATGTTAATTAGTTAGTTAATCGTCTGATAATCATCACTGCAAACTCAACACGTCCATAGCTGCTCCGATCTCTCCGTGAGTGCATCCGTAAATACACTGTTGCTGACAGTACCTGTCCTATGCTGATTGACCATCATTCCTCTGCGCCCTCCAAATTTTCCACTTCTAGCACCACCGAGTTTCAATCCCTGATCTTTATTCATAGAAATTGAAATCATCCTCCACATTAGTCGTAATCTCGCGTATTATATCTCTTAAGGATTTCAAAATGTCAGCGCGATTCATTGTCCCATCGCCCTGTGCAACAATTGCGCATGATGCCAGTTGATCTGCTTTTGCATTGCCTCTAACACCCACGTCCAGGCACGAAAATAAATATAACCTATTTCAGCTTTCATTTTCTCAAGGCCTCTATGCACTGCTCGCAAACGTGACACACGCGCTCCTTCTTAATCATACTCATAGACTCACTCAAGATGCAGACCTCCGTTACATTCTATGCGTATACCCACTCAAATGCTCTGTTCACCGATATAGTTTCCATGGTCATATTACTCTTTGGTTTTCTCACTGACCATAGCATGCACTTCTTTCGTTGTATTGATGGTGAAACCAAGCTGTCGCATGCGTCAGTAATGGTGTTTAGCGTGACCTACATACTGTCTGTAGAACAAGTATACAGTGCGAAGTCATGTGAATAGAGACTGCTGTTTAAGGTCCGCTACTGACCAATCGCCACCTGTGTGAGTTGATGATTATGGTTGATAATAGTTGGATAATGACTAGCACTGAATTTTGTTAACCGTTGAGCTCCACAACGCTCTCATCTCACGTACATTCCAGGCCGTTGAACATCACATGTTTTATCCGAAACGTACGTCATATCCAGGTGTTCGATGCTCGGACAGACATGCCCTGTTCTTACCTTATAGCCATAGTATCTTGGTTGCCTTCATTTATTTTATCTAGCCTGTAAAACCGTTAATTAGTTAACGGGATGTGGCCACTCCGCATACTGCAAACAACTTGGAGTCACGGGTGGGAGATGAGTGTCAGGCGAGGACCAAGTATGTGAGAATTACTCCAAAGTGTAATAGTATCGGGGGTGGCAGACGGTTTGTTTGTACTAATACGGACAGTTGCAAACGGGTTGTTTGTAATACCAAGACGATATGGCTACAGGCAAGCGGTGAGAACAAGACCGAATGAGATGTTGTTTGCACACAGGCCAGATATAAAGATCTGACACAAGCTAGTACGCTTTAGGTAAAGACAATATTATTTATCACAAGTCTGCATCTTATGCACTCGCTCAAACAAAAAGGAGACGGCAGGAAATCTACAGTGTCTACATTCAAGAAGCAGTCAAAAGAATATTGGTCGCCACCGATGAACACATCCAGGCCCGCATGTGTTGTTGACACGTCAATTACACAGTACCTGGAGTGGTCAGAAGGAATGCGTAACGAGCATAGAAAGTGATGAAAAGATTTGTTGGCACTGTTTTTCCGTGGGAACGAAATAGGTTTAGCATAGAGCGCAAGTAATAAGTGGAAAGGCGGAGTTTGTATACGACACAAGTAGGGGCGTATTGCCCACCCAGAGAATGGACAACATGTGTTGTTGTATGACCATAGGGATCAATTCCTCATTGGATAGAGGTTTTCCTTATGGGGAAACGGAAGAGGACAGGCGGAGTCAGAAAACCATAAGTTCTGATTGGCGAAAATCTTTTAGGAGCAGCAGGGATATAAGATAGAAAGACTTAGTTTAAGTGTCAGGAATACCCATCAGCGCTTGTCTCGAACAGTCAGTGCTTGTCTCCCAGGAGAGACAAGTCCTTGTTGTAGTCTCGTAGCAGAGACAGGTCAGTCTTCGTTCTCCCAGGAGAAACATAGAGTCAGAGCCAGATAGTCAGTTGGTGTATAATCTTGAAGACGTATCTTATAACCCGAGTGAGAAAATTCCTCGATTTGTTAGCGTAAGTTTTAATCGGCGATTATTATATTGATGCTCAAAAGTAGACAATTTAGGATTAGTCTACATATTTGAGGACGGGCTTGAATAAGACTAGATTGGGACTTGTGCGTTACAAGTCAAGTAGATTCTAGCCAAACACGTGAACCTCTTAATAGAGATTGAGAGAAGTGGTTATTTGCCTCTTTTATGAGTATGATGCTATTAATTGATGTATTTCAACTTGTGTAAATAAACTTCATATGCTTGTGAGACAATGAGTGCTTTGGTTAATTGATTGATGTCGAGCAGTATTACACAGATTTAGACCTGGTCACAGCACCAGTATCCCAGTAAGTCCTAAAATGTATTACTCCCGTCGCAAGTTAATGAGACGCTGCAGATCTTCTGTCTTTCATACTAGTCTATCCAGGAAAGACAGTCAACTATATATTTTCGGTGACAAGTTTGTTTGTCACACCAAGTGTAGATCGTATTACTGTTACAAAAGGAGTATAACAACCTGAGCAGAAGAGGTACTACACCACTAAAACACCCCATACTACTGTAAAACACATATGACAACACGATTTGTGCTATCATTTGAGCGAATGAAAATAAATTATATTTCGTAATTTCGTAATTTCGAATATGAGCAACGATTGAAGCACTATCAACTAACTGCGAAACGTGGACAGTTTATGTTAGACATGCAAGAAAGTTAAATCATTTCCATCTTACTTGCCTACGTAAATTACTAAACATCCATTGGTGGGACAAAGTACCAGACTACGAGATCTTGGAAAAATCAACCTCAATAAGCATCCACACACTACTTATGAAGGCGCAGGCACGCTGGGCAGGCCATCTTGTGCGTATGGAGAACTCGCGTTTGCCAAAACAAATATATTATGGAGAAATCAAGGCAGGATTTCGAAAAGCTGGTGGACAGAAAAAGCGTTTCAAAGACACGCTCAAGTCATCCTTGAAACATCTTAACATTGACGTAGGCGCTTGGGAGAGCCTCGCTCAGGATAGAACAGCATGGCGTTACAGCATTAGAACGGGAGCACTAGCGGCACAAGAATTCAGACAAGAAACTGCAAGACAGAAGCGGACACGTAGAAAAGAAAAAACATCTCAACCTCACACGGATACCTTCTATTGTTGTCAATTCTGTAAAAGAACATTGTGTGCGCGCATTGGACATGCTAGTCATTTAAAAACGCACTATTAACTTTATTATTTTATTATTTATTGTTATTATTATTATGGTTGAGTTTTTGGTCATCGTCGATCACGACGGACGAACATCATCATCATCATCATCAACTAACTACAGGAGTATACTAGAAATACGATGGGCTGCAATGTACAAATTAAATAACACATGGAAGAGCATAGTAAGTACTACGGTGAAGATACATCTATATTCATATCTAAATATATATATTCTTTTTTATGTATGTGAGAGTTTGAGAAATGTCAAAAATTAGAGGGGAGAATATACGCTTTTTTTCAAAATTAACATTACGAATATTGCGCAATGATTATAAACAATAATAAACCATCATTTCTGTGTGAATCAAAATACATACTCGTGCAGACTAAAAAGAACATCTCATTACAGTGTTGAAACGTTACTAAGTTGCATAGTTTGGCCACATTATAAGGAGGCACGAATGTCTTTCCAAAATTATTCTGCAAGAAATAATTGAGAGTGGAAGAAGAGGGATGTATGGATTAAAAATATTAAATACTGGACAGGACTGATATTCTCCAAACTTAAACAAGGAACAGAGATGCATTTCGAAATGGTTGTGTTGATGTGTCTAGAATGGCACCCAAGTTACGCTAAATGGTTATGGATTTCATAATGGTGATGATGTCAACTAGCGTTAAATGATGTTGTATTATTGAACTTGAGTGATATCTAGATGGCGTGTCAATATCGCCGACAACAGCTAATCAATAATTTTCAGCTTCAGTTGTTCAGCGTTTGAAATGTATGTCCGGATGAATAAACGATATCTCTAGCACATAAGTGAATGATGTTCAATTTAGAATTCGGGTTCAATAAATATGCTTAGTTGTCTCTCATTACATTCTGAACTGCTTGAAAAAACCTTGAGAAAGGTGAGGCTGAAAGTGGTTATTTTACTTGTGTGCCGGGACATGTGGGTGTTCGAGACAATGAAAGAGCGGATTAATTGGCGTCATGCGCAATTGTGGCACAGGGTGATGGGGCAATGGACCACACTACGTTTTGAACTCCAAAGAGATATAGCACGCGAGAATGAGACTAATGTGGATGATGATTTCTTTTCAATGGTCATAACTAAATATCAGAGGTTGAGAAGCGGTGTTGCTAAAAGTGAACATTTTGGAGGGCGTAGAAGCATGATGATCAACCAGCATTGGACCGGTACTGTCAGCAGACGTGTAATGGCGGATACACTCACGGATAGATCGGAGCAACTATGGACGTGTCTAGTTTGCAGTGGTGATGATCCGACGACTAACTAACTAATCTGAACTACTGTAATGTGGAATTGACAAAGGATGGATTTGAACGTGGTACATTGGCCGTGACAGACGCACTTTGTACCACGCAGACAAAGCGCCGAACTGAGACATATCATCATACAGCACCGATATTTGCCGATGAATGTCAGCGCAGCAGAGAAAACGTAAATGTGAGATGAAATGCCTCAGAAAAGCGCTAGTCACCACATCGGACAATACAGGAAATGATGAACTCTGAAGAATAATCGGTATAAGATCAGGAGCAAAACACATCAAAAAGCAACATATAAAATGGTTTAGACACTTTATGATAAAAAGTTACCAACAAGAAAATATAACGCTCAACGAACCGGAAGCAAGACTAGAGGAAGACCTAAATGAAGATAGGTACACAACATCACGGCAACCCTGAAGAAATACGGATTCAACACAGCCAATGCGATACATCTGGCCTTGCATAGACAACTACAACTCTGAGTCTCTGCCTCTACGCCAAACTTTATTTTCGGATATTCTGACTATCATCCACAAATGGATATCATCATCATCAGGTACCATGCCGGGTGGCGTAGGCAGTCATGGCTCTCCACAGCTCTCTGTCCACCGTAGTATGTATCAATGTCGTTGTTGTTTCCTTGTCGTGCCAGGTTGTCAAACTTTCTGCCTGTTGTAATTATGTTCTGTAAATCTCCCTTTCTCATGAAGTGGAAAAAAAACATTGCCTTTTTATTATATTGTTGATTAAGGTCCGTTTCGCATTTAACTGTTTCAACACCTCTACATTAGTTTTTTTTCTGGCAGTCTATGTCATTCTCAGCATTCTTCTGTAGAACAGCATCTCTGTTTCCTCCAATCTCCAACTTTCCAGTTTGTTTATTGTCAAAGACTCGCACCCATATGTTAGTATAGGTGTTATATAGCACTGCAGAACTCTCTTTCTCACATCTAATGACAAGGTCATATTACACAGTAAATTTATATTTCTCAGTGTTGTTTTTGCCTTTCCTATTCTGCATCTTATTTCTGTTGAACTTCTTCCATCTGCTGTAATCATTGTACCCAGATATTTGAATTGGTGGACCTGTTTTAATACTATATCATTCACTATGATCTTGCATTGTGTGTTTTTTTGTTTCTTTGAAATAACCATTACTTCTGTTTTCTTGATATTTAGGAAGAGGTCTTTCTCTTTACTTTCTGTGATTACTACTTTAATTAAATTTTGAAGGTCTTCCTCACTTTTTGCAATCAGAACAGTGTCATCCGCATATCTCAAATTATTTATGTTATGTCCTCCCACAGATATTCCTGGGATATCTACTATTGCACGCAATATGTTTTCACTGTATAAAGAGAACAGTTCTGGTGAAAGCACGCATCCCTGTCTGACTCCTTGTTTTATTTTTTTGAAAAGGGCCATAAATATATGGCCACAAAGGGATATACATATACAATAACATATCTGCATCTTCCTACTCCTCACTGATTAATAAGAAAAATAATACGACATAGCATAACGTTACTTTCTAGCCGATATCAATAGTGGGTGACTATCGCTAGATTGCTATTTAGACTTCACAGTGTTCGCCTGGATCGCTATGACACATGTCAAATACTATACAGTCATCCCTCAGTTATCGCGGTTAATAGGGACAAGAACGGGCAGCGAAAAGAGAAAAACCGCGAAGTAGTATCATCCTCTCATTTTTAACACACATACATTGTGTGTGTATGTATAATATCAATAAGTGTATATGAAACAATGTAAGTGCATATGTTATCATTAGAACACTAACGAGTAGTTTCAACCATGTTAATAAGATATTAATAGTATAAATAACATAATGTACAAATAATATAAATATGATACGTGTGTGTGTAACATACGTGATGTAACTAAAATGTGCATACTGTAATTATGTTTGTTTAGAAATCCGCGATGTACTGAAGCATCGATACAAGAACCGCGTAGTAGCGAGGGATGGCTGTATACATGCATATATCCGTTGTATGTAATCATGAGAAAAGCAAATTCATTCGGGGACCTAATAAAGTTATTTTCTATAGCAACGATTGCCAAAACAAGCTGGGATGCAACACTTGATAGGACAACATGCTTTCTGAAAAGCCTAACAAAGTTTTATAAGTAGCTGTCATTCAAAATACACAATAATCGTCACGAATGTACATACCTCCATAAATCTCAAGTTCACAAATGCTAAGTACATCTCTTGCACTAGCATGGAATATATGCGGAGTTAGTGTAATGTACTTAGAGTAAGCTGCAGAAAAAATTGGAATATCGTAGTGTTGTTTAATACCTCTTGCAGACATTGATATTGTAGATACTCCCTGTGCATTCTTCGCGCTTATCCTAATGCCGTTTGCTTGCAATAGGGGAACTGAGGACCCAAAAAATTGCGTATCAATAAAAGTGGGCTTTTGAGAATTTCGTCTTGTGAGGATGCATGAATACTTTATATACGTTGTCTACAGGTTAGGGTTAGTGAAGATAAATACCATATATTACGTTGTCTACAGGTTAGGGTTAGTGAAGATAAATACCTTATATTACGTTGTCTACAGGTTAGGGTTAGTGAAGATAAATACCATATATTACGTTGTCTACAGGTTAGGGTTAGTGAAGATAAATACCATATATTACGTTGTCTACAGGTTAGGGTTAGTGAATATAAATACCATATATTAAGTTGTCTACAGGTTAGGGTTAGTGAAGGTAAATCACATATATTACGTCATCAATGAGCAGGATGATGACGTTTCAGAACGTTGGATAGACTGTTGACAAGAGTGAGAGGAAGAGTGATAAACATGTAATGTTGTTTGCACAGAATTAGGAGAAAGAGTGACTAAGTTGGACAGTTGTTGACAGTGAGTGAGAGTGATACAGATGTAAAGTTGTTGATACAGAGGTTGGGAGAAGGAGTAAGCAAGTTGAATAGTTGTTGATAATGTTTGAAAGAAAAAGTGATAAAGATGTAAAGTTTTTGGCACAGAGGTGATAGAAGGAGTAAATTTGACAATTGTTGAAAATAGTAGGAAGATGAGTAAATTTGACAGTTGTTGACAGTGGTCGAAGGAGCAGTAAATTTGACAGTTGTTTACAATGGTGTGAAGAGGAGTACATTTGACAGTTGTTTACAATGGTGTGAAGAGGAGTACATTTGACAGTTGTTGACAATAATTGGGAAGAGTAGTGAGAAATTCGGACGTTGTTTACAATATCTGGGAGATAAAGTGAGAATTTTGAACATTCATTCGTCACATTTAAAGTGATGTAAAACGAGAAAATTGGAAATTGGTGGACAATAATGGGACTTGAACTACAATCGTCTCAGAGAAAAACAATTACACACCGGTCAGCCCTTCGACAGATATGAAGGCTGTCACTGGTTAGGGAAGCCTACTACGAGAATTAAATTCATGAAGAAACGGATGAGTTAGGTGTTGTTCGTCCAGATGACACACTCAACCGGGATGCAAATAACATAGTTACAACTTTGGAACTTGTAACATAATGTACTTCAAGCTTTTCGACGGAAATCACACGATATATTACGTCTTGCTTATATAAGAAAGCGAACGCAGAAGAGGACAGAATGAACAAAAATGAAGGAAAAGGTGGGAAAGGTTGACAGTTGTTGACAATTGATAGAGTAGGAGTATATTTGACAGTTGATGACAGTGTTGAGATAAGTAGTAAATTTGACAGTTATTGAAAATGGTGAGTGGAGAGGTAAATTTGACAGTTGTTGACAATATGTGAAAGTGAATTAAATTTGACATTTATTGACAATATAGACATTTATTGACATTTATTGACAATATAGACATTTATTGACATTTATTGACAATATAGACATTTATTGACATTTATTGACAATAAAGGAAAAGTAAATTTTACAGTTGTTCAAAATGGTATGAGGAAGATTAAGTAGGATTTTTGTTGACAATGGTTAGAGGAGGAGTAAATATGACATTTGTTACAATGGTGGGAGGAGGAGTGAATTTGACAGTTGTTGACTATGTATGAATGGGGAGTAAATTTACCAGTAGTTGAAAATGTTTCAAGGAAGAGTAAATTTGACAGTTGTAGATAAAATGTAAAAGGGGAGTAAATTTTACAGTTGTTAACAATGGTGGGAGGAGGAGTACAGTTGACAGTTCTTGACAATTGTTGCAGAAGGAGTAAATTTTATAGCTGTTTAAAATGTTGGGAGCAGTAAATGTGACATTTGTTTAAAATGGTCGAAGAAGGAGTAAATTTGACAGTTGTTGACAATGGTAGGAGAAGGAAAATATTTTACAGTTATTGAAATTATGGTAGGAGGAGTAAATTTGAAAATTGTTGACAATTTTGAGTGGAGAAAAATTTGACAGTTGTTGAAAGTGGTGGGAGTAGGAGTAAATTAGACAGCTTATGAAAAAATATTTAAAGGATGAGTAATGACAGTTATTGACAATAGTGGGTGGAGGAGTAAATTTGACAGTCGTTTAAAATGGTGAGATGAAGTATAAATTTGATATTTGTGTAAAATGTTGGGAGCAGTAGTAAATTTGTCAGTTGTTGACAATGATTGGAGGTGGAGTCTGGACAGTAGTGGACAATGGTTGGAGGTGGAGGATGAACACTGGACAGTTGTTGACAATGGTTGGAGGTGGAGTATAAACACTGGACAGTTGTTGACAATGGTTGGAGGTGGAGTATAAACACTGGGCAGTTGTTGACAATGGTTGGAGGTGGAGTATGAACACTGGACAGTTGTTGACAATAATTGGGAAGAGTACTGAGAAATTCGGACGTTGTTTACAATATCTGGGAGGTAAAGTGAGAATTTTGAACATTTATTCGACATTTGAAGTGATGTTAAAAAAGAAACTTGGACATTTCCGGACAATAGTGGGAGGTTAACGACAATCTTCTCAGACATTAATTATTGCACATCCGACAGACCACACAGTCAGTCAACCGGGATGCAAATAACACAGTTAAAACTGTGGAATCTGTAACATAATGTACTTCAAGCTTCCCGCCGGAAATCACGTGATATATTATGTCGTGGTTATATAAGAAAGCGGACGCAGAGGAACGAAAAAGGAACAAAAATGAAATAAGAGGTGGGAAAATTTGACAGTTGTTGAAAATGGTGGAGGTGGATTAAATTTGACTGTTGTTTAAATTGGTGAGAGGAGGAGTAAATTTTACATTTGTTGAAAATGATGGGATGAGGATTACATGCGACAGTTGTTGACAATGGTGGGAGGAAGAGTACGTTTAACAGTTGTTTAAACTGGTGGGAGAAGGCGTACATTTGACAATTGATTGCAATGTTGAGAGGAAAAGTAAAGTAGACAGTTGTTGAAAATGGTGGGAAGAGGAGTAAATTAGACAGTTATTAACAATGGTGGAAGGAGTAAATTTGACGTTGTTTACAATGGTTGAAGGAGGAGTAAATTTGATAATTGTTTTCAATGTTGAGGGGAGGAGTAAATTTGACTGTTGTTTACAATGGTGGGAAGAGTAGTAAATTTTACAGTTGTTGACAATGGTGGGAGGAGGAGTAAATTTGTAAAAGGTATTTGTTTTAATTAATGATAGAGGTAGGTATTTCAATGCATAATGGAGGTATGTGTTTTAATGAATGATGGAAGAAGGCGTCTCAAAGCATTATGTAGGAAGGATTGTCAATGCATGGCGGAGGTAGGTGGTTCGAAGCATAGTGGAGGTAGGTGTTTTAATGTTTGATGGAGGTAGGTTTTTCAATGCATGGTGGAGGTTGCAGTTTTAATATGTAGTAATATATAAATATGTGATATAGGTAGGTATTTCAATACAAGCTGTACCTAGGTATTGCAATGCATGATCCAGGTACGTCTTTCATCGTATGATGGATTTAATTGTCTCCATGCATGATGGAGGTAGGTCTTTCATTTCTTGATGGAGGTAGGTGTTTCAATGTGCGTTGCAGTTAGATGTTTTAATGCATGATTGAGGTAGCAGTATTAGGATGTAAACAAATATGTCAATACATGGCGGAGCTACGTGTTTCAATGCATGAAGGAGGTAGGTGTTTCAATGCATGAAGGAGGTAGGTATTTCAATGCGTGAAGGAGGTAGGTGTTTCAATGCATGAAGGAGGTACGTGTTTCAATGCATGAAGGAGGTAGGTGTTTCAATGCATGAAGGAGGTAGGTGTTTCAATGCATGAAGGAGGTAGGTGTTTCAATGCATGAAGGAGGTAGGTGTTTCAATGCATGAAGGAGGTAGGTGTTTCAATGCATGAAGGAGGTAGGTGTTTCAATGCATGAAGGAGGTAGGTGTTTCAATGCATGAAGGAGGTAGGTGTTTCAAGTTATTAATGATGTTAGCAGTATTAAGATGTAATACAATATGTAAATATATGCAGGAGGTTTGTGGTTCAATGCATGATGGGGGTAGATCTTTCAGTGCTTTTTATAGGTAGGTGTTTCAATGCATGGTTTAGGTAGGTGTTTCAATAGATTGTGTAGGTAGGCGTTTCATTGCATGTTGGAGTTAAGTGGTTCAATGCATTGTAAAAGTAGGTGTTTCAATGTATGATGTATTTATGTGTTTCAATACATTGTGGAGGTAGGTGTTTCAATGAATGATGAAGGTAAATGTGCAAATGCATGATGTATATACGTATTTCAATGCATGGTGTAGGTAGCAATATATTGATGTAGTAATATATCAATATATGATGGAGGTAGATGTTCCATTGCATGTTGGACGTGGGTGTATAAATGCATGATGAATGTAGATCTTTCAATGCATGATCGAGTTGGGTATTTCTAAGCAGAATGGCTGTAGTTGCCTCAATGCATCGTGGAGGTAGGTGTTTCTATGCAAAATGGAGATATGTATTTCAATGCATAATGCAGGTAGGTGTTTCAATGCATAATGGAGGTAGCAATATTAAGATGTAATACAAGTGTTTTAATATATGAAGAGTTATGTGTATCAATGCATGATGGAGGAAGATTTTTCAATGCATTGTGGAGGTAGGTATGTCAATGCATGTTGAAGGTTGATGTATCATTGAATAACGGAGGTAGGTGTCTAAATGCATGATGCAGGTATTAGTTCCAATGCATGATGGATGTACGTGTTTAATTGCATGGTGAAGTTAGGTCTTTCACTGCAAGGTGGATGGGAATGTTTCAATGCATGGTGGAGGTACGTGTTTCAATGTATAATAGATGTAGGTGTTTCAATACATGTTGGAGGTAGGAGTTTCTATGCATGGTGGATTTAGCTGTATTACTATATAATAAAATGTGTCAATATATAATGAATGTAGGATTTTAAATGATTGATGGAGGTAAGTGTGTCAATGAATGATAGAGATAGGTATATGAATGCACGATTCAGTTAGACGTTTTAATGCGTGTTGGAGTTAAGTGTTTCAATGCATTTTGGCGGTAGATGTTTCAATGCATGATGGAGATAGGTGTGTAAATGCATGATGGAGTATGGCGTTTCAATTCATGATGGAGGTAGGAGTTTCAATGCATGATGTAATTAGGTTTCCTAATGCGTTGCCAATTCTTTCGCGCTTGATTTTGAGTAGCCTTATTGCCTCTGCCTCTTTATTCCACCATGGGGGCTGTTTGATCTCAGGTCTCTCAAACTTGCGTTGCTATGCCTTCTTTCTCAAGCTGCTAAGCACTGATTCTTTCGTGTGCGCATATCTAAAAGGGTGGTGAATCTTTATTAATCTGTCTTGTCGCCCTTTCTATAAGCATATGGTGCATGGCAAATAGTCGCTTAGATCAACGCAAAGAAATGCTGCATATCCTGACATCCATCACTGATTTTTAGGGCCAAAGAAGACAGGATTGCAGACGTTAAAGAAGTGCAACTGGCTATAACCAGGGAACTAAATAACCCAAATAACCTTGGTGCATTCAGAACTAGACGAGACACAGTCACAAATGCAGCGGCTCTTGCATTTGAAGTTTATGAAGGTTTTCAGAACAAAGAAGAATCTGCAGTAGCAGCGATAGACCTGGAAGATGCATACAATAGAGTAAGCTACACCCATCTCATCGACAAGCTGGAACAAGATATCCACCCCTGGATCATACGTTGGATAGCAAATGTGCTAATCTGTAGAAAAGTAGCTCTGAGGTGTGGATCCTGGACGTCTGAGATCAGAACAATAGCACCTGGTCTGCATCAAGGATCTCATCTCTCCCAAGTACAGTTTAATGTGTACACATTGAGAACTGCTCAACAGCAAACTCCCATCAATTGTAGATTTCTAAAATACTTGATGATGTCCTACTATACAACATGGACAGGAACAGAACATATATCGCTGACGGTGTACATAGTGGACTAGATCAATTGTCGATATGGTGCAGAACAAACAACGCTGTGATCAATCCCTCGAAAGCAAAGGTCGTCTGGTACTCATTAAATAATAATCTGGTCAATGACTCACTGACAGCTGTTAGATGCATGGGCTCATTCATTGAAAAAAGAACAGGACCTTAAATATCGTGGGATAATCTTTGATAGAAGTCTCTCATTCAACAAGCACGTCACAAATATGATTCAGAAGGCTAGAAGAAGGATCGGTTTTATCAAGGTTATAGCGACCTTCGACATGCAACAATGGGTACTTTTTTTGCTTCTGCAATTGGTGGTGCTATGTGTAATAGATTATGGCCTAGGCAAACAAACTTTGTCAAAGACACAAGGCGATAGACTGGAATACGTTCCAAATGAGGCAATGAGAGCGGTACTGGGGTGTACTAGAGATTTCTGCTTGATCTCCCTAACATTAGAGTGCGACATCAGGTAGCACTAGTTAAGTCGTACCTTAAATTGACATAATACAACCATCACACATTACACCATCGTCTAGATGAGTCAAAGGGAAAACGAATCAAGCGTGGCAGATCATGGATGGCAGAGGCTGAAGAAACACTGCGAATAGTATGTGAATTGGAAGAAATAGGAAAGGGCAATGAATGGGTGCAGGTAGACTGAGAAGAAATCACTTACTAAAGTAATAATACAACTAGATAAAGCATGTCGAAAAAGGACGGCAGTCAGGGCTCAGGATACAGTGCAAGAACTTACAGAATTACACTCGAAACCACAAGACATAATTATATACACAGATGGCTCTTTTAGCAGAAACACAAATAAAAGCTGTTGGGGTTTTGTTGCCTACAGAAATGGCGTGAAGTTGGTTGATAAATCTTCAGCATATTCTACTGTCACATCGAGCATGAGGATAGAGATAGAATGAGTTACAAAAGCTCTTAATTGGTTGATTACTGATACATCAACACACGCGGTAATACTCACAGACTCTCATATCATGTTGCGCAAGATAGAAAAGTTCATGCTAAGAAAAGAATGGTGGGACTTATTGAACAACTCAGTTGTCCAGAGCATTACATGGATATACTGCCCTGGACATGCTGGGTCAGAGGAAACGAGAGAGCCGACCTACTGGCATTCAATTCGGCGATAGACGGCACATTGCTGAGAAAAGATAAAGTATATTTAATAAAGGCAGTAATACATTCATTTCAAGATGCAGATGATGTCAAAGAGGTTGAGAACGTTCACATACAGAGAATGTTAGAAATGGGAGTATTCAGAGGTGAGGGAGGAGAAGAAAATTTTTATGGAAAATCCCGAAGATCACACAATCAACACCTGGCCGGAACTATGAGTCTACATAGACTGAGATGGCTGCTAGATCGTAGGTCGGATCACTTATGGGAATGTCCCGCGTGTTGTGAAGCCAGTTTCTAATCAAGAAGAATGTAATTAGTAGTTTATATGCGTGATAGATGTAGGTGTTTCTATGCATTTTGGAGGTAGGTGTTTCAATGCATGATTGAGGTAGGTGTTTCTATGCATTTTGGAGGCAGATGTTTCAATGCACTTTGGAGGTAGATGTTTCAATGCATGATTGAGGTAGGTGTTTCAATGCATGATTGAGGTAGGTGTTTCAATGCGTGATTGAGGTAGGTGTTTCAATGCATTTTGGAGGCAGATGTTTCAATGCACTTTGGAGGTAGATGTTTCAATGCATGACGGAGGTAGGTGTTTCTATACATGATGGATGTTGGAGTTTCTATGCATGGTGGGTTTAGAAGTATTAATATATAATAAAATGTGTCAATATATAATGAATGTAGGATTTTAAATGTTTGATGGAGGTTTTGTCAATGAATGATAGAGATAGATATATGAATGCACGATTCAGTTAGATGTTTTAATGCGTGTTGGAGTTAAGTGTTTCAATTCATGGTGGAGATAGGTGTTTTAATGCATGATGTAGTATGGTGTTTCTATGCATTATAGAGATAGGTGTTTCTATGCATTATGGAGATAGGTGTTTCTATGCATGCTGGATGTAGGTGTTTAAATGCATGATGGAGGTAGAAGTTTCTATGCATGATGGAGGTAAGTGTTTCCATGCATGATGGGGGTAAGTGTTTCCATGCATGATGGAGGAAGGTGTTTCAATGCAAGATGGATGTATGTGTTTCAATGAATGATGGAGGTAGCAGTATTAGGATGTAAAAAAAAATATTTCAATTTATAATGGAGGTACGTGCGTCCATGCATTGTGGAGGTATGTTTGTCAATGCTTGAAGGAGGTACGTGTTTCAATGAATGATAAAGGTAACACTATGAAGATGTAATACGGTATGTCAATATATGATTGAGGTAGATGTTATAATTCATGATGTAGGTATGTGGTTCAATGCATGGTGAAGGTTGGTGTTTGTATGCATGTTTGTGGTAGCAGTACTAAGATATAATAAAATGTTTCAATATATAATGAATGTAGGTGTTTACATACATGCTGGAGGTAGGTGTTTCATTGAATGATTGATGTATTTGTTCTAATACAAGATGTTGGTAAGTATTTCAATGCATGATGGAGGTGGCTGTATTAGGATGTAAAATAAAATATGTCAAATGTGATGCAGGTACGTGCTTCAATGTATGATGTATGTAGGTTTTTCAATGCTTGATGGAGGTACTTATCTTAATACATTATGGAGGTAGCACTATTAAGTAATAAAATATGTCAATATATGTTTGAGGTAGGTGTTTCAAATCATGATTGAGGTAGTTGTTTCAGTGCAATTTGGAAGCATATGTTTCTATGCATTATGTAAGTAGGAGTGTCGATGCATGATGGAGTGTGATGTTTCAATGCATGATGTATATAGTTGTTTCAGTGATTTTTGTAGGTAAGTATTTCAATGCATTGCGGAGGTAGGTGTTTCACTGTATGATGTAGGTAACAGTATTAAGATGTAGCAATATATGCTAATTTATGATGGACGTAGGTGTTTCAATGCATGTTGGAGGTAAGATTATCAATGTATGATGGAGGTAGGTGTTTCACTGCTTGATGCATGTAGTTGTTTCAAAGCAGGATGGATGCACGTTTTTCAATGCATCAGGGATGTACGTTTTTCAATGCATTTTGGAGGTAGGTGTATCAATACAATTAGGAGGTAGGTGTTTACATGCACTATATAGGTAGATTTTTCAGTGCATTTTGGATGTAGGTGTTTCAATGCATTTTGTAGGTAGGCGTTTCAATGTTTGCTGGAGTTAGGTGTTTCAATGCTTGAAGAAATTAGGTAATCATTACGTGATGCAGGTACGGTATGTCAATACATGATGTAGGTATCGTATGCCAACACATGATGGAAGTAAGATATGTCAATACATGATGCAGGTATGGTATGAAAATACATGATGGAGGCAAGGTATGCCAATGCATGATGGAGGTAAGGTATGTCATTACATGATGGAGGTAAGGTATGTCATTACATGATGGAGGTAAGGTATGTCATTAAATGATGGAGGTAAGGTATGTCATTACATGATGAAGGTAAGGGATGTCAATAGATATGTAAATGTATTTCGAAGAAATGAAAATATGGCGATGCATGTGGGAGGTAACACTATGTCTGTGCATGATGGAGATACAGATATGCCAATGTATGATGTAGTTAAATGTATTTCAATGAATTATCAAGATAATTGTTTATCCACACAAGATGGAAGAAACTGTATGTCCGTGCATACTGGAGTTACCTGCATATCGATGTATACTGAAGGTTCATTTAAATAACTGTAGACACATGTATATCGATGCATAATTGAGCTTCATTTATATCTTTGCAAAATGTAGGCACATGTATATCGATATATGATGGAAATATTCTATGTCGATGCATGATTCGCGTATTATACGTCCATGCATGAAGGAGCTACGTATGCCAATACAAGATACATTAACATTATTTCTATATAATAAAATTATGCAAATATACGATGGAGGAAAATGTATGTACGATGCATGATGGAAGTGCATTCATGTCGATGTATAGCGATATACAGATGTGTCCACCTGTGAAACGTACATCGATAGATAATAACGATAAATACAAGTTGGAAAGGTATATTGATGCATACTAGAAGTTGATGCATAGCGATGATGGAGTTAAATTTATGTTTTTGCAATATTGAGGTAAATGTATGCCAGTGTATAAAGTAGGAAAATTTAAATACAATTATGTCGATGCATGATTAAATTCAAAGTCAGTTGATATTTGAGGCATGTCTAATTATATCGTACATGTTGCATGTAAGTGGTAGAACTAGGTGCAGGTAAATTTCCCTCATGGTAGAACTAGGAAGATGCATGTACACGTACGTCTGTCTAGACGTTTGTAACGTGATCGATTTTCTAAGGATGCTCGCAGAGATGTAAATGTTTACGTATAAATGATTACGCACGTGGTTGCGTCTGTGGGTCTCACCAACGGCCCACTAGAAAAAATCCACACATGCAACAGAAAATCTTAGTAGATGAGATGCAGTTATATTGAGGTTATATTCTTATAGAAGCTTCATGGTACGTCTTCTATACAATTATGCTCATTGTTCTGTTATTTTGTTTTTGAATTGTGTTTCATGTTTTCTTGAATATATGTATGCACCCTCTGTGGTTGGGAGGGAGCCAGAAATGTACTGTGCAGCACTGGGAAGGAGGAAACTGACAGCACTGTCTTTCCTATGGCTGAGACCCATCATAGAGGCACAGTGACTCAGGATGTGACAATCCTTTTGACTTGAACATGTGGTTGCATATCTAGTGCAATAAAGAAGTTCGGCTCAACCCAGTGATCCCTATCTTGGCTACATTAGCTCGGAGCAGTGTATAGGTTGAAACCAACCTTCCTGGAGGTGTGATAGTATTTCTCTGACTCTAGCCCAGAGTGGGACAAAAATCCACATATTTTTCAGCAATATAATTCCATTTAATGGCATTGGGTCAAAGGGCATGATCCCATAGACCGCTGGATCAACAACCAATCAAGGTATAAATGATTTACCAGAAATGTGTGTTTGACAGATGTATGATATTCGGATCAAACTACAGTAAAATTATATTTACGTGGACTACTTGTGATTCTGATTAAAGTGATGCTTGTTGGAGGGTCTAATGTAATTCTGAACGTTGCTGAATCCCAACTGGGTCTCGATACCGCGCATGTATTTATGTTTCTATCAACAGCGTTTGCTGACTTGTATGTATTATCGTTGTTGTAAAGTCCATCTAGGGATGTTTCCCGTTTATACGTCACTTCATGTCCTGCAATTTGAAAATGACAGTGAATCTAATTAGTAATGGGTAAATGAAAGTAGTTAATGTGTGCAAATCATATGATGCCGTTATGAATATGTTTGTTTGGGTCTTGCACACACAAAAACACGACATAATACTACTAGCTCATGTGATGTCTCTCTGTAGTGTTATGTAGTGGCATGTACGTATTAGTATAGGCAAACATAACATTGCCACTTCGTCCGTATGCCAGACAAGCGCCTTCCAAAGAGATTATTCTATGGGGAGCTGTTCGAACGTAAACGTTCAAGCAGGGTGCAGAAAAAGCGTTTCAGGGATCACCTAAAAATGTCTCTCAGTCACTGCAGCAACGATCCTAGCTCCTGGGAGACTACAGCAGTTGGTCGATCAGCCTGGCACACCCAGATCACTGCTGACATCACGCAATTTGAAAAAGAAAGAACACTGCGGGCAATCCACAAGTGAAAGAAGCGGAAGGACAAATCCGAAAATTCTCCTACCCCGAACCTTCAGCACTCCTGCATGCACTGCAATAGAAGTTTCCGTGCACGAATCGGACTAATCAGTCATCTATGAACTCACAAACTAAATTAGACAATTACATATGTATCATTATTTTTTGTGTGTTTCATCGTATCTATTGTTTTTCACGCCATGCTAATCTTCGATTGCAAAGGAAGAACACCATCATCATCACGTATTACATATCAAGAAATGTTGGACATAGATGATACCTTTTTGAATGTGTAGTGTTTATGACTGCTAGTACTGGTTCCAGCTACTACATTTAAGAAACACATCTCTGAGGCAGGGAACTAAGATTTATGATTTATTTTTAGTTAGTGTGTTTGTTCCTTTAGTGTCAAAGTCGGAACATAAAGCAGATGCCATGTTTCATCATGAGCTACGGTTCGCTACAAGATGTTATAGTTCTTGGGCAGTGTTAATACGCATTGTCATTGCCTCTTTATGTGCGCGTTTACTCTTAAAGTGTTTATCATTATGTTGCTCTGCAACGTAAACAATCGATATTTAGTTCTTCTATGTAAACAATAAATATTTAGCTGTGCAATGTAAACGTGAATCGTGTTGTTCATATACGATGTATAGGAAAGCAGAAATCGAAATGTGTGCTTCAAAGGGTTGGAAAGTGGGAATACAATGTGTCTCTTCTGCACCCTTAGAATAATACGTATTGATGTCTTCTGGATTCTATCCAGTCTTTCGATCTGAGTTTGGGTAAGAGAAATACTTGCCAGTGTATACTATACTACAGCCAACACCAAACTCTGGTACAACAGAAATAAAAATACATCTCACACTGCGCAGCATCCAAAATCTTCATAACTGCTCAGCTCTTGCCTGCCCGTATGAAAACGTAGTCAACAAATTCGCTGAAACTCAGACTTCCAAAAAAATAAGCCACAACCAGGTTTCTCATTGAGCTGGTTCTTTCTAGCTTGATCCTTGTCAACGAAACTTGGATCATGTTTGTCTTTACCATGTGATTGTTCAAGGAAAACCACGGTATGTTTGTATCAGAAGTATTTGTCACTGTTCCCGTATTTCTACACGAAGTAATAAGTTTCTACAGTTCATCATGTAGTTCCACGACGCACTCTTCTCGATTTCTGCTCGACATCGCTAGGACACATCCAGTGATTTGATTGCTAGTGATGTGTACTGTGTATACATTCAAAAGCACAGTAGATAAAAACAATATATGTGTCAATCCATGTCTAATAACCGTTGGTGCCGATACCCAGTTACCCCTGTTAATAAATACTTTCCTGTGCAGCAAAGTCGCACCAACAAACTGCACCCCAAAACAAGATACTGCAAGATTGAATAGTTGGACCATCAATACATCCAAGGACAAACTTTTGTAAGCATCCTTGCGGGAATCGAACCCCTGAAAACCTCCCTGCACAAATATGGAGGCATTCTGCCATGTCTCCTTTTCTGGGCGATGTCGACATAGCAAAGTTGATAAACACGTATTCTCTCAAGATATCACGATACCTTCCAGGCCTAAATTTTGTTTCCCTATGCTCGCCTTTCGAATTCAGCATTGTTATCGTGTACCCTTGTATCTTGTGATCCTTACCAGGTTGGGTAGTGGGACTAAATAGCCATGCAACCAGTCTTCTTTTATTATGCCCTTTAAAATGTTATTATTGAACATGTCCGCCAGCTTCCATAACTCATCATCCGTTATCCGATGAATGTCATCGTATCTAATACCATATGGTCCAGGTCATGTTTTTTTGTACTTTTCAGCTCCATCCTAATTTTTTCGTCTGCAATTAGCATATGCGTTTCCATGTTCAAGTTCTTACACGTTTCTGTAATCTTTTATTCCTGATTTTTTATTATGCCTGCACATTTCTCTGAGAAATGTGTGCGGTATAGTGTTTCAGCAACGCAGCATTGAAGACACTATGAAGATCAATGCATACAAGGGTAAACTTTTTGGTGAACAAAATTACGTATTTAATTCAAATCAATAGCAACTCAATACTTGAGAAGGTTTCCACGTTTTCTTAACTTGCAGCACAGCTTGGTGAGGATGTAAGTCAACAGTTAACAATTTTTAAAAAAAACAACAACAACTCACAATAGATATCCATGGAAATAGGTCTGCACCAGATCTCAATGTGACACACCGACGACCCTGAGTGGTTATGTCTCAATTTGACGTACTAAAGACCCTGGCGGTTTTGGGGTTTTATTATTATTATTACGCATGTGGTTGCATGAGTCTCACCAATGGCGCACTAGATAAACCACCCATGCAACAAAAAACCGTAGACGATGACTTGCAGTTATAATGAGGTTATCTTCTCATAAAAGATTCATGGCACATCATCTATACAATTATGCTTCTAATGCTTTTATTTTGTTGTTGAAATGTGTTTCATGTTCATTTGGATACATGTATGCACCCTATGTGGTTGGTAGGGAGACATAGATATATTGTGCAGCACTTGGGAGGAGGAAACAGATAGCACTGTTTATTCATATGGCTGAGACCTATCATAGAGGTACAGTGACTCAGGACGTGACAATCTTTCTGACTTGAACATGTGGTTGCATGTCTGGAGCAGTAGAGAAGTTCGGCATAACCGACCAGTAGATAATTTGTGGCGGGGAATGAGCACAGTGAACCCAATCTGGGCTATTGTGGCTCGGAGTAGTGCATAATTTTAAACCTACTAGAGGTGGTCTACATTATTCTCTGACACTGGCCTAGGGTGTGCCGAACATCCACAGACTTCCCAGCAATATAATGGTATTGGTCAAATGACATGAGACCATGGACAGCTGGATCAGCAACCTACCATTATTATTATTATGTTGCGAAAACGCATTATTCATATTTAGTACATAATACTCCAACGTATAGTTACGGAGGCGTAAGCTGGCGAGGAGGATGATTCGTATTGAAACATACATAATACCACAAGTGGTAATCAAGTTGTCAGTAATTGCGAGAACAGACGTTATTCATGATTAGGTGTAGTCCGTTTTGTTATTGATTTGATTATGTATTTAAGAATATTGACATCGGAACGGGTGTAACGTATAATGTGAATCATCGTACTTACTATATGTAAACAACATATAAGTATATGCTGCATCTGTACACCATACACACATATACACCATACACATGACAAAGATAGTATACGTTAGTGTATATTGAATTTGATTACCACATATAATGGCTGAGAAGTATTAGAAATGGGATGATTCCAATACATGGCTGTACTGTAGCTGTTGATATCGCTTTAACGACTATCTGTATGTCTCTCTCTCTCTCTCCCTCTCTCTCTCTCTCTCTCTCTCTCTCTCTCTTAGATCCCCTGAACAGATTACATCACAGCTAAATTATGTAAGAGCTTCGCACAAAATCCCCAAGCGTGGCACACCACCAATGGCATATGTGATTGTGTTGATGAGGGATATCACAAGACAGTGTCAAAGAGAGGTGTCACAACATGGTGTCAAAGAGAGGTGTCACAACATGGTGTCAAAGAGAGGTGTCACAAAACGGTTTTAAAGAGAGGAGTCACAACATGGTGTCAAAGGGATGTGTCACAATAAGGTGTTAAATAGAGGTGTCACAATATGGTGTTAAAGTGTCACAAATCGGTGTTAAAGAGAGGTGTCACAATACGATGTTAAAGAGAAGTGCCACATACGGTGTTGAAATTAAAGTGTCACAATACGGTGTTAAAAAGAGGTGTCACAATACGGTGTTAAACAGAGGTGTCACAACACGGTGTTAAAGAGAGGTGTCGCAACATGGTGTCAAAGAGCTGTGTCACAATACCATGTTAAGAGAGGGGTCAGAATACGGTGTTAAAGAGAAAACGTGTTGCCAGAAAATACATAATAACGAACACAGATACGCCCACGTTCACATCAGAGACATAGGCATCGCAAGAGAACTTCCTTGACATATCAAACCCTCCTCTCTTGGCATATATATATATACACTGCAGACAAACTGTTGGGCGTATTTCGTCCATTAAAGTTCCTCCAAATCATCTTCATGTTAGGATTTCCTGTCATTATGTAAACGTCTTCATATGTGGTGCCTGTGTAGTCGGGGGAGGGGGGGGAGGGGAGTTTGTTGCGAGAAAGCCAATGGGATGATGGACCTCATTTGCTGTCTCATATATCCTGGCATGGTCCTCAGCAGTGTGTAACATTTCCGTTGAAACACCCATATATATCACTCCGTTGATGTAACTAAGTGGCATAATTTAAATATATTTAGTAATCAATATAATAGCAGATGACATTAACAGCAAATAAATACTCAATAGATGTAGTAAAGCACACCATGCCCTAGGGCAAATAACACCAAATTTCAGAAACAATAATGTAGACGTAAAAGCCACAGTAACACTATTCAAAACGATTACTATGACAACACTATGCTACAATGTCAAAAATGGACAACGACAGAACAAGACAAACGTAAACTTGTGGCAACGGAAATGTCATGCTTACTGTAACTGCTATAAATATCGCTAAGCGACAAAGTGAAGAATGATGACATTAGATACGAATCGTCACTACACCACCCCAATCTTGTAAAGTTATTAAAAGACAGCATATCAAATGGTTTGTCCGCATCATCAGACTACCATCAGACTGCATACCACTGCATGTTATGCTACACATATGCAGTGGAGGCAGAACTAGAGGCTGAGCACGAAAACAACGAGCCACCGTAATAAAAGAGACGACAATTACCACAATATACTGCGCACACACGAGGGCCATCTCAAGTTATTTGGTGAGTTATTTGAATCATCGTCACTTGACTCTAGACAAGTCCATATGTGCTCAGATCTCTCTTTGAGTGTAGCCGAAATTACTAGTTAACTGGCGGTCCCAGTAGGTGGTTCATTGACAATCATTCTTTCTTGCCAACGAAACTTCTCCTTTCAGGCGACACCACATGTCAAACCTAATTCCTTTATTCTAGTCATGGAACAAAAGTCATCGTCACTCATAGTCATTTGCTCGTGTGTTTTCCTGTAGTGCGTTCAAAATGTCTGTTCGATCCATTGCTCCACCAATAGCCGTAGTTGCAGCGTGTGCGGCCAACCTATCTGCTCTCTGATTACACCAGACTCTCGCATTTACGGCACAAAAATGAAAGTCACTTTACGCATACAGGAATTATTCACTGCATTCAGCCACTGTTCACGAATGTATCCCGCATGAACTTTCAAAAACGATCATCGAGTCACTGATTATGCAGGCATGCTCCCAATTATCTGCGAAACAATCTACAAACATATATTTTTTGCACAGCTGTGGTTACTGCCAACATTTCATTGTCATGCTTCGTGTCGACTGAGCGAAAGCACCACTTTCCTCTCTGGTGTTTTCCACTTTTGAGCCGAAAATTCCCAGACACTACTGATGTGTCTCTCCACCGACCCATCTGAATATACAGGTATTTCGTTTCTTGGAACTTGCATCGATCAGAGCAAGTACCTCCGATCCACCAATGTAGGGCACAATTCTCTACATGATGCCAATTGAATGTTATTATTAATTTGAAGACTGTCGGACAATCTAAGGGTGCACGACTCCATTTCCTACCAGGTAGGACATCTTCCGATCTGCACACCCTTTGTATAATATCCTCTGCGAGCCCCATCCACGACTTTCCTCTCGTAAGGCGACTGTCATTCACTTTGATAATATCAGGGTGTAGATGATGTTCTTTATCAGCGGTGATTAGTAGGTAGTCCCGCGTCCTGCAGGTTTGTATTCTTTTGTCTGCAGTTTGGCAATCAAGTAAGTATCGCATAGCCCATGCCGTCGCATCTCTCCTGCACCCCAAAATGACTCGCATTGCTTCATTCTGGATTATATCCAATCTTTCTGTCTGAGTCTGACTCAGTGTTAGAATCGCCAGGGCGTACTCTACCACCGCCACCATTAATACCTGATACAGCAGAAATAACATCCTCTGTTCACATTGAACAGCAGCCATAATTGTCATCGTTGTAAGACCTATATAAGCCTTTACAATGATGTGGTCAACATGATCTTCGAAACTCAGACTGCGGTCCAGCATAAGTACCCGTAAGTACGTCACTTTGCTCGTTCTCTCGAGGAAATCCTCACTCAAAGTAACCGATGGCGTTGGCGTGTTTACTGTGTGATTATGTAGGGAAAACCATGTTATCGATACCTTTTATTGATGAACAAAAGCTCCAGAATTACTGCACCAATCCCCTATACGATCAAGCTCCCACTACAAACTCATGGCGATCGTTTTTCTATCTCTGCCCTGCATGTATACCAAGGTGCCATCAGCATAGAACATAGTTCTCCCTGGTCCTGCAATATAACCACTTGTAATTTGAACTTTATACACATTAAATAATAATGATGACAGAGGTGACCCTTGTGGTAGTCCAGAGTTTATGACTGTTATGTTTATGACTGCCGAAGATCAACTCCCAAATTTAAGAATAACATGTATCTGACAAAAGGTGCCGAGATAATCCAACCGACAATGAAATGACTAACTTAGAGTTGCAGCATTGTGGTCATTAAGAAATTCAAAGGAACTCAAAAATGTTATAAGCATCTTTCAGGTCTATTGCGCATTTCTCCATTCTTTCGTCAAAACTTTCGAACATATCTTGCGCGAATACTGCGACTGTGTGCCAATTCTGCTTACCTGGACGATAGCCTCCCAAAGTTAAGGGCATTATGTTTTTCGTCTCTAGATGTAGGGACAATTTACATGCAACAATGTTTTCTAACAACTTGCCGGTCGTATTCTGCATGGTTATGAGTCTGAAACCCTGTAACACCGCATGACTCTAGCAAGGCTTGGGTAGTGGGATTAAATAACTATGCCACCATTCTTCTTCTACTGTGCAATTTGATGAGCTCTTTTTAAACGACAGTGTCAGCTCATTAAGGTCCTCGTCTGAAGTGCCTGTGAGATCGCCATACGTAATGCCATCAGGTCCTGGCGCTGTGTTTCTTGTTCTTTTCAATGCGGCTGTAATATTTTCAAGAGTATTCACATTATCGCTTTCCATTGCTTGCTTATTGCGCATGTCTGTGACCTGTTTTCATGATTTCATTGTAATTCCCTATATTCCTCTGATCAATTTGTACATTATACTGAGCCAGCAGTGTTGCACACTCTTCTGGCCAACTAAGTATGTACTTTGGTAATTGGGGATTGTTATACGCTTCCTTGGGGAGTTCATTGATTTATGCAGGCGCCAGAACAGTTTTAGTGACTTTTCGTTTGCAATCTCATAACAAAAGTCTTCCCATTTGTTTCCCTTTGCAGATGTGGCGATATTTTTAAAATTTTGCAACCTGTCATCTTTGGTCTATTTTAATTGCATAACAAGATATGGTTAGCCTGTCACCTTTTTTCTTGCTTTTTGCCACTGCAACTGCGTTTCATTTGCACATGCATACAAATTGAACCTCATCATTCCACCAGGAGTGTTGATTTCACAAACGTGCACTGGTGGCATGTGTCCTACGTTGTCCTTCCTAATTCTGCTTACAATGGGCGATCCTGTGCTGTCGTACAGGAAGAACTTAGCTTTAGCTTTTTGTTGTTTACGTTTTCCTTTGTCCACAAACAAGACACGTGGCAAATGGTTGCTGCCGTGATGCCCCAGCACATCCCATCTACATCGTGTGCAATATCATTAAAGTCCCCGCAAAAAAATGACTTCTCTTTCTTCCTTTACTATCTAACCAAGAGATTTCCATTCATGCACGTTCATGCTGGCGTTGCACGCATACACGGTTACTAGCACGAAAGGGTCGTGTACATATTGTAACCTGACAGCTTGCAGCTGAATGTCATCATTATCCTATTCAGACATATCTATCTCGAACACGTCAATTCGTTCTCGTACAAGAATTACTTGCCCAAAGTATCGCCTATTGTAGAAATTAAGAAAGCCGGTGACTTGGAGACGGTATCCTTCTTCCTCTTCTTATTTCGTTCACTTGAAACATGTCTATATCTGTAATTATGTCTCCTTAATAAAACTCACTGTCTTTTGTAGTTCATACAGTTTCCCATAGAGATTTGATTCTAGTGTTGTTTCATCTGGCCAATATGTCTGCCTTAGCGTCTCATGCTCAGAAAACTCTTGAAGTATATGTTTGGCACTCTGTGCTTCCCGTCCACATGTACACATGGCCGTGTTGCCAATCTTGAACTATGTATACATGTGACTCTGGAGTCGGTTGTGTCCTGTTCTGAGACATAGAATTATAACTTCTAATCTGATCTGTTCATAATGTGATAGTCATCGTGTGTTGGTGTGTGTGGCTTTCTTATTGACTTGATCATGTGTTTTTTCTGATGGTATGTGATTGGTATATCTGGTTGGGCTTCGGCAGCACCTTCCTTTGCCAGTTGGTATGCTTTTTTCATTTCCTAGTATTCTACAGTGAGAGGGTATCCACTGCATGGTTACCCTTTACTTGTAAGAAAATTCGCTAAGTAGTTTTTTTTTTCCAAGTATGTTAGTTTTCCAGACTGGAGAGCTTGAAGCACTGACTTTGCATCTATCAGGAATACCACAGGCTGTAGGTCAGAGTTGGAGTCCATCAGTTCCTTAGCTGCCACACTAATTGCCTGGATTTCTGCATCATAATTATTGCAGAATTTGCCTGTCTTTGTTCTGATTGTATCTCTATGCTTGTTTGGATATTATATATGCACCTTCATTCCTCACGGCATTCTGTGCTGACCCATCTGTGTTTACTCTGACACATATATCTTGTGGATATTCCTCATCCAGGAAACTGAGGGTGACTGTCTTTCGCTGCACACCGTTCTGTTCGTCCTCGCTTAGTATTCCTTTCACATAGGTCTGAATGTATACTGGCATTGCATGCCTTTCACTCCACGGGTTTTTATTCTGGTACAGGCCTTACGGGGCTGTGAACTTCAGGTAGGTCTGTAAGTTGTCTACGGAGTCGTTTAGCTTGATGGATAAAGCTGCTTCTTTTCAGTCGCCCCATTGCTAGATTTTGGAATATTTCCTTCATTGGATGATTTATCATACACTGAAATATTTCTGCTTGAATTAGTACTTCTGTGTCTCTGCGTTCTTCAAGTGTTTGCATTCTTACCATTGTCTACAACTCTGCTATGGGTGTTAATTTCATTGCTCCCAACATTATTCTAAGTGCCTGGTCTTTCACTTTATCTAGATCTTGTAGTGTGGTATATGATGCAGGACATCTCGCAGCTGAACCATATTCCAGGTATGGTCTTATGCCTTGCTGGTAAACTTTACTGAGTATATTCCCACTGGCTCCCCATGTGTTTCCACTTAGTTTTCTCAGGATATCTAACTTCCTTCTGGCTTTTCTTGTTGCTTTGTATATGTGCTGCTTCAATGTCAGTTTATCATCAAAAGTAACTCTGAGGTATGAGGGTTGTTTGTCTTCTTTCAATAGCTCTCTATCTCTCTTGATATGACCGGCTTTTTGTTTAGGTGAGAGGTTAAAAAGTGTAGTGCTGCACTAATCTGTGTTAATGCTGACGCACCATCAATTTTCCCATAAGGTTAGGACATCGATATCTCTTTGTATTTGTTTAGTGGACACTGTCGCATGTTCTTCCGTGTACCAGATCACCAGGTCGTCATCATACATTGATACTTTGATCACGTGTGGTAATCCTCCCTGGGGGACTCCATGTTGCAGTAGGACTTTCTTGCTCTTTCGACCATCTAATTGTACCCTGACTCTTCTATTATGGAAGTATGCTTTTACCCATTTTTACATTCTTGAGCTAATCCTGCAATTTTGCAATTTCATTAGGAGCCCTTCTTTCCAGACCGTATCAAATGCATTCCTGAAGTCTATCCATGCTGCTAGTACCAGTTTCATATCTTGGAAGGCATCCTAAATCTCTTCGGAAATGTAGGTTGCCTGATCTTCAGTAGAGTAGCACTGTCTGAAAGCCGCTTGTTGTGATGCCAGAAGGTTTTCACTTTCAATGTACCACTGCATCCTAAGATTGATAATGTGTTCCATTATTTTACATAGACTGCTTGTGAGGCTGATGGGCCTGTAGTTGGAGACTGTTTTACCATCTTTTCCTGATTTGAGGAGTGGCGGTCTCCCACACCCAAACGATATTCTTGTAGAGATGTAGATTAATGTATCCAGTTGTGAACGTCCTCTTTTAACACTAGCGACATTTCAGTCCAACACATGCAACGATTTCAAAGACAGACGGACGACTTTAGATCTGTGGCGCCTGGTTCCAGCGCGACGACATTGCCGTTTAGCCCCGCCTTGTTTATGACGTTTGCTATTGCCAGACATTGTCTTTGTACTAAGCCTTGTAATCACGAGAAATAACGGCTACACTCATGAACATTTCAGCTTTCATGCACGTATTTCGTCGCATCGGCAATGATCTTGATGAGTGAACCCCATGCCAAAATTAATAACGCCACATCCTGGACGAAATACTGAAATAATCCATCTATTTCAGGTGATAATGACGATGTCACACAAAAGCACACGTTGCTATGTCCGACATTTTTTCCGGAAATATCTAGTAAACTCTTCTACCCATGAAGCAGAAAAACAACAAAGTGTATATGGAATATGTAGCTAGATAGACACACATTTTCAGCAGCTGATCATTCATGTTTATGTTGAGTGAGTTTTGTACACCCTATTCCTTTTCTGAACCCGAATTATTTTGGACTAAGCACTGGATCCACAAATCAGCCGTATTCTTTTCTTAACAATATTAGCGAATATTTTACCGACATGACTAAGCAGAGAGATGTCCCTGTATGTGCCACAATTTTATGTGCTTCCTTTTTTCTTGGATATTTGTACTATGATTGCCATTTGCCAATCTGTTAGTACAGTTCGTGTTTCCCCAAAGCTTTCTGAAGATGTGAAGTAACCAGGTTGCCCCAGCCTCTCCACAAGCCTGCATTTCTTATGTTGTTATTCCATCAATTTCCGACGATTTATTATTTGGGTTATTCTTGACAACTTCTGACTTCTTGTTCCATATTTCAGGTACTTCTTCATTTGCGCATGTTGGTTTGAATATTGGTATATGTATATTTTCTGGCATGTTCAGGAGGTATTTGGTATATTCTTTCTGGTTCTGTATTCTTGATAACACAGACGCTCCAAGTAACTACATTTACTGTAGTGTTTGTTGGCGGACTGCTACTTGTGCCCCGCGAAGTGTTGTTCCTCCGATCAATGATTGAGTTTCTTCAGTTCTTGTTTAACATCTAGAGAAGTTTTTGTGAACACTCAAATCCCGTCCGAAATTCTTGAGATGTCGTAGATTCATACTTCAATTAGCACTTAAAAAACACTTAAAAATCATATTTCACAAATTAAAAATCATGCGAAATAATCAATCACTTTACATTGCCATTTTAGAACTATATCTGATGGTTGGCATATTAACAATATTAATTTCTAGTTCTAACGATTTTTCATCATCAGCATCAGTTGCCATGCCGGCTGGTGTAAGTGATCATGACTCTTCAAAGCTCTCTATCTCCAGCATTATGTATCAAGATACTTGTTGTTTCTCAGCCGTGCCAAGTTGTCAGACTGCCTAATATTTTCTCACATTTTTGATGTAGACAATGTGAGTCTCTACTTCTTCTGATGTTTAGTGTCTTGAAAATGTGAATACATAATCGCACGATATTTAGTATGTTTAAAATGTGAATCTCTAATTATTCTGATGTTTTGTATGTTAAAAATGTAAATCTCTTACTTCTTTTGAAGTTGCTAGCATGTTAACACTATGAATCGCTAGCTCGTCTGATGTTTTACATAAAACAAAAGCAATATACAGTGTATCTGATATTTAGCATGTAATAATGTGAATCTCTAGATAATATGATGTTTAGAATGTTAAAAATGTGAACATTTGTTATCACGCAAACTCTGCAAGCCTCACAGTTCTGCGTGAACGACTCGACCTCATCCAGTGTCATTTTAAGAAGAAGGCCTTCAATGGCATGTTTCCATTGTAGTCTTGGTCTGTCTTTTGGTTTCTCACCTGGAACTTTTCCTCCATAGTTAATCTTTCAAAAACTATTGCGTCTTTGTATATGTTCGAAATATGTAAGTTTGGGTTTTTTGATAGTTTTAAAGAGCCAGTCTTCTTCTATATTTAGATCTTTGCGCTGTCTATTATATTCGTAGTACGTTTCTATAGCATTTACTTTATAATGATGATAATTTCTTTACCATTCTATATCATTGCCCAAGTCTCACAACCGTATGTTGCTACTGAAATGATATAGCTTCTAAGTAGTTGTAACTGTTTTTAAGTTTGTTCCTTACCATATATTTATTTTTCATCTGTGATGTTTTTGTAGTGTCATTGTTAATCTCTGCCGAGCAATCTCCTGTGGTGTTGATGGTTGACCCTAGATATTCAAAGTTGTTCACATTGTCTAGTTGGTCTTTGCCATTGACTATTTTATGTGTAATATCATATTTATTTGCATGCATATTTTTGTCGTTGCTTTGAGGAAACGGTTTTGTGCCTCGCTATGGTGTTTGATGACCTAATGATGTGTTCCAAACCCGTGTGGATTCTTGATATTAGATTGGTGTCATATGCATGTCTAATTCCGGGGATTAGATCTCCTCTGACATTTGGTGGATGGACGTGTTCATAACGTGGGCCTTCTCGTAGATTTTGCAAGGTTGTTTTCTGCATAGACAGGTCTGATGAGACGACGCATTGCTGTCTGACTCCTTTTTGTATCTTGCACAAGACAGGTATTTCTCCATGGAGAGGAAAAGAAGCCTGTTGCTAATGATATATTATTTTAATGAGTGTTTTATGGGATTATGTGGGAAGGTCATGTTTCCCATTATATTCCAATGTTTCAGGTGTGTTATACAGTCAAACGCCTTTCAGTAGTCAATGCAACAGGTGAATATGTCTGTATTGAACTCTCTGCATTTTTCTTTTATATTTATCATGTTGAAGATGTGATGCCTGGTGCATCTGCTCTGTCTAAAACATGCATGAACTATATGTATTTCTCTGTTCATATGTTGTCCCATTATTTTCATGACTTTCATGATAAGTATTTTGCTGGTATGAATGATGAGTGCAATTGTTCTATAATTTGTGCAACGTTTTCATGTTTAGCATGTTCACATGTTATTTCCACCTTTTACTGCCTGTCGTATACATATATGCTTTAAAATGTGAATCTACTGTTTCTCGGTCATGCCGTAAACGTGTAAGTTAAAAATGTGAATCTCTAGTTCATCTGTCATGTCTAAAACATGAGTGTTTACAAAATAAATATGCAGTCCCTCTGTCCTGTCGTCCTAAGCCTGTAGTTAAAACATGTGAGTTCATAGTTGTTATGCAGTGTCTAAAAACAATGTATGTTAAAAACGTGAACCTCAAGTTCGTCTTATCTTGACATGTTACAAATGTAAATATATAGTTCATCTCTCCTGTCTAAAATCTATATGTTAAAAATGTGATGTCAAGTTTGTATGCCCTGCCTAAAACGCGCATGCTAACAATATTGATCTGTAATTTGTATGTTGTGTCGAATTCATCCGTATTAAAAATGACTATGTCTAGATTTTTCTGACCCGTATACAACGTGTGTGTTAAAATGTTAATCTCTAGATCTGCATACATTTATATTAAATTGTAGATTTATATTTTTTTATCTTGTCTAAAACATGTATATTAAATTGTGAATATATAATTTGCATACCATGTTAAACAAGTGAATTAGCAATTCCTTGGCCTTATATATAACAGATACGTAAAAAATATGATTCTGTAATTTTTTTGCCCTTCCTGAAACGTGTATTATATAAATGTAAATCTCAAGTTTATGTGATGTTTAGCAGATTAAATATATGAATCTCTAGTTCTTTGTCATGTATAAAATCTGTATGTTAAAAATGTACATTTCTAGTTGTTCTGCCGTATGTAAATCATATATACCAAATATGTGATTCTCTAGGATCCTTTGTCATGTTTAGAATCTGCGTGTTCAAAATGTCAATGTTTAGTTCTTGTGTACAGTCAAAAACAATAATTTAAAAAAGTAAAATGTGAGTCTCTAGTTCCTTTGTCATGTCTAAAACATGCGAGCTAACAAAGTGATTCTCTTATTCATGTCTATTGTCTACAATATGTATATTAAAATATGAATCTTCAGTTTCTCTTTGTTTGTTTGTTGGTTGGGGAATTTGTCTTTCTAGAGTAAAACACAACCCTTTCAAAAGTAGAGTTGTCTTCATTTGGTTATATCAGGGCGCAATGTGTGGTAGAATGACCTGGGTTGTCCTATTTGGGTCTGTTGGTTTGCGTGTCATCTGGTCTGAGTGTCCTGATAAGGACAATATATATTGTGGGATTATAATGTAGGCCTAAGAAGGACTGTTTTATTGTTAAAATGTTGCTTGGGATCTTGAGCAGATATTTCATCGTTCTCCACCTGGGACAGCTGATTGGTTATGATTTGATTGTTGCTTCGTGATCACTCTAAGGAGTGGATGGTCTAGGAATAACCTATGGAGAGTTTTTAATGAATATTTTTAAAGATTATTTTTTTCTCTTTCTTCTTTTCTTTGCTGAAAATAATTATAAAAATGTAAAGTTAATATCATTTTATTTATATATATACAACTTAAAGTTACTGTATACAAGAAATTTGTACCAAGTGCTTATTGAAGGAAATAAATTATATATAATGTATTTCCTTCAATAAGCACTGGGTACCAATTTCTTGTATACAGTAACTTTAAGTTGTATTCCATTTGTTCGTGATTTCCTTTCTTGTTTATATTTCTCCCTATGTGTTTTTCCTACAGAGGGCGACAACGTGAGAAAATATTAGACAGTTTGACAACCTGGCACGGCAAAGAAACAACAACGACTTTGATACATAATACTGTGGATAGAGAGCTGTGGAGAGCTATGACCGCCTACGCCACCCGGCATGGCACCTGATGATGATGATGTGTTTTTTGGATTGGTTAAATGATTGTATTCGTATTCTCCATCGTCTCTATTCGCATAATTATAAACATGCATCCATATTCAACAATAACCATGCATATACATACTTATTTGCATATATAAATATATTTAGATACATATCCGTCTATTTATAAATAGATAGAAAAAATATAGATATATATATATACTCGCATATATACATACATAAATAAATCATAATTGGTTATATGTTTCTATACAGTTTCATTTTCCTGTTACATGACTCGATATAACTATTTATTCTTTAACCTACACTCGCGTATATAAATCAGCATACATTTTAACATTTTTCTTAAATGTTCCTATTTTTCTTCGTACTTACTTGTTGTGTGCACTTTCTCACTTATACTTGTATACATGTTGTAATATATTACACAATTATAACCAATTACTTGAATATTCATTAATATAAAGTCATCTTCCTATAAACATTCTTTCCTCTTTGGGGGAATGTTCCGCCGTGTAATGTTTCGGGCATGCACTGGTTGAGACACTGGTCATGAACGATCACGTAGTTGTTAATAAAGGGATGGGGTCGTTTTGTGTTGATATATGTTGCGTTTAATCTCAACTGCACAGCCATGTGGTTGTTAGTGAGGGGTTTGTGGTTTTTTGCGTGGTTTGTGTTTGGATGAACCTCCTGTTTTCACAATCGTGAATCTTTTTTGGGGTAGTTTGTTGTTTTCACATGCGTGAATCTGTATTGGGGTAGTGTGTTGTTTTTACAATCGTGAATCTGTCCTTGGGTAGTTCGTTGTTTTCACAACCGTGAATCTGTCTTGGGGTAGTGTGTTGTTTGGTGCGCTCGGCCCAAATGGAAATACGTGCAAAAACTAGCATGCTGTTGTTTGCTGTTGTGTATTGGGGTGTGATCTGGGACTCCCGATGTGCTATATACAGTGATGTGGTATTGCATAAGGCTTTCTCTGTTCCCAGTTATGACAAATGTTTGTATCGGCCCCTGTTGGTTTGTTTCACAATCCGTCAATTTAGTTTTGACAAATTTCTTGTGAGAACTCTATGTGGCTTTATTTGCCGAAATTGTCGTTGTTATGCCATCGCCAGGTGTTCTCATTTCTTGGAGTGGGGTGGGGGAAATTGTAGATTTGTGTGTTTTGTTTTCTTATTTCTTTGTAACTGTATTGTGTTTTTGTTTGTTAGTTTATTTGTCAGAGTACTCTAAACCGTTATTTTTAGTGGTGGATTACACCCGGTGTCTTACTCATATTGTCAAGATACTCGAAGTTCTGTATTTGTTTGTACTGGGTTTTCTCCAGTTATCTTCAGTGGATCTATACGTTATCTTTTCTGCAGTGTTCGGCGGTAGGGTTTTCAGTTGTCAATTTTGTTTCTAGTTAGATTATTTCCTTTTTCGAGCATTATCTTACCATTAACTGTTTGACTATTTTCTTCGCTTCTCTGTTCACTTTGTGCCCTAGTGTGTTTACCAGGCTGAATTCTACATTATTGTTGTTTAAAAAAAATAATATTCCATCGCTGTTGTGTGTTGTTGTGTGTTGTTGTGTGTTGTTGGTATTTGATGCAGTGTAGATGTTAATGTTCTATAGAATTAACCTCGTAACAGTCACTCCTCCATCCCTGTCTACAACAGGTATGCCAACAATGTGAATCTCTAGTTCCTGCGGATTGTCTAAAATCTGCATGTTAAAAATATTAATCTCCAGGTTCTCTGTCCTGTCTAAAACATGTATGTTAAATATGTGAATCTGTATTTATTCTGAACCTGTCCAAAAACTGTATGCACTACATGTAATTATTCTTCCTGTTTGTGATGTAATTTGTACATATGGATGGATGTGCAGTATGTTGCTGTTATGTCTGGTAAGTGCAATTGTTCAGTCGTTGTTACATAGTATTACATTTCATAACTTTAGTAGTGTAATGTAGACTTGATGTCTTGATGAGCACTTATTTGCAGTGTGATTGTTGTGTTATGTGTCTTATTGTTTTGTAATTTTTTTTTCTAAATTTAACATCAATGTTTCTTCTGAGATTCAACAGTCTCAGAACAGTTAGGTCATTTTTTTTCTATAACAATATGTACGGATAAAGACAAGGGTCAAATAATGGAGGGAAGAGTACCTGGGATGAGGAGAAGGGGCAGACCAAGAAGACGATGGTCTGACGACATTAAAGATAACATGAATAAATCGCTAGAACATGCAGGCCACATCGCCCAAGACAGAGAGAGGTTCAGAGAGTTCACTGGCAAGACACCGTTCTGGAAGGAATACGTCACATGACACAAGGACAAGGGTATCACTTGCATATGCTGTTATCTCTTCTGGTGATATTATTATTTTGACATTGTTGTTACTAGTTCGTATTATTAATACAAAGAGAAAGGGTTCTTCTTAATATCAGGAAAATAGAAGTATTAGTTATTTCAAAGAAACACAATAACACACATTGCAAGATCACAGTGAATGATATAGTATTAAAACATGTCAACCAATTCAAATATTTAGGTACAACGATTACAGCAGATGAAATAGGTTCAATAGAAATAAGAAGCAGAATACGACAGGTAAAAACAGCATTCATAAAAATGAAACATATATTCTGTAATATGGCCTTGTCCTTCGAGGTGAGAAAAAGAGTTCTGCAGTGCCATATAACGCATATACAAACATATGGGTGCGAGTCTTGGACAATAAAGAAACTAAAAATTGGGAAATTAGAGACAATAGAGATGTGGTTATTTAGAGGAATGCTGAGAATATCGAAAAAAAAACAACGTATGTATATGTGTTGACAGTCAAATGCGAAACCGACCTTAATCAATAATATAAGAAAAAGACAATTTTATTTTTGGCCACTTCATGAGACAGGCAGGTTTGGAGAACATAGTCATAACATGCAGAATAGAAGGCAACAGAGACAGAGTGCCACAGCGTGAGAAAATATTAGTTTGACATCCTGGAATGTCAGGGAAACAACAACAACTTTGATACATACTATTGTGGAAAGAGAGCTGTGGAGAGCCATGACCGCCTACACCAGCTGGCATGGCACCTGCCGATGATGATGAATGTTAATGTGCTCGTCTTGTAAAATAGTGCATTTGTTTCAATGTAATACGCTCTATGTTCTTTGATCGATGTTTGATATCTTTAATTTGTGCCTACATTTAATCCAGTAAATGCGTGCGTTTACAAATGAATATAATACTGTTTTATTACAAAATATAGACGTAACTAGTCAATATTATAATTAGACAATCACAAAACATAGATACTGTAAGAGACATCATTTTCATACGCTTTGACTATATATGTCTTCATATACATTGAAATCTATCTAACCTCCACTGATCATGATCGTACACAAGTAGGGCACTACCGCCCCTCTCAGTTCTAATCCGAGCGTTAAAGGACTGCTAGCACAAGTGACATCCAAAGTTTTGGTATTGACTCTGTACTTTAGTTCGTTTCTACATGACCGGTCATGCTCGAAGAATGATTCAAAGTCAGTCAAGTTTCCTGATTGAAATAAGATGAATGATGAAAACCAAAATCAACCATTTCAAGCATTGTTATGTGGTTACATTCACATCATTCAATAAAGCACAGCATGCATAGTTATTGTACTCTAGACGTCTGTTCGTCTTTCCAAACGATAGTATTATCATTGTACTATACGAATTGTAATCAACGATCGATGATGATCGTTGTGACACACACAGCCAATCTTAGCCACCTTCAAGACATACATTGTCTGTACATGGAACTACATTGCCATGTGCATCATAATATGTACAAGGAATCAAATGCCCGTGTGTACCATAGCGTGTACACGGAATAACATGCCCAAATGCACCATAAATTGCACTTAAAATCAGATGCCCTTTTGTACCATAGTATGTACAAGTAATTTAATTTTTAAATTAAATGCTGATTGACTTTGACTTCAAGATATTAGACAGTCTGTTAAAGGCACTTGATGCTAGGGCAATGCGAGTTGTAACTTCTGTCATGACGTCACCATCGAGTGTTAATTTCTATTAACATATATATATTCACTCTTAGAACAATAATAGATGAATGTCTGAAAACTGGATCTAATCTCATAATAAACTTCGTTGATTTTCAAAAATGCCTTCGACAGCATTCATCGACCATCGCTTTGGGAAGTTACAAAAAATATACAAATTCCAAAACAAATATATAAATGTGATAAAATCATTCTATACACACTCAAAATGATGTGTTAGAACAGAAAAAGGTAATTCAGAATTCTTCCCTGTGATTACTGGTGTTAAACAAGGCTGTCCTATGCAATATCGCAATTGACTGGGATATGAGAAAAAAGCACATACAACACAAATTTAGGAATCGAATGGATAAATAAAACATGTGTATCATAAGTGTGTGCCACCAATAAAATACCCGTGTGTAACATAGTGTGTACCAATAAACAAATTGACTTTCACCTCCAAATATTAGACAGTCTGTTAAAGGCACTTGATGCTAGTACAATGCGAGTTGTAATTTTTGCCATGCCATCACCGTCCAGTGTTAATTTGCTTCCTAGATAGGAAAATGTGTGTACCTTTTCAAGTTGTTGTCCATTGAAAGCAGTTGCGGTATATTAACTAGTGAAATTCCTAATTTTTGTTTTTACACAACACCGATTTTTGTATCAGACGTGTATGTATATGTATATATATATATATATATATATATATATATATATATATATATATATATTTGTATATGTGTGTTTATATTGGATATATATGAATGTATGTCCTGCTGTGTGTGTGTGTGGACACCTATGCACATATATGCATTTGTATTCACATATTTTCTTTCACATCAGTATGTACTTATATGTATATGCTTAGACGTTTGTATGCATGTGTGCATGTATATTCTGGTATGTATGTTTATTCTGATGGAATGCATATATTTATATTTATTTACTTGTCTGATTGTGTGTTGATGTGTATATCGTCATGTGAATCTATCACATACCTGCTATCAATTGTTTTTCTTCCCTTGCACATTTATATATTCTCCGTTATCTATATGTAGTTCTCTCCCCCTCCACCAACTGCGTGATGATTTCTTTCTATGTCTTTCCTCTTTAATCTTCCGCCCCTACCTCCCCCCTCATTCCTGGCATCGCATGTGTCCCTTTTCTTTTTTTGCATGTGTTCACTTTCTTTATTGCTACATTTCTTCATCTTTCGCTTTGGGTTTTAATTTTTGCCATGCCCATTTCTATTGAACGCATTAATCTGCACCTAGTTGAAAGGATCCGGAGCCCCAATTTTGGCAATGGCTTTTGCTTGGAAACCATTGTTAAAGTCTTGGATGTGTTTTTTATAGTTGTGTTGTCTTAATTGATTTTTGTTTCTTGATAATTGATATGTCAGTTATTTACCTTTTTCATGACTTCCTCAACTGTCAGTTATTTGCCTTTCTCTGAACTTTCACACTTTTCAGATATCAACCTTTATCAGGACTTTCACTCCTGTCAGTTTTTCAACTTTCTCAGAACATTCACAACTGTCAATGTATTCTCCTTTTTCAGGACTTTTCACACCTGCCAGTTATTTATATTCTCGAGAAATTTCACACCTGTCAGATATTCACATTCCTCAGGACTTTTACACCTGTCAGAAATTCACAATTCTCAGGACTTTCACATCTGTCAGATATTCACCTTTCTCTAGGACTTTCACAGCTATCAGTTTTTTTTCAACTTTCTAAGGATGTTCATAACAGATATTCATCTTTTTCATGACTTTCACACCTGTCCGATATTAAACTTTCTCAGGATTTCACACTGTCAGATATTCACCTTTCTCATTATTTTACACGTGTCAGATATTCACCTTTCTCAGGTTTTTGACACCTGTCATGTATTAAACTTTCTCAGGACTTTCACAGCTGTCATATATTCACCTTTCTCGAGACGTTCACACCTGTCAGGTATAATCTTTCTCAGAACTTTAAAACTGTCACATATTCACCTTTCTCAGGACTTTCACAACTGCCAGTTATTCACCTTTATCGGTATATTGACACCTGTCAGATAGTCACATTTCTCAGAATAGAATCAATGAAAAATGTCGACATATGTATCTAACTAAAATTAGACGTTTAGATTATTTTGAATAGATAAACAACCGCATTAAGTCTGACTTAATTA
>CM067305.1:61930899-62015204 GCA_034231615.1 Meghimatium bilineatum | reverse complement strand
TTGATTTTTTAGTCTTTGTAGTTCCTGTTCCCTTTTTGCTAAAATAACAGTGTCATCTGCATATCTCAGGCTGTTTACTATTGTCCTATTCATCTTGAGTCATGTTATTTCTTCTATAATTTCAAAGATATTATCTGTGCAGATATTAAAGAAACCTGGTGATACAATGCATCATTGTCTTACCCGTCTTCTCATTTCTATGTATGGTGAGTAGCTGTTTTCACACCTTAGTGATGCATTCTATTCCAAATATGTATTTCTAATCGGTCTGATGTTTTTTCTCACCAATACCTATTTCTTGAAGGCATGTGATTAATTTTTCACATTGAACGCTAGCAAAGGTCTTACTATAGTATATGAAATAAATATATATATACTTTTTTGGATTTCTATGTATTTATCTATCACTAGTCGGATACTAAGTATAGCTTCACTCGCTCCTTTATTGTTTTAAAAAAATCGAATTGTTCCTCACTGATAAATAATATTTGTAATTATTTCATGTATTATAGTAAGGAATATTTTCGTTAAATGAATCATTAGATTTATTGGTCTACATTATGTCCATTCCGCAGCCCTGGATTTCTTAGGTAGTGGTATGATTATTAATGATGTTAAGTCTTTAGGCTTGTCGCTTGTGCCATATATGTCATTGCAAACTTCTGTGATAGTATCCACACCAAAGTCATTTATAGTTTTTATTATGTTTGCAGTTATGTTGTCGGAGCCTGCAGGATTTCTAACTTTTATTGATTTTATTGCATTTTCTACATCTGATTTCACTATTGTTGGTACATCATTATTGTATATTGTTGGATATTTTTTGGTTCAATTGTTAGTCAAACAGTTATGTCACATAATCTGCACTTCTTGTGTGTTCTTCTGTTTTATCATATATTATAATTTTCGATTTTATCTTTAATTTTCATTTATAGGATTTTTCTTATTTGTAATCTGCCTTATCTCCTTTTGCAATATGTTTGTCCTCTGTTGTATTGATATCTCCTCTATTTTATTACATTTCCTTTCTAGCCACTGTTTTTTTTTGTCGCTGTTCTGTACATGTTGCGTATCCCATTGTCTATAAATTAATATTTTGTGGTATTTTTAGCTTTCTGCCTTTCTGATATTTTCTCTAATATTTCATCTGGCATCCATGTGTCTTTGTTTTTGACTTTTCTTATTGGTAAATTTGCATTTGCTGTTTGAATACTTTTCCATACACTGTCATATTGTCTTTTTTTCTCTTCCGGCTTTTTCCTTCTGCATTGTTCCATGCATTCTAGCGCATGCGGTTGTGTATGTGGGCCAAACCAATGGCGCAATAGAAAAACAACCCATGCAACAGAAAACCATAGTAGATGACATGCCTTTATATATATAGGTTTTCTTCTTATAGAAACTTCATGGCACGTCATCTATACAACCCCGTAGTCGTAACGTTTGTTAACAGTTACCATGTTTTTCAGACAGACCTAAGTTGTGCTTGAACTAGTCACGGGCACAGCGGGGGTGGGCAGAACAATAAAGAAACATGTCACAAAGGTCAGAGTTGTGCCCTGATGTCGGCGTCTGTTTCGGCGGCATTATACTCGAAACACCATCGAGGCAGATTGCTGCTGGAACTGTGTGATGAATACTTATGAGTATTCCCCACGAGCTGTGAGGTTCTAATCAAGAATCCATGTATTCTATCATTAGATGTTCATTTCTATTCCTTACATCTACAAGTTATTTATGTTGTATGTCTGGTCGTTTTAGTGCTGATGCGTCTATCTGTTGTTCTTAAACTCTTCTATGTTCTATCTTTTTTCAAGTAGTACATGTATTTGGCACAACATAGCATTATGACAAGAGTTGATATCTGCACCTGGATATTTTTTAGTTTTCTTAATACTATTTCTAAATCTGTTCTTGATCATAATACAGTCTATGTGGTTCCTATTTCTGTCTCCAAGACTTGTCCATGTTTGCTATCTTCTATTTTCGTGTTTAAAAATTTTATTTCATTTGCTTCCTCGTGTTGTTCTCCTCACAGAACTGTATACGTCTTTCTCCTCTGGCATGTTCTTTCCCTAGTCCACATTTCCCTACAATGATCTTTTGTCTTCCTTTCCCTATTTTAGCATTCATATGCCCCATGACTATTAACATGTGTGTTGATTTTACTGGTTTGAGTAGTTGTTGTTTGTCTTCGTAATAGTTTTCGATTTCTTCTTCAGTTTAATCTGTAGTTGATGCTTGTGTATGTACAATGGCTAGATCAAAAGGTTTTACGTTGAACTTCAACATCATCATTCTGTGGTTATATGTTCAGTATCCGCTGATGTATTTTTCTATTTCTTTCTTAATGAGTATTCATACATCTCATTCATGATAATCTAGTCTTGAATGTATAAAACTAAAACTGTCCTTACTTGTGAACCCAGCATCGTTCCATCTTGCCTCAGTTATTCCTAGAATATCTACATTTAATGCTTCTGCCTCCAATATTAAGTGTTCTAGTTTTTCTGACTGGTGTAGTGTTCTAACATTCCATGTGCCTATTCTAATGTGTTGCTTCCTACTCTTCAGATATTGTTGGTCCGTTGCTCGGTTTTGGGGTGTGCATGGTAAGGTCCCAGTCTTTTCCACGATGGCCAGCCAACATTCACTGTTGTGCCCTGAACTTGCCTCTTGTACGTCACACACTTTGCCGTTTCGCCGAGTAAACCGTTGTTCTATTTGGATTCCCCCGCCTCGTGCGCCGTCACATACATTTTGTCTAGGTATCAAAATTGATTTGTGTTTCCTTTTACCTGTCTCTTAGCGTTGACATTCTACACAGTGAAATTAGCCGTTAGCTGGTGTAGTCGAGAAGCCATTTTGTGTCTGTAACGAAGGTACAGAGAAGACCAAAAACAACGCTCAGAAGAACATTTACAGATGAATTAAAATCACTTAATATAAATGCATAAGACCTGCAATCCTTAGGCAACTGGCCGACATGCATGGATAACTGTGGCATCCGCCATATGTGTCAAACGTGGCAAAAGAGGAACTGACTAATCGAAGAGAGGGTATGTGCCAGTCGTAACAAACTTGAATGAATTACACTTCATCTATAATCGACTAAGAGCAAAAGGTACAGATCCTACAGATTGGAACTAAATTTGGCATCACACTATCCCTAGTAATACGCTAACCACACCATTGAAACCGTGTAAATCATAAAACATACATGTTAACTTGGCAACACGTCGTCACATTACGACAACCGGAAGCTTCCGGAAGGTTCTTTGTTGCATTTCTATATGTTCAATTCATTACATTTTACCTACTCGTTTCTTAATTATTTTTTTTTCATTTCTTACTGTATCTAGTTTAGTCAACATTGTTGTAATGCTGAATCCAAAACCTAAAATAAATGGTTACTAGTAAAAACTTCAACAATGAAATGCATAATTTCTATAGTCTACTATTTCCCGAACCCTAACGGTCAACGGTCATATATCAGGTCCAGTCAGTTTTACAACGTGAGCCAACTTAGATAAATGTTTTTTTCCATTATTCTACTGGTATCTTCTGGACTTCAGAGAAAGTCCATTGACAGTGTAAGGTGATAACAGTGTCTCTACCTCACAGATATGTTCTTCTCCAGTGTCAGGTGCTAATAGTACATCTACTTTAGAGAAAGCACATCCTCTAGTGTCAGATGATAACAATATCACTACATAATACAACGTTGTTTTTTTTCTCCACTGACATATGATAACAGTACTTCTACTTCAGAGAAAGTTCCTTTCCAGTGCCATGTGAAATCAGTAAATCTAATTCAGAGAAAAATATTTCTCCATTGCCATGTGATAACAATGAAACTACTTCAGATAAATTTCCTTCTCAAGTGGCATGTGGTAACAGTACCTCTTACTTCACAGAAAGTTTCTTTTCCAGTGTCTTATGATAACCGTAACTCTTACTTCAGTGAAAGTACCTTCTCCAGTGCCAGTTGATAACAACATATATATATATATATATATATATATATATATATATATATATATATATATATATATATATATATATATATACTTGCTTGTGTAAAATATATTAAAAATGAGCAGGTATATAATAAGCAATGCTACAAGTCTTATGCGTTTGTTATGATACTCCTGCAGGCTAGCAGAATATATTTCGGAGAATGAAATGCGTGTGTCCTGGTTTACTGATTTGTGCGTTAAATGTGAGTTCTGCACTGACGAGTCCCACTACAACATCTACTCTGTGTCACTTTTTCTCTATATGAGATAGAACTTTCAACTGCAACTCACTACCCTCATATATGCATTAAAACTTCAGTCTATTGTTGAAGATTGCGCCTCTGACATACGTATTGTAAGCTGACATAGAAACAGTTAGTTATATTTCAGTATAGCAGACTGACAAATAAACACATTTATTAGACATCAGTATTGTAAACTAAAAGAATATGGATAATTCAGTCTTATATACTGATGTCTAATAACTGTTTTCTATTTCAGCTTACAAAACTGATGTCTACTAACTGTGTTCCTATTTTGTGGCGACTTCAATGCGAAATTTACAGTAATGGGGCAATACTGCTTCTAACAAACAGGGAAGATAGCTGGAGGAGGTCCTGCCAGATACGGACCTAGTGCACACTTAACGATAGTCTAGAACAAGAATGGCATGTATGGATGGTGATTATTATATTGTTATCGGTTTGGCATTGGTGTCATAAGCTTCTATGACTAACTGCAAATTGGGATGTGCTGGCGCATCATGGCAGTGGCCACTTCTCATGTGGTTGTGCTCGTGAAAAATTACATAAGTAAGCAGATCAGGCCAAAGAGCCGGTCTTCTAAGTATGATCACAGAGGTGTGGATGTTGTGAATGGAGGACAGGAGTACAATTCGACAAGACAAAGGACGGACTCAAGATGTGGGGAATCAGATTTGGCATAAGCTTTACTAGTGGAAGGAGGTTGTTGCAAAAGGCATGGAAAGAGAAACGGACAGCAGTAGCACTATGGCAGATGGTAAGGAAACGTATGACTGCTCAACCTATGGAAGTCGCATAATGAAAACGGAAGAAAGATAACTCTGTTCAAACATTCAAAGATATTGCAAAGCCAGCAAATTCGTCAAAATGGGACGACTTTTGCCAGGAGATCACATGTGAAAAGTTTCTAACATCTTTTTGGAGCTTACACAATTCCATGAATAGTCTGATTAGACGCATTACTATTGTCGATTTCCAGATTGTTGATACGACCTGGCAGAAGACGGACGAGACAAAAGTGCTGCGATGCTGGCACATTATACCGCACAAATTGTTCAGAGAAATGTGGAAGCATAGCAAGTAATCAGGAAAATTATTACAAACCCGAGTAAGAACTTGATCATGGAAAAAGATATGACAATTTCATTTGAATTAATTATGATGGCGATGAAAAGTACCAAAACAAATCAGCACCTGGACCAGATGTCATTACATAAGATGATATTAGTCGGATGACGGAAGAGGAGTTGGGAGAGTTGGCAGACATCGTCAATAATAACCGTTTTAAAGGGCACAGTAAAAGAAGACTACTTGCATTCTATTCAGTTCCACTACCCAAAAGAGGCAAGAATCACAATAGGATACAAGGCTAAATAATAATAACAATGCAGAATACGATAGGCAATCATTTGGGGAAATATATGGCCTAGGAGGTATCGTGTCATCATGTGAGAAATGAGGACGTACCATCGTTGTTAGGAGAGTATCGCCCAGGAAAGAATGTAGCATAGTTGCGCAGTATGTTTTTGAGGGCATCAATTCGCGCATGGAGACATGTTCGGTCGCGTAGATCTTGAAGATGCTTTCATTATGGTGTCCTTGGATGTTTTGATGAGTCAACGGTTAAAACTTGCATTAAATCGTTTTGTTATGTCGTAGGTTGTGCGGCCCTGACAAACAAGATAGTATTTCTTAGGTGTGGTAACTGGGTATCAGCAGCAACGGTTATTAGCCTTGTATTCCACAGTGATATCCACTATATTATGTGATTTTCAAAGTATATACAGTATATGTATCAATCAATAAACACATAACCCTTCAGGGTCGTAGGGGTACCATATTGGATGCTTCAGTACACAGAGTCATCCATCGAATTATATCCTCAGCGATGCGGATGAGTGTGGAAATATCATGCCCTGTCCATTCCTTGATGTTGTCTGTCCTTGTCTTTATTTGTCCTCCACTGCTTCTTCCACCCTCGACAGTTCATTGCGGTATTGTTTTTGACAAGGAATCGTGACTGCATACATGTCGAACCATGATAGTTTTCGTCGTTTCAATATTGAAAGCAATGGCTCCTGAACACCTGCACACATCTCTACTTTATTACTTACGTACACATTGGTCTTATGTTCCCTATAGGAAATTCATAGAATTCTTCTGTAGAATTGGTACTCGAAAGTCTGTAATCTTCTCTCCATGCCCGCAGTGAGTGTCCAACTCTCACAACCATACAACACAACAGAAAGCACCAGGGACTTATACAGTTTGATTTTCACTCCAAATCTGATGTTGCTTTTCCAAATCACAGCCTTGACAAGGACGCTAAAGCCATCTCCAGCATTATTGTTAGTTCTGCTTTGCATTTACCATTGCTGCATATACTGGATCCGAGGTATATTCAAGCTTATGTCCATTCATCATGATATTAGTCTGGTGTTATGTGTCTCTGCTGTTTACCAAGATTTTGCTCTTATCTGAATTGCTTTTTATTCCGTACTTGCTGGTAACTTTTTCCAACTTTGATGTTAATTCTTGCAATGAATGTTTTGACCCAGCTATAAGATCACTATCATCAGGCAAACGCAAGTTGCAAATAGGGCGACTTCCGATCGACATAGACGTGTTGTAATCATGTAATGTCTCTTGTATGATGTTCTCTAAGTATATGTTAAAAGGTACTGGGGACATTATGCATCCCTGTCGAACTCCCACATTTGTTTTGAAGAACTCTCCAATTGTATTGTTTGACAGGACATCACTATTTGCATATGTGTACAGAGCTTCTATAGTGTCTATAATTGTGGTGTCAAAATTAAATGTCCTCAGTATGTGCCACAGACCATCATGCCAAACACGGTCAAATGCCTTTGTAAACTCAATGAAGTTGTGGTATAGATCACGTTGGTGCTGAATACGTTTTTAAATTAGTGTTCGGATGTTAAATATTTGTTCAACAGTGCTTCTGTTTGCTCTGAAGCCAGCTTGTTCTTCTGCAATTATTTCTTCCGACTTGTGTTTTATTCTGTTAAGTAGTATTTTGAGCATCACTTTACTGGGGTGTGTTATAAGGCTAATTGTTCTGTAATTCGTACACCCTTTCAAATTTCTTTTCTTGGGAATTGGTATGATTAGTGATTGTGTCCAAGCAGTGGGTCATTGTTTTGTGCTCCATATATTTTGGCATATTTTGGTCATAATATTTACCACATTAATGCCCCCGTATTTCAACCGTTCTGCTGGAATGTTGTCTACACCAGGTGACTTCCCTCCTTTCATTTTTCGTATGGCCTCTATTATTTCATTTATTTGAATTTCTGCATTTCCTATTTCTCTGTTATATAGTTCAGAATTCTGTAATATCGTGTAATCAGCATTACACTTGCAGTTATACAGCTCCTTGCAATATTATGTCTATCTTTTCAATATATATGTTGTTTCATTGAGTATCTTTCCGTGTTTGTCTTGTATTGTAGATATATTTTGTCTTTTTGGCTGTGTTATCTTTCTTAGAGTGGCGAATGCTACCTTACTGTTTCCGCGTTTAATACTTTCATTGATGGTTTCGCATCGTTCCTCTAGCCACACTTCTTGTGCGTGTTTCATTTTCCTTCTGATGTTTTTGTTTATTTTGCTATATTGCCCTGACATATCATGGGCCTCTTTCTTAATCTTTTTTTCATTTCCCTCAGTTCGTTACACAATTTTAGGATGTCATCTTTACCCAAGGTTTGTGTATTATTCTTCTTGTTCCTAATATTTCTGTTGCTGATTCTAATAAAGTTCATTTTATGGTTTCTGTGAGAGAGTTAACTTCTTCATGTACTAGGTTTAGTGCTGCAAATTTTCCTCCTACTGTTTCCTCAAATGTCTCTGCTATTTCTGGATCTTTCAATTTTTCTAAATTAAATCTTAATCGTGTGCATTTGTTTTGTGAATGTTTCTTTTTAAGCTTAATTTTGATCGTCAATAGAACCATATTATTGTCGCTAACGATGTATGCTCCTGGAAAAGTTCTAGTTTGTGCTTTGTTTATACTGTTTTTTACAGTAGATATAACTAGCAATCAAATCACAGGTGCTTGAAGAACGATGTTGTACGCCGATGTCATTCTGGTATATAGGCAGGGTAGAAATCGAGATGAGTGCGTCGTGGAACTACATGAGGAGATATACATATTTTCGATTGGTGTATAGATACGGATGCAGTGGCAAGTCATTGTAGGGCATTCATGAGATGGAATTCCTTGTACATTCTCATGCACATGGTAAAGACACCCTTGCCACATGTTTTGTTGACCGGGAAAAGATTAGAAAGAGCCAACACAATGATATAGTGTTTTATTGACAGATTTCTGAGTTTCAGGGAACGTGTTGACCTCGTTATCATAATTGCATGCAAAGGTTTAGCAGCAATGCTTCTCAGTGTGAGTAGTGGTTGTTATTTCCTTTGTACCAGTGTTTGCTTGTGGTTGTGGTGGAATATGCACTGGTAATAATGACCCCTAACTCAAAGTCAGTTCAAGAGAATGGATAGATTCCAAAATGATGCAATGCGTATCATTCTTGTGTGCATAGGAGTCACATCGACACAAATTATTCGGTACCTTTTTGACTGTCCAACAGCAGATAATACAGTATGTCCGTGCACGGGCGTACCTTCAAATACATTTAGATAAGGAACACCCGTTGCATTTCGAAATGCATAAGTTAAAGGTAGCCGACATTAGAGAGGGAAGTCGTGGTTTGGACGTGCTAAGGATGTCATACAGAGTGTGTGCATATTCGTCCATGGAGATTATGGTGGTGATCACGGAAATTGAGTGGGTAGGAACACAGAAGATAACGGAGGTCTGCATCTTGAGTGACTATGAGTATGATTAGAAAGGTAAAACTGGGTCTCGTTTGCGAACAGAGGATTGAGACCTTAAAAGTGGGTACATTTATGTTCGTACCTTGACATGTATGTAGTCTAGACAATGAAAGATCAGATCAGCTGGCGTCATGCATGATTCTCGATGGGGCAATGGATCAAACTGTTTTAACAGATATACCACCGCTAAAGTGAGACTAATGTGAATGCTGATTCCTTTTCAATGGACAGGGTTAAAAGTCATGGCTTGAAATGCCGTGTTGCTAGAAGTGAACATTTTGGAGGGCGCAGAAGAATGATGATCAACCAGCATAGGACCGGTACTGTCAGCATAAGTGTAATGACGGATACACTTAGGGAGAGATCGAAGCAACCATAAGCATGTCCAGTTTGCAGTGAGGATGACCCGACGACTAACTAAAAATTGTAAGCTGACATAGAAAAACAGTTACTAGACATCAGTGTCGTAAGCTGACATAGATACGCGTTTATTAGACAAATTGTCAATAGAAAATAAAAACTATGCCATCAGCATTGAATATTAAATCATTACGATGCAGAGTTCAATTAACTAACTATGTGAGACTACTGTGGCGTGATCTTCGGAGCATATTACAGTTTATACGGGTCTGTCTCAATATTAATGTATCTCCATAATATTATTGAAGTTATCCACATTAATTATAATAACACAGCGACAATGTCGAGAAATTATATTTTGCAGTTTGCATTCTGGTGTTAAGCAGGAACAGAGCTCGCATATGGACAACATCTCTTGATATTCTGAAGTTGAGAATGTTGTTCTCATGCAGTTCAAAGTAATACTACGACCAGAAACACAAACAACGAAATGTAATGAAATTAACATATCTTTGATCAAATGCATTATTTATATACGGGAATGACATTTTATCGATGTCTTTGCTTCAAAGAACATGTTGATTGTGTCATAACTAAATTCCACAGAAGTATATCGGTGTTAAGATTAATGCTAACATGCCACATACATTGCAACATCTAGTCGCATGCACCATCAGAGGCATATCGTTTATAATATGGAGTACGCTTGGGACACATTCACGGTTATTCAGACTGGACACGATTCATAACTACGCAATGATCACCAAGTTGGTATTTACGAAATATACAACGTGTGGGGATATTCAATTTGTTCTTGACTTATCATAGCTTACAGAATCAAGGTGTTGTCAGCACGGGTAGCTTACAGAATCTAGTTGCTGTCAGCGCGGGTATTTTACAGAATCAAGGTGTTGCCAACATGTGTAGCTTCAAGAATCAAAGTGTTGTCAGCACGGGTAGATTAAAGTATCAAGGTGTTGCCAACACGGGTATCTTACAGAATCAAGGTGTTGTCAACACTGGTATCTTACAAAATCAATATGTTGCCAACACGGAAAGCTTACAGATTCAAGGTGTTGTCAACACAAATGACTTCCAGATCCAAGGTGGTGCCAACACGGGTAGTTTACGGATTCAAGTTGTTGCCAACACGGATAGCTTACAGATTCAAGGTGTTGCCAACACGGATAGCTTACAGATTCAAGGTGTTGCCAAAACGAATAGCTTATATTTTCAAGGTGTTGCCAACACGGATAGGTTACAGATTCAAGATTATGCCAACTGGGATATATTACAGAATCAAGGTGTTGCAAACACGGGTATCTTACAGAGTCAAGTTGCTGTCAGCACGTGTAGCTTAAAGTATCATGGTGTTGCCAGAACGAAAAGCTTATAGATTCAAAGTGTTGCCAACACTGATAGCTTACAGAATCAAGGTGTTGCCAACACGGGTAGTTTATAGATTCAAGGTGTTGCCAACACAGATAGCTTACAGATTCAAAGTGTTACCAACATGGTTATATCTTAAAATCACTGCCTCAGTTACACGTTAACCTATACATTCAAATCTAAATAACGTAAAATGTACTCTCTGAATATGATTCAGAAAATCAAAACAGGTGATTTACTTAGGGAATGGGCGGAGTCATTTGAGAGAGCAGGAATGCGGGCATCACAACGAAGAGTCACGCTTATTTTTGTCTCCGGACACGCGGGCGTGGAGGGAAACGAACGAGCCGATCAATTAGCTAGCCTGGCCACCACAACATGCGTTCAGCCCATGGACCGAGCAGACATACTCATAGCTCTTCGTGAATCCTCACGATCAGAGGATTTTTGAGATGAATCAATATCGAGAATACGCGATTAGGGAGTGATGATGGGTGTTGCCCGTAGAGAACCCATGGCAAAGATGTAAAAAAGCAGTGAACCAACATAGAACCGGAACCACCAGCAGGTATACCCTGAGAGATCTACTGAAGCAGAGATCTGAACACCTATGGACTTGTCCGGTGTGCGAAGAGTATAATCACAATGCCTAATACCTAATACCTAATATTGTAGAATGTCAAAATATCATAAAATATAAATAACCAAATGGTCTGAGGGTGTCCGACAAAGTGGAGGGTGCCGCAGTAACCGAATGAACAAATAGCAAAATTAATTAAACAGGTTACTAAAATCACTTACCATGCCTATGAATAAAAATATATAAAACAGCATATGTATATATATATATATATGTATATCTATATATATATATATATAAACATACAATAAAACTAAAGAGGACAATTCTCCACGTATCGGCTCAAATGTAACCTTTTTCAAGAGACAAACAACAGTAAACAAAATAATAAACAAAATAGATCACTTAGATTTCATAAAGCCACGTCTCTATGACGCAGGAATGAAAACGCATCCAGTAAAAGAGAAAATGCGTGCATTCATTATAAACAAACTGGAAAGTGGGAAATTAGAGGCAATATAGAAGTGGTTGGGGTGTTTATAATGAATGCAAGAATAATATAAGAAAAAGACCCCTTTTGTCACTTTATCAGACAGGCAGGTTTTAAGAACAGTCACAACAGGCAAAACTGAAGAGAACAGAGACAGATGGGGAGCTAGGCATGGAAACATTTACTTTTTGCTTTACTATTTGTCCAAATATCAATATGGGCATATTTGTCATGGCACATACAGGGGATACCATCAAACATGCTCTTAACATACTTGCATTGACATTGTAGGAATGTATACCCACATTTGTCTTCATTACGTGCTACCTACCATGTTGTCATCATACAGTTGCATGGGACAAAAAAAGACTCGTGCATGCAGACGTCAAAGTTCCCATTCGCAATAACAAATCAGAAAATTATGTGATAATATACACTGATGAGTGTCTTTCATCATGAACGGTATTCTGGGCTGTCTGAAAGCTCGTGTGCGAAAATTGTCAAGTTGTGCCATCGCTACAAAAATATGACTATGATTATAATAGAAATAACGTCTATGTGTGAGACAATATTATATTGGATGTCGATGAACTATTCTAATGCATGAACACTTATTGGTTCAGTGATACTAATTAAATCAGGGTCTTCCCCAGTCAATTGCTGGATATTTTAAGACAATCACCGATTATAGTTATTTAATGTATATTCGTGTAGGACTTGCATTTGTTGAGGGTACCTGACGCCGAAAGCAGTGCACTCATCTCCGAAAATATGACAGATTTTGAAATGTGCACAGATGATCGATGTCCTTTTCTTCTTTTTCTTTTACCGCAAAAACATATTTAATAATTATCAGTGAGGACTTTGTGTGAAATATCTACAAGTAGTCTAACAATAAAAGTGTATGTCGTAACGTGGGGCCGAACTGGCAGAAATTTCAATGTTATCTCCATGCATGTTTATATGCATTCATTGAGAAAGTGTTACTAGGACATTCAAAGTAGGTGAAGTGCGTATGCAATGGATGGACTCATTGATGATGTCTACAAATTCAGAAGAACTGCTCAAAATCAGTTTCATGTGTCTTCCATGACACTCAGATGTAGAGAAAAACAAGCGTGTCGAGAATGTTGTTGATTCTCTAACATGTGGTACAAATATGGACCATATGACATAATCACTTATCTACTAGAGCTTACGCGATCTGAGGAATGTGTGGTAAAAGAGCATGCGTCTGTATAGCGAATATGCGAATTGGGAGTGAGGATCCAAGTAACATGGGGAAAACTGGGAGTGAGGATCCAAGTAACATGGGGAAAATTGGGAGTGAGGATCCAAGTAACATGGGGAAAATTGGGAGTGAGGATCCAAGTAACATGGGGAAACATGGGAGTGAGGATCAAAGTAGCATGGGGAAAATTGGGAGAAAGGATCCAAGTAACATGGGGAAAATTGAGAGTAAGGATCCAAGTAACATGGGGGAAATTGGGAGTAAGGATCCAAGTAACATGGGGAAAATTGGGAGTGAGGATCCAAGTAACATGGGGAAAATTGGATGTGAGGGTCCACGTAGCATGGAAATAATTGGATGTGGGGGTTTGCGTAGCAAAGAGAATAATATTCACGAAAATAATAATAAAGAACACTTAACCAAAATAAGACACGAAGCCCGGCTTCTACACCCTGAGAAATTTGTTGAACAGGACATATTACCATATCTGGATGTTTCCGATTTACGAATTTGATAATCAACAAACCACTGAAAACTAAATATACATGTTATAAAATGACAACATATTTAGCATAATTAATACTTTTTTTCTGAAATACAATAAACACGTTAATATGAATTTGTTGTGACATGTGAACATAACCCTTCCTTAGAATACACTGTGACGTGCCTCAGTTCACAGTAAGAAAATAATGTTGACACATGAGCAAAAATTATACAATTTTCTATTAATGTGCTGTGAACAACCAATATACAATGAAATAGATGATAGATCTTACTAGCATCATTCACGACGATCCGATACGTGCGTATTGTTATATATTTCAATATATCAATTGTAATTGTTGTCTTAGATCTATCAGGATTGCAGGTATTGTCATCACTGTCTGTTAGGAAAGCTGGTGTCTTCACACCAGCTAGAATATGTAGAATATCCACTGAAATGAAGCATTTGTATAAATCATATAAATACATTCTAATAGGAAGCATGATGATACATGAAGATAATTATTACAGATAAATTGAACCAGGTCCGTTCTAGCAGCATCGAATCGCTTCGCAACACAAGTAGAAAGGTTTTAGGTATTTCACCAACCACATCCCCAAAACAAGATGTGATATCGTCAAGACATTCAACCTATGCAATCAAGTCACTGATAACGGACCAATCAAGACAAGGACTATTACAACCACAACTAACATCCCGTGCAAGTATTGAAGTATCCTCAGAAACACAAACATAAAATAGCTATATACAAGGGACAATATATCTTCTTGTAAACATAAATAACATAGATACAGAACATTGGTTCAATTCCCGCCATCTGTAATAATTATAAATCATAGAGCCGTCTTCTTTCTTATCAACTTCTATTACACGTTAACAAGAACTGTATTATTAAAATATTTATTAAACTGATACTACTTTTAATTTACCACAGACCAATAGTTATAGAAGAGAACAGAAATGTTAAGAACCCAGTATAGAAAACATATATGCATATATTTAGTACACAGTGAATACGCACTCTCAAAACGTCTTACCGAAAATACTGATGACAAGTACAATTCTAACTCTAAAACGTTGCATATAATTAAATAATTAGTCCTTCTATTTTTGGCGTTATTGGTACCGTATCCCACCCACCCTATAAAACGTTGCATATATAGTGAAAACTATAGGCTTCGCTGCCGAAGAATCCAACTCTCTCCTGCTTCCCTTAGAAAAAAGCATAGCACATACTAATTAGAACTATGTGACAACTAAACATATCACAAACATCGATCCTACTAATAGTAGCGAGACCCCTCCAACATCGAGTGTACTAATAGTCTTCCCCGCACCTCTCCCAAGATGAAGGCGTATTTATATACAACATAGTATTTATAATACATGTTGTTTGCACATTCTGTAATATATATACAGAATATATATGTGCACTTCCTGAACATATAGCTTTCACATATCACATCAGGCGTCCAGTGATTCGATTGAAATGTGAAAAGATGATGTGGAAAACAAAATATTACATCTGATGATGCGATTAAAATTACCACACCCCCTCGCACTCCCATCGCATCGAACACGATTAAGTCCATGCACATTTTATTAAAAGTGAAAAACAACACGTGCTGCACTCTTATTTTAAGATTTAGGAAACTGGGTGCAGGTATGAACGGCACCGCACATGTTGTTCTGATGGCGCTGCACATCGAATGGATCGTTTTATTTCAAAAGTAATGTTTGCAGGAGAGTTGCGGTGCAAATGAGTTCAGATTGTTTCTCAAAGATGCTACTAGTACTGTATTCAGTGACCAGACTATGTTTAGTCCTTCCTGGGATGCCAACTTATTGATTGTCATCAAAACATTAAAACATACTTTTCTGCAGCCCATAAAGTGGATTATGACATGTGTTCGTGAAACATACGCATTAGCAGACTTGCACAGTGAGATATGTTCAATGATGAGTATCTCTTTATCTTGGAACCTACATAAGGGTGATTCAACGTACGATGGCATCGTGGTGAGAGTAAGAGTGATCGTGCAGTTATGAAACGTAAACGACATTGTGGGGGGGGGGGGGGTCAGTGATGATATGGAGAGGCAGTAGATTGCTTCCCATATTCCCAAACATGTGATTGCTTCCCATATTCCCCAACAACTGATTGCTTCCCATATTCCCCAACATGTGATTGCTTCCCATATTCCCCAACATGTGATTGCTTCTCATATTCCCCAACATGCAATTGCTTCCATATTTCCCAACATGTGATTGCTCCCATATTCCCCAACAAAGCGATTGGAAACCTGAATAGTGACAGCTAAAATGTCGACATTATATCACGTTTTGTTATCCCATACTTCAAGTCATTGTCATCATCATCATCATCACCAAACTCATTACCCTTCATGGTCGTAGTGATGTCACTATAGAAACATCAACACACATATTTCGCACCGATATTTTGTTATATGTTCTTTATTTGATTTGGAGAAGAATCTTAATCTTGTCCAGTCGTTAATATTATCAATCCATATTTTCATATGATCTCCTTTTGTTCTTGCACCCTAAAAAATGTCATGCAAGATATCACTGGAAAGAGAATCGTTCCTCATAATGTATCCAAACCACAACAGTCTGGGACGCCTTACCACTGCCATGATATATTCTTGTTGGCCTGCAAGAGTATTTATTTTGCTTCAAACGTATATGTTGATTTTTGTTTTGAATATTGATTGTGCGATAATCATTTATATCATTTCTTTACATGAGCTTGAATGTCCCACTCCATTTATAAAGTAATTGTCTAAATCTCGCATCTGTACAAATGTATACATATTCCACTACATTTGTGAATTAACTGTCCTACTTTCACATCCATAAAAAAATCATGTATTTTCAACTCCATTTATGCGAGTTCTAAATCTCTGTCTAAATCTCACATCCTTACAGAAGTATATATTATCCACAAACATTTGTTTGTTATAAATTCAAATATAGGTTCTCATAATTCTGCGTCATTCCAAGTTTTCAAGACATCCATCATTCTTCAGATTGTCTTCCTCTGTCTCTCTTACCTTCAATTTGTCTTGTTGTTGCAATGTTCTCCAACCCACCTCTTTTCATAACATGACCCAGGAACTGTGATTGCCGTCTTGTAATAAAGTTAATAAGTTCTCTATTTGAGCTGACCAGTTGTAGAATTATAGCATTGCTCTTTTTAGCTGTCCATGATATTTTCAACATGCCTCTATAAAACCACATCTCTGTGGCGTCCATATTTTTTTCTGACAATATTGTCAATTATCCATGTTTCACTACCATATAACAGAAAGGACTCTTACATTTGTGTATTTTCTCTCTTACTTCTATTGATAATGAATTATTACACAAGATGTTCCTTCTGGAATGCTGCGTTTGCCAGTGCTGTTCCACTTTTTATCTCAGTGTAGGCATCTATCATTTGAAGTAATAATTATGACAAAATATTTAAATATGCCTACTTGTTTAAGAATTGCCATGTTGACCTTGATGTTACATTTACACAGGTTAGATGTTTTAAAGGTAATCATTACCCCTTTTTTCTTAGTGTTCAAGTTGAGACCTGTGTGTGCGCTTTATTCTTCTACAGTTGTAAAAATTGATGCAGTTCTTTTTTCACTATTTGCTACCAGACCAGATTCGTCAGCATATCTTAAGTTATTCACATTATATCCACCAACAGCTATTCTTAAAATAGTTTCTATAGATATAAAAATCATTTCACTGTATAAATTAAACAGATCAGGTGATGGCACACCATGGTAGGTCTCACCAAATATGCACAAGACAAGCCACACATGCAACAGGAAACCTTAGTAGATGACATGTCGTTATTCCGGCGAAACCAGCACCTTGAAGTGGTGATGGGGCTTAGTTCAGCCATAATGGCTGGAAACTAAGGTCGCGCAGGAGACAAGAGATATAGCTACAGATCAAGCAAACCAACTACTAATACAAGTAATGCACTGGAATGCTGAGGTGTCAACAGTAAAAGAGATTGATAGAGTAAAAAACTGGAGCTTGAAAAGCTTCATATGTGAAGAACAAGTTAATGTATGGTGTAATAAAGAATCACACTTCAGCAGTGATTGAGTCTTCAAAATCAGAGACTACCTGTTCCACCGACATGATATATATGACATACGAAAGGGTGGAATTATGGCACTTGCTAAAAACAGTATCAGTACATATCCCCTGGAAGTTTATATGGAGGGGTAGAATATCAGATGCTCCACGTAATGACATACATTACATAATTCCTTCTCCTGAACTACTACTACCTAGATGGCAGGATTAAAATGATCTCATACTTATTAACCAGACGATATTCGCACCAACCTTCTACTAGAGAGCATGGTGCACCACCTCTACAAGAGATAGGACATTCCACTCACCAGGCCTTGAATAGAACATTCACATGTGTTGTTGGAAAGCATCTAGGAGGTAGTGACCACTGGCCAGTATTTGTTTGGAAATCCACAATGAATTTATCAGGGACAATAGCACACTCACTAGTTGGAACTATAAGAGATGCAGACTAAAAATTGTACCAGCATTTAACCAGTGATCTAGATAAGGACATATATGAGGACACATCTATCAATAGAGCAGATTGTGAAATTAATAGATGATTACTACGTGATGCTAGTAAAACCATACCCAGGGTTCGGAGGTACGAAAAAAAATTAACCTTGTTGGAATGATGAACTGGAGAAGCTGTAAAAAGTAAAACATCTCGACAACAGACTTATAATAGATCTAGCCAAACATACCACAACCAATATCAGAAAACAAAAGCTAGATTTCAACGAGACAAGTCGGAACCTTATGAGAGACACTAGCAAATTACGGGAACTGATGTAACAACTAATTGATGAAGATACGGGGAGAAATACAGGACTTGCATTTTATAAAGATAGAAACATATTAACAGGTAACAATTCAGCTTATTACTTTGCATAATCCTAGGCATATTCATAAACATCAAAGTGAGCCCAGAAAACAACAGGGTGTTAGAACAAGCAAAATATTGGACAAGGTGAATCTATACCTGAAGTCAGGATGCATAAATCACAATTAAAGTTTTGGAGAATGCAATATCAAAATTAAAAATGAAAAAAAAAATCACCAGGAGATCATGAATTGTCCAATGAAATGATTAAATATCAGAGAATTGTAACAACAGCAAAGCTACATCAGATCTTTAACATAAGCTGAACCACAGGTAATTTTTCGTAGATATGAAGGAAAGCAACAATGATACCACTCCTCAAATCAGTAAAAGAGGACAACACCTTCTCAAATTACAGGTCCAACAACCTCATTAGTTGTATGTGTGAAACAATTGACGCATTATCAATCTTATGATGCAGTGATACCTTGAAATTGAAAACCGTCTGGTATTGCAGCAAGCAGGCTTGAGACAGTGCTAATCTACTGACGAACAGTCGATCTATCTCTCCGAAGAGATTGAGGACGCCTTCTAAGAAAATAAACTGATATTAGCAGCACGGACAGACCTCAGGAAAGCATTTGACAAGGTTTGGAAAGAAGAACTATTAAAGAAATCACGAGATTGCAGGATTAACTCAAGAATGTACGAATTGGTAAAAGTATACCTATATAATAGAGAAGCCAAAGCACAATTGGTAGGTCGCAAGAGCAAGAAAGTTGTACTGCGTCACGGAGTCCCCCATGGAGGAATCCTGTCACCCGCATTTACATCAATTACCTTGATACCGGACTACCACACGTGTTCAACGTGACAATGCATACTGACGATCCGGTGCATGGAAGAACGAAAGCCAGGAGGAAGTTAGCTGTCGTGAGAAAATTCAGTAGAACTACATGGGAAGCAAGTAGGAATATACTACAGGAAGTGTATTAGTAAGGCATATGACCACACCTGAAATATGTTTCAGCTGGTGGTGTACTGCATCAAATTCCACACTACTATATATATATATATATATATATATATATATATATATATATAACGTGCAAAATGGGGTGCTTAGTGTAATGTTTTAGCAATGAAATCAATTCATTTAGTAGAGATGCAGAAAACGAGAAGAATGCAAACACGTAGCGAACGCAGAGACACACAGGTAACACTGCAAGAAGAAAAACTTTGTCAAGTTATCCAATGAAGGAAAGATTCTAAAATCTAGCAATGGGTCGCCTGAAAAGAATCAGCTTTATCCACGAAGCGAAATGACTACATAGAAAATTTATAGTCCTACCTGCAGTGGATAGCCACTTAAAGGATATACGAGAACAAACCCTTTCAAGTGAAAAGTATAGAATAGCCATATACATTCATTAAGAAGAAAGAGACTTATCGTCTGTGGGGATTTTAATGCAAAAGGAAGCTCTTGGGGCAATACTACCTCTAAACAGGGAAGAGATCTTGAGGAGGCCTTGATCGAAATGCATTTAGTATGCATAAACGACGGGCGCATGACAAGACTTGCTGCTAGGATGATGACGACGACAGTGCAATCGACTTGGATCTAATAACGCCTGATATCGCACCCAAATGTAGATGGGATGTGCTGGGGCATCACGGCAGTGACAATTTGTCATGTGCCTTGTTTGTGGACAAAGACAGAAGTAAACAACAGAGAGCTAGAGTCCTTCCAGTATGATCTTAATGGGTTGTCCATCATAAACATAAGTAGGAAGGAAAAACGTAGGACACACGCGATACTGAAATATATCTGGATGGTGCTTATAACAGAGTGCCCTTGGATTTCTAAATGACCATAATGCTGCAACTCCAAGTAAGTCCATTTGTTGTCAGGTGGATTGTCTCTGCACTTTATCAGAGACAGGTTGTTCTTACGTGTGGGAGTTGGTCTTCGTCACCAACAGTCATAAACCCATGACTTCCACAAGAGTCACATCTGTCCCCAGTACTATTCAATGTGTATACAGTTCAAATTACAAGCTGTCATATTGCAGAACCAGGGAGAACTTTGTCGTATGCTGTTGACATTTTGGTATATAGGCAAGGCAGAGATAGAGAAAGAATTGCCAGGAATTTGCAGAGGGAGCTTGATCGCATAGGAGAATGGTACATTAATTATGGAGCTTTTGTTAATCCATCATAAGAACATAGGATAATCACATAGGAAACACACCACGAAATCGGTTCATTTGAGAGCGGATATCCTCGAAAGAACCAGCACAATTAAGTACTTGTTGGACCGAAGTCTGAGTTTCAAAGATCATGTTTACCACATTATTGTAAAGGATTATAAAGTTATTGCTGCGATGAAAGCTATGGCTGCTGCTCAAAGTGAACAGAGACTGCTATTTCTGCTGCATCAGGGATTGGCTGTGGTAGAGTATGCACTGGAAATTCTGACACTGAGTCAGACTCAAACGGATTTACTGGATATAATCCAGAATGAGGCAATGCGTATCATTTTGGGGTGTACGAGAGATACGTCTGCTCGGGCTATACGATACCTACGTGATTGCCCAACTGCCGAGCAAAGAATACAAATGTGCAGGGCGCGGGACTACCTAAAAATCACCGCTGATAAAGATCACACTCTACACACATAAATTATCATCAAAGTGAAAGACAGTCAACTAAAGAGATGAAAGTTGTGGATGGGGCGCGCAGAGGACGCTATACAGAGCGTGTGCAGATTGGAGGATGTATTACCTGGTGCCGAATGGAGCCTGGCGCCATCGTATTATCCAACAGCCTTCGAGGGATTATTAACACTCAATAGTGCATGGAATGGTGTCCGACAGTGGTCGAGTCGGAGGTGCTCGCTCTGATAAGTTTGAATTCCAGGGACGGTGATATAATTATGTATACAGATGGGTCGGTTGAGAAACATATCAGTGGTCCCTGGGCTTTCACGGCTAAAAGTTGGGGGGGGGGGGAGACTATCAGAGAGAAAAATGGTCCATTCGCAAGACGAGAAGCAGCATGACAATGGAGATTCTGGCAGTAACTAAAACTTTGAAATGGGTGTGCCCACAGACTGTCTGCGAGCATGCCTGTATACTGAATATTTCTCGACGAATTTCGCGCCGTGCCTTGTTGATACAAAACCCCAACAACTTGTGTTTGTATGTCGGTTTGAAGCATATGTTTGATAATACCACTGGATGAGGTTATTCATGAAAATTAAAATGAAAATGATTGTGAAAGTTCAGGCTGGTACGTTCGAGAACAGTGGCTGGATGCAGTGAATAATTCGTTTGTGCGCAGAGTCACTTTTATTTTTGTGCCGGGACACGCGGGAGTCCGCGGTAATGAGATAGCCAATATGTTGGCCGCCCACGCTGCTACTATGGCTGTTGGTGAAGCGATGAATCTGGCAGACATTTTAAATGCCCTACGGGAAAACGCACGAGCAAATGACTGTACAAATGACAATGACTCTTGTTCCATGATTGGAATAAAGGAACTTGGTTTGAAATGAGGTTTCACTAGAAAGGAACGTTTCCGAGGGAGAGAAATAATGATAGTCAATCAACGACGTACTGGGACCGTCAGTGAACGTGTAAATGGCGGATACACTCAAGGAACGATCTGAGCACATATTGACTTGTCCAGAGTGCAATGGCGATGATCCAACGGCTAACTTACTAACTAACGTGACATCAGCAAAATGCATGGATCAATACGACATGAAAACATAGCATGATTTAATCGTACTTTGAATATTATGTATTGCTATTTCTCATTTAATAGATAATCACAAACTAAACTACACATTGTCATAACAATACAACAGTTAGTATTTACAATATTCGCATCGTTTCCCGAAAAATCTTAAATTACACAGGCCGCTATTAGTACATTCTCCATTTGTCATACATCCTCTTCTACAACGACACGACAATTCACAATTCGGTCCAAAAAAACCAGTATCACATCCTAAGATACACGACATCAATAATTTTATATTACATCAATGTGAAATACTGAGAAACATAACATCAATAATTCTATATTACGTTATTAGGAACACTGAGTAATATAACATCAATAATTGCATATTTCGTTATTGAGAAACACTGAGTAATATAACATAAATATTTGCATATTACGTTATTGGGAAATACTGAGTAACAGTCAAAACAATAACAGTCACACGAAAGAGAGCGAAACATAACATGCACAAGAAAAGCACAAAGCACCAAGGACAACTAAATACACAGAAATTGGAAGAACTAAATATGCCGAAAAATATATCTAGAAAGTTAACAAAGAATTGGTAAAGTTACCAGAAAACACACAGCACATAGAAAAAGAATGCAAATATTTCAAAAATATCATCATATCAGCAGGGAACATATGCGGATATAAAAACCATAAAGGCAGGAAACCAAACATTGCAGCTTGGTGGACAGACGAGATAAAGAACGCTACGAAATAAATAAAAAAAATGCAAATAATAGGAAACAATCTAAATGCATTAAGATTATTTAGCATACAAGACTGCAAAGATCAAAACCAGGAAAATCATCAAATCTGCGAAAAACTAAGTCGTGGCAAGAATATGTAGAAATGCTTAACAAAGATAGACAAAATGCACTAAAGATATTCTACAAGGACGTACACAACATGAGAAGTAAAAAAGACACGAACCAACAGAAATAATTAACGTTGAAGATGACAACACACTACATAGGCCTCAAGAAATCATGGAAATATTTTAAAAAAAACTTCAATCAACTATTAAACCTAACGGAATGAAAAGTGATTACAATAAAAACAATAGAAGAAGTGTAATAGGATCTGGTATGGCAAACGGTTTGTTTGTACTAACACTAGCCACAATGGCTACAAAACGGGTATGAAGAATAAATACCTAGAATGGAAGTTGGAAAAGTATTTTAGACAGGCCAGACATACTGAGAATATAATGCGTACGTTAAATGTAAGGCAAATATTAATATCACAAGTCTGCATCCTACTCACTCAAACAAATGGAATACGAAGTGAAATCTACATTCACGAAGCAGTCAAAATAATATTGGTCTCCACCTATGAAGACTCGTTCAGGCTGGCATGTTTTGTTGGCACACCGATAACTCGGTACTCGGAGTGGTCAGCACGAATGCGTAACAAGCGTAGAAGTGATGATAAGACTTATTTGCACTACGGCGGACGTTTGTGTAGAGCTACCCATAGTCCGGCTGTAGTTGTTGACACTCTGTTTTCCAGTGCAAACGAATTATGTTTAACATACAGGCACAAGTAATAACTGAAAATGCGGCGTTTGTATACGACATAAGTAAAGGCGTACTGCACACGCCGAGAAAGGACAACGTGTGTTTGTTGTATGACCAGAGGGATCAATTCCTGATTGGTCAGTGATTTTCCTCTGGGGAAACGAAAGATTTTGATTGGTGGGAGGTTACTCGAAGTTTTGGAAGAACTTAGAAGTTGACATCGTAACAGGGGATCGTATCATCAACCACCAAGACGTAAGGATACTATCATAGGCTGCCGAGCCAAAAGAGAGTGACGAGGTTGATTCAGTCCAAGAAACCTCCAGAGGTTTCTGGTTCCTGAGAGAAGATAAACTACAAGTCATGCGTATCTAGTTGGGACTTAGATGTACGATAAGCTGGAACGTAAAGTTCGATAGTTAGCGTATAATTAGAGAGACGGCTAACATTTCTTTGATGTCATGTGCAAAGTATATAATTGCTAGATCATGCTGTTATGATCCCAACATAAGATAGAACTTAGTTCATAAGTTAGCTTATATTTCGAGGGACGTGTGAAGTCTCTGTGATTCCATGTGTTCAATGCTTATTGCTGGTAATTAGTTCTTGTTGCTGTAAATCAACTGTGTTGGCTATAGTTCGAGGAGAGAGGCGACAACATATACTCTGAGACTTGATTGCTTGCTTTTGATGAGTTTATACGTATAACATGAGAGAACTATATGGCTGTGAAATATAGTGTGACAGTATGCGAATGTGAGGTCACAATATAGTGTGCCAGTAAACAAAAGATGCTTCATCAGTAAAGACACACACGCGACAATGCCAGTATCGTCACATTAGTGAGTGTGAACGTTGATGCGTCACCGAGTTACTGGGAAACAACAATGCGTATCGTAGGAAACTTGCTGGAATACTGGTGCCGTGTCCAGCTTAGTACCTGTGGTTGACTTGTGAACAACCACAGCCAATCAATTATATCGTGCTATACGTATAAACTCGTTAACAGTAAGAAACCAAGTCTCAGAGTATATTTTGTGGCCTCCCTCCTCGAGATATCGCCAACACAGTTCAATTTACTGCGACAAGAAATAATTACCAGCAATTACATGCATTGAAATCATGGAATAATATGTTTCAAAATGTTTCACTAACTCTAAGATAACTTGTGACCTCGCTGAGTTCTAAGTTATCTTGGGATCCTCACAACCTGATCTAGTAAGTATACACCTTACGCGTGAAATCACAGAGACGTCAACTATCTCTCTAAGACTGACTACGCTAACTAGCGAACACTGTATTCTAGCTAGCGTATCTTGCATCTGACTTGCAACTACATACACAAACCCTGTGGTTTGCTTCTTCGGTTTCCTGGATTCTAAACTAAGTCCTAGATACTGACTGCTAAAACTGACTGGCTAACTAGTCCTCCTGGGGCTCGAAGCTGGAACATCCTGACTGACTATTCCTCCTGGAGACTGAATAACTCCCTCGACTCGGTGAAGTCGAGTCGAATCGACTGTCTTCGAGTGAGAGTCTCTCCGAGTCATCTTCCACCTGAGTCCCTGTATCATATACATCCTATATTTCTTGGAAATATAGCTCATCCAACTTCTATCATAGTTAGATAGATTCGCCACAATCTACTTGAAACATAGTCTCTCATTCGTCTGTTTTCAGCCTATCGGCTAAAATCACCGATACAAAAAATGTCAAACGGTCAACTACGCCCCTTGTTGTATCGTGAGAGCTCTAGGTCAACTCCAATTTTATATGACCGTACACTTAACATCAAAGGTCAGAATAATATTTCTTTTCAATTTCATACTACTGTCTAGACTATTCAATTAGCTACATTAGACTCAAAGATATACCCATTCATACGTTTTACAATTTCTCCCTTATGTTAAACGTGGCAGTCGCTTTCCGGCTCCATTAAGTCTCGATTACGGATAGTTACTTGTTCTCAAGGTATCTTTTTTCGTGAGAGCCGCCAGATCAATTGCAATCGTATGTACCGTGATCCTAGTAATGTATCCAATGTTCGTATCGTGTGACTTTTAGTCTGGCCTTCAGACTGGACGGGGATTCAGGTGATGAAACACCATGTCGATAATACATTTCTACTTGACATAGTTCCCATTTCTTTCCCAGGTATAGACGGTTATGAATAGACAACTCTTACTGGTTGCGCAACATGCCTCTAAGAAGTATTTTCAAAAAGAAACTTTGACGCTGAATTTCTTTCCTTCAGGAGCGTACTAGCGAAACTTCGTAGGTTAGATTGGGACCGTCGTTCTTACTCACATAAATTACACAAACAGTATGCTCTCATGGAATAGCGGGGCTCATGTTGTTACATACACAGTAGATGTAGAAAAGCATACCACGTCCTAGGACACATGACACCCATCTTCAGAAACAAAATTATAGATTTAAACACTAAAATAATACGATCATCTCAAAGGCAGATGTATTCAGTGCCGATGACGTGTTTAGTGTCATGTTTGCTATGTGTGATTATTTGCAAGATACTTTTGTTATACCTTAGATTTAAATACCTTAGAGTTGTGATGCTGTACAATCTAAAACTTTATGTCGCATAACATCAAAATTATGTCACAAATGGAATAAAAGGATGTATATATTTTTTTAGTAGAAGTATTTCATCTTTCATAGGAAAATAATATCAGGAAATAGCATGGTTTGGACATGTATGCAGGCACGATTCCTTGTCAAAAGCAATACTGCAGGGAAATGTCGAGGGTGGAAGAAGCAGAGGAGGACAAATAAAGACATGGACATACAACATCAAGGAATGGACAGGGCTAGATATTTCCACACTCATCCGCATCGCTGAGGATAGAATTCGCTGGAGGACTCTGTGTGCTGAAGCATCCAATGTGGTACCCCTTACCATGAAGGGTTATGGGTTTATTGATTGATTGAATATCAGGAAATATCGATGGATTGTAGTGAAAAGAAGAATAGTTCAGATGAGATGTGAACCAGGTCTTTACAGATACGATATTATTACGTTATCAAGAAAGTATCGTACTTGTATAATGATGGTTAAAGTAATATTATTACACACTTTAAAAAGAAATTATTATTTTACGTTGCTCAGCATTTCATGTGTTATAGTCATCATTACCAGGTGCTGTCTCTGCATCGAGTGCATGATGCAAAGGTTATCTAGAAGTTTCTGCCTGTTGCCTTAGTTGTACCATATGTTAGACTGTATCATCTCGTTATATTTACATTTGCATTTGTATATCTTCCATTTGTATGCAATTATGTATTTCGTTTTATATGTATATATATATATATATATATATATATATATATATATATATATATATATATATATATATATATATATATATATATATATGTGTGTGTGTGTGTGTGTGTGTGTGTGTGTTGCAATCTTGCAAACACACATCTCATATAGTTGCAAGATCAATATCATCGTTGCTGAGCCATAAATTACTGAGTAGATAACAATGCATTGTAGAATAGATATAGCATTTTTGTGTATTAATTTTAGCTTTTGTGTTTCTTATTTGTTTATATATGCATGCATTCCATTGAAGTTTAATCATTTGTAGTATCATTTTAACTTCTAAACCATATGTTCCGAAACCTGTCCGGACCACCAACATTTGCAAGGCATACATGTCTTTAGAAGTCAGACATACTCACCCGCACCTCCCTCCTCCCCTTATAACAGTTTTCTGCAGCAGTTTGTTATTTGTTTATGTGAATAGAAACTATTGTACAGTTCATCTTATGTCATTAGATCATTGAAAAATTGGTGGCTACTATTTGCTTCATTTTGAAAATAGTTTGTGTTATACCGATATTGAAGGAACATAGGCAATATGTGACCATTGTGACGTGTATGCTCGAATAGTTTCATTCAACGGTTTAAATTTGAAAATTCGAAATACAAATTAGGAGATTGCATTACATTAGTAAGTATATTATTCTAATAATTAAAACACCATTAAATATATTTAAAATTGGTCATTGCGAACGTGTGAAGTCAAAATGGAAAGCAATTTTTAAAAAAAATGAATGTGAAGGATGAGCCTGGTGCTTTTTTAAATGTCTTTAATTTTAATGAATGTGTCAACTAACGTTAAAAAACAACCGGTTACGGTATTGCATATTGAAACATGTATTCATGAAAGCGGGTTTTGTTGATAATTGGACGTAAATGATAACATATATAACAACTTTTTACATAATATATCACTGATACCAATACAATAAGGACACAAATTTAAACAAATGAATGTTCGAAGTCCAAAAGACCTGAGGGTACCAACCTCAAAAGACATCGAATTTCGATATCGTATCTAGATCTGTCAACCGTGTGCAGTATCTGAGGGCATTGAACTGGATATTGTGAGCACGAAGAAATGAAAGGCGACATGTTTAGGTTATCTGTGTTTTTTGGCTTGAAGAAGCCTACATGAGCGGTCACTCGTTGGGCCGTTTCACCTATATACTTCCTGTCATTACGTTTACATACGATAACATAAATGTCATTACGTGATTCAAATACAAAGGCATCATCGATAGTGGAAGTGGCCTTTGGAAATGAAATACAGCGGATATGAGCTACATTAGGATATGTATAGGAACGACCGAGTTTACAGCGAAATGTGTCAAAGCGACCTGAGGTGAATGTGGACCAAGACGTCATTAAGATTTTTGTCACCTTGAGTCTTGATTAGAAACTAGCTTCATAGAACGTGGGACAATCATATGTGCGCTCAGTCCTCCCTTACAGCAGCCATCCTAGCGTATGTAGAATTTTTGTAACACATCTACCTATTTTTGTTTATCTTGACATTTGCCCGGTGTTACTCCAGCCATCTGCTTCCTGTTTAGGGTTGTTACCCAACACTGGAACATTTATCCCTTGAATCAGAACCCAGTCGGGTGTTCATTGTGTGATCTTCGTGACCTTCTCAAGAAAATTATTTTTTCTATCCTTCCTCTAGAGACCACCGTTTCTGATAGTATATGTATGTGTATAATCTCGGCCTCATTGACATCATCTTCATCTTGAAATGCATTGATTACTGCCTTGATGAAGTTTGCTTTACTTCTTCTCAGTTTCGTGCCGTATATTGCCACATTGCATGCAAATAGACGGCTCTCTCGTTTCCTCTTACCCCAGCATGACTATAGTAGAATATCCATGCAATTCTCTGGCCAAATTGAGTTATTCAATAAGTCACACCATTATTTTTTTCAGCATGCAATTTTCTTTCTTTCGCAGCATGCTTTAAGAGTCTGTGAGTATTAATGAGTATATTTATGTATGAGTTATCAACCAATTAATTACTTATATAACTCTCTATACATCCATCCTCATGTTCGACGTAACAGTGGAGTATTCTTAAGATTTCTTGACCAATTTTGCGCCATGCCTTGTTGCGATAAAAACCTCAACCACTTTTATGTGTAGTTCGGTTTGATGCATACGTTTGACAATAACACTGGATGAACATGAACATGATTGTGAAAGTTCAGGCGGGGTACGTTCGAGAACAGTGGCTGGATGCAGTGAATAGGTCATGTGTGCGCAGAGTGATTTTTTTTTGCCAGGACACGCGGGAGTCCGGGGTAATGAGAGAGCAGATAGATTGGCCGTCCACGCTGCTACTACTGCTGTTGGTGGAGCGATGGATCGGCCGACATTTTGAATGCGCTACGGCGAATCGCACGAGCAAATGATTGTACAAGTGACGATGACTCTTGTTCCATGATTCGAATAAAGGAACTTGTTTTGTAATGTGGTGTCGCTAGAAAGGAGAGTTCTCGTGGGCGAAAAAGAATGATGGGCAATCAACAACGTACTGATACTGTCAGTCAACTTGTAATGGCGGATACACTCAATGAAAGATCTGAGCACCTATGGACTTGTCCAGAGTGCAAGGACGATGATCCAACGACTAAACAACTAACTAACTGGATGAGGTAATAATGATTTAACGTGACTCGACGTACAGTATAGAGTTATTGGGTTGAAAGGTAAGGACACGTTTAACTATATCAGAGGAGGATGAACTACCCCGAGTATTAGTCGTGGTATCAATTCTAGGTAATTTACTGACACGAAGCAGTGACGATGCATTGACACTGTCAGGAAATGATCGTCTACGAAGGAAATCAATTCTCATAGGATGTATGAAGAAAGTCGTCATCATCACTACATACTTGACGAAGAAGCCCGGAGAATGGCAGAGAATTACGACAATCATGAGGATGATGAGAAATGATGAACAGAAAAGTATATACATTAGTAGGTTTGTAGTAAACAGAAGTGACGAAGTAAGGGTGATGAGTAGTGATAATAATGTATCAAGACAGTCGAAATATATAGTAGAGACGTTGATGTGAATTGAATCGCAGGGTGTTAATGAAGAGGGCAGTTCTGTCACAATCATGTCAGTAATACATATACCAACATCACCATATCTACGAGATAGTTGTCTCTCTTCATCAATTTTATCAACCAATTTTAACCCTGCTATTCAATTCACATCTAGCATCTCTACTAATTATGACGACGTTCTTGACATTGTTTTTACCATTCATCCCCGTTACTTTAGCACACATGTTTACTACACACCTACTGATGTCCATGGTTGTCTCTTCTATATTTCTTAATCTTCGCATTTTTAGCCTAGGTTGCATATGTGGTGATAACGACGACTTTCTTGATAAATCCTCTGATATGATTGATTTCGTTCGTAGACGTTCATTCCCTGACAGTCTCCTCTCTTCGACATGGCTTAGTGCCAGTAAGTTATCTCGATTCTTACCTTGACTAATGCTCAGGGTACATCATCTTCCCCTGATAGAGTTAAACGTGTCCTTACTTGCAATCTACATAACTCAACTGGCCGTCAAATCTTGTTCCTGCCGTTTTCCCTTCACCAGTTTAATTCTTAAACTCGTGCTGCTTTCCAGGATTCACCTTTAGTTGCCTGTATGTGTGACAAAAATCTTAGTGATCTCTGTTTTCACAGTTACCTCAGATACTATCTTCCTGCAGTATTTGGCAGAGCAGAAAAATAATATCTTTATAATATTAGTTGCAAACTCGGTCATTGCTTCACATGTCCATATGTAGTTCAGATCGGCTCTGTTTCATTTCCTAAAATAACTTACTATTGATAATGACTCTACATGTTAATACCGAAATGTAATTTACTTTGCCATATGTAAACGTTGTGACAAGAAGTATATAGGTGAAAATGGACGTACTATTGATCGCTTATGTAGTCATTATCGTGACCTAAAACACAGATTACTTACTCAGGTCACCATTAATTTCAATGGTGAAGGTCATCATGGTGCTCTGGATAACCAGTTCAATGCACGCAGAACCTATACCACAGATGACATATGTAGGTACAAACTTAAAAAACGATTAAAAAATATTGTGGTACCCTCACGACTTAACTCTGACCATTCATTTGTTTAAATTTGTGTTGGTGTGGTCCTTATTTTAATGCTATACATTTTGTATTGGGTAATAATTTCTCATATGTTATCATATTCCGTCAATTTTTTCAACACAACCAGCTTCCATGACTATATGTTTTCATATACATCGTTGTTACTTTGAACTTCGTATTGTTTACATGTCGATATTGTATATAGTGCCTCTGTGGTGGGACAATTATTTTACTGTTTCTATTGTTTTTAACTGTTTGTTTTATATTTTCTTGAGAAAGACTTAACGGTTCGAAACATTGGACATGCCTTGTGTATTGTAGTTTATATATTTTCGTCTTTACACCTCAAATCTTCTAAATCTTAGTCATAGTCCGTCTAGTGTGTTCAAGCGAAGCATCAAAATCGTGTGTTATACGTAATTGCAATAAGATTAGTAAGGTCATCGGCATTAGGAATGCATTGAAACTGATAAATGCATTCATAATGTATAGAAAGAACCACACCATTGCGAATCTCCTTAGTCACGTTGTTAAGTTCTCGGTTTGTACTCAAGAGATTACAGGTTCGCATCCCTCTCATGACATGTTGTTTTACGCAATTGTTTTTCTCGGTGATCCCAAATTATTATGCGAACAATGTAAACTTGAGAAAAGCAGATGCAAAAATAAAGGTAAACTTCCGCTCATCAAATGCCTTTTGTGCGCTATGAACAGACAATGATACCTTAATATGTGGCTATTTGGAGAGACTACTCACGAGTTAGAACTAACTGAATAGAACCACGTAGCCTCACATAGTGACGCACACACATGTTGTGTTCTGGCGTGCTATTGTAGATAGGTGAAGTGAGACTTCCGATGATCGGATGCTTAGAAACTAATCGGTTCACCTGCTCTATAATTGGCAGCGTTTCACTCTACGAAGCCATGTGATATATATCATCATTTTGTTTAGGGCAGTTGTTGACATGCGAGGGTCATTCAAGGACAACCGAGTCAATTTTCATATCTGCTCACCATGTTCACTCACAACATTGATAACAAGAATATATTTCAATTGTTAACGATAACAATAACTGTAAGAATGTACCTTGGATGAGACTGAAATGCACATTGTAGATAACAATCAGTAGAAAGTAGCATCGTTCCCAACGACTGGTCATTATTCATTAAAATAATCTGCTGGAGTTATCACATTTTTCACATTCATTGCTCGGCACTGTGAAGTGAGCAAAAATCATTTTTCTTGAGAAAATTTAAAATGAAGTAGGCTTCTGTGATTACATGTTATATGTTATATAAAAGTAGTATATGTGCTAACATATTATATGTTATATAAAAGTATTATATGTGCTAACATATTATATGTTATATAAAAGTATTTTCAACATATTCGTTTACAGTGTGTAATGTTTAGGTGAATTTGAGCTACTATACGCGAAACATGATAATAGCCATTACTCGACACATGCGAATATTATACACTGTTTGTTACCTCTCATTACTCGACACATACGAATTTTATACACTGTTAACTATTTGTTACCTCTCATTACTCGACACATGCGAATTTTATACACTGTTAACTGTTTGTTACCTCTCATTACTTGACACATGCGAATTTTATACACTGTTAACTATTTGTTACCTCTCATTACTCGACACATGCGAATTTTATACACTGTTAACTGTTTGTTACCTCTCATTACTCGACACATGCGATTAGTATACACTGTTAACTGTTTGGTACCTGTATAGTTTACATGTTACATCAAAAATAGTGTCTCTAAAGTTATAAAAAAAGTTATTCTCTTTCGCTGTTACATATTATCTACAACCGTATGGCGTATGCTGACTCTGTTCCAATTATCTCTGTTTTGTCATCATTACGTTGCTCTTTCTGTGTTATGTTGTGTTCTTGACAAAATCAATTACAATCGAAATGACAATGTGTATGTGTTTTCTTAATTTGAAATGATTATAAAAACAGCATTAAATATGTTTTAAATGTTCAAATTTCGGATTAAACGAGTTGATGGTTGTGTTTTACATTAGTATGTGCTCTAGTTGAACGTAACTCGCATACACCACTCCCTGCATATCGTGACGTTCCCGACATAGTGCTGCTTTTATGTGACTGATTTCCAAGAATAAACATACATCAATACATGTCTTAACAAATATATGACTTGGAGATAAAACCGTGGTACACTCGGATGTCAATTGGCATGCATGGATAAACGATATCGACCATGTTCATTGCAGCATGAACTACAATTCCTGACCACCGATTGACACACAAGAGAGGTATAGAAGAAGTCCAGACCGCCAAATGACACACAAGAGAGGCATTGAAGAAGAATGTCTCATAATGGGCTAATTTCTCGACTGCATTCACAATAGCATCAATGTCCACTCATTTACAATAACATCAATATATATTCATTTACAATAGCATCGCTATACATTATTTTTCAAAAACACATCAACATTCATTCGTTTACAATAAAATCCGTATCAATGCATTTACAATAACATCTATATTCATTCATTTGCAATAACATCAATATAAATTATTTTACATAAACATCAATATCCATTCATTTACAAAAACATCGCTATCCATTTTTTTTACACTAACATCAATATACATTAATTTACCACCATTAACTGCGGCAGAGTTCCCAATTATGTATTATCATTCATTTCTGTCCGTATGGGTGATATATATCTTCGTGCTCTGTGATTGATTGTCTCAGATAAAGGCTCAGCTGCACCTGTACACCTTCTATCATGTAGTAGAATTCCTATCTTGGTATAGTTGTACCGCTAACCCATATCCGACACAATCAGAATCAATATGTTTTCGTTTGTTCCTTTATTTGGCCATCTTTATCTCATATGCAGGATAAAATAATGATACACTTCATTAGTTGGTAATCAACACCAGCGTTTACGTGATTTATTTCGTCAGAGAGGATTCGGTGAATTCACCTAATAAGTTGTTCCACAAAGTTAACAAACAAGTTCAAATAACATCATAACGTCTATCCTAACTAATTTAATAACTTGATCATGTTCTTCTCATGAAGACATACGCGCAAATGTATCATTCGACGGCAATACGTGTGGTAGCTTTCATTAACGACTTGAGTACTCTTTATATTAGCACGTCTCAGGGTGAATACGAATACATCAGAAATACTCATCAGAAACGTATCGTCGCCGGTGATGCTGTACTAGTGGAGCAGAGATTCCACCTTGCAGTCTCAAATTTACAACATGACAAACGCAAGCGAGTTGGTCCCTATGACAATAATCATTGTTAAAACGGGAAACATGTCAGAGATATACAGTACCCATATAAAGCAATTTAACAACTTTTGCTACATATGATCCACAATTACGTCCACAGTTTCCATGTAAAATGAAAGAAATGCTCGTATAGGAAAACCGGCTATCATTATTGGCGGACTGACAAAGACAGCTTTGGAAAAATCATAAGCTAAAATTGAAAACAAAGATACAGATTTATCAAACATGCGTGTTGAGTACAATATACTACGGATCTGAAACACCGACTACCTACACGAAACATGAGAGAAGACTTAACATCATTCATCTAAGATGTCTCCGCAAGTTCTTAGACATTAAATGGCACAACAAAATCTGCATCATGGAAGTCTTGCGCCACACTCAACTACCATCTGTTGTGGAAACAATCAGTATAATTATATTGCGTTTGCTGTGTCGCGTCCGCAGAATGCCAAAGCACCGCATCCCAAAACACGTAATATTTTAGTACTGGCTGCAGGCCATCACGCCAGCGTTCAACCAATACTGAGGTATAAAGTCATCTGCAAAGTCTCAATGATAAGCATCCACAAAGAATGCAAAAACTCGGAAAGAACGGCCGAAACTCGTGATTTCTGGAGGCAGAACCTGCGTGGGGGAACAGCACTGCTCAGAAATATATATTTAAAAGATATGGAAGAAAGAAGAGAAAGATACAAACAAAAAATCTTCCTTTGCTGTGATATGATCATTTGAATAGTCACATTCATGATACAATATTCAATTTATTGCTTCTTATTGCTAAATGACCGTCTGCAAGACGCCAGAGGTCATACATACACGTGACATATCAGAGTGTACGTATATAATCATGCTTAACGGTTGAACTTTCACAATTTTTGTCTGGTTGATCATTATATAATGACACGGAAAAATGAGTATCATAGAAGTCTTGCGCCCTACTCAGCTACCATCTGCTGTTAAAACAATTAGTATAACCGAATGCATACTCTAAACATGTACGCAATGTATAAACTATATGTTTCTACATGTCTGAGTATTATACACATCGAATGCATACTCTAAAGATATACGCAATGTATAAACTATATGTTTTTACACGTCTGAGTATTATACACATCGAATGCATGCTCTAAAGATATGCGCAATCTATAAACTATATGTTATTTTAAAATCTACCTCTTTGCATACATCAAGAAACCATGTATGAAACATCCATTTTTGCGCATGTGATTTATCTATGTCTATATGTGATTTCCACAACAGGTGAATCTTCTCCTTCTGTCGTTCACTTAATACATGTCTATATCTGTAATTATGTCTCTTAAAAAAAAGTCGTGGTCTTTTGTAGTTCGCACTGTGGCCCATAGAGCTTTGATCCCGGTGTTGTTTCCTCTGGCCAATATGTTTACTTGCGCATTTCACACTCATAACACTCTTGAAGTATACTTTTTTACTCTGTGCTGTCTGTCCACATGTACAAATGGCCGTTTTGTCAATCTTTAATTATGTGTAATTGTGACTGCAGAGTCGGTTGTGTCCCGTTGTGCAAAACAAGTGATGACAACAGTAGTCTAAGTGTAAAAAATTTAGTAGTTTGTTCAAATTGTTCATTTCGATGTTCACAAAACATATGTTTTCTTTAATTTACCTTATAAATAATATAAATTAGATCTTCTCTTTTCTATAGTATTTATGAAATCTGACTGAGCCTTTGACTCATAGGATTAATTGTTTACTGCACTTGGTCATATCTGTTCAGTAGTCAGTTTGCATCTTTTAAACTATATACATTTCCTACCTTACATTGGCATTAAGATCCATGTACTTTCATCCTGCAGCTTATGCATTTTCTTAGAATGTAGATATACTTCACTCGTGGTATGCTATCGGACCTCTAGGATACTGGGTTGTCATCCCAGGCACATCGACCTTATTAGATCTTTCTAAATTGGTTACAAAGTCAGTGACTTTTTTCTTGAATTCTGTCATAATTTTGTGTTGTGGATTTCTAGTAAATCTGTTCCTTTACTTTATACTGGAAACTGTCCCTATAGCTCCTTCTGTCACTACAAATCTCCAGCAACAGTCATTAAGACATTTATCAGTTCCTTTCGTCTTTGTTTTCTTGTACAGCTACATTTCACTGTCGCGTAAAGTAAAATTACGGATCAACTCTTTATTCATTCATTTTCCTTTTGCGCTGAAGTTAGCACATACGGCAGACGTAAGATCTCTCCAATTATGGCTGTTCAAAGATATTCTGTGCAGTTCTTTAATAGTATGGCTATTGATTGTTTTACTTTCTCTAAGTATTGTTCTTCTGTTTCTTTTGGTCTATCCCTGGCTCTTTTTCCTGTAGGTATTCATTCAAGAGATTGGCGGTGTATTCTGTTGGTGTCTGTGCGTAGGGCATGCCCGATGTAGGACCAACAGCGTTTTCTGATTACACCTGTGATAAAATGTTGATGTGTCTCTTCTCTGATTTTATCATTCGATTTTAATTCACTCCAATGGGTGTTAGGTATCATACGAAGACATTTGTTCTCGAAACGAAATAATGTCATTTCTGAAGATAAGGATTTTTTCCAGCTCTATACAGTGATATAAATAGTAGCCATTTTACATTTTTAACAAGTTGACGTCGCGGATACATGTGAATTACCATTGAAATTAAAGGCCGCCGTCACGGCAGCCTTTAATTTACCTTTAAGCGTTAGATCGCGACAATCACTTGAGTTCAAATCTAGACACATACGAACTTATGCATAATCTTATTATGACCAAAAAACATGGAGAACAAAACAATGGCCCACTGACTGGACACAATCACTAATAATAACAATTCCCAAGAAAGGAAACTTGAAAGTGTGTACGAATTACAGAACAATTAGCCTTATAACACACCCCAGTAAAGTGATGCTCAAAATACTACTTTACAGAATAAAACACAAGTCGGAAGAAATAATTGCAGAAGAACAAGCTGGCTTCAGAGCAAACAGAAGCACGTTGAACAAATATTTAACATCCGAACACTAATCTAAAAACATATTCAGCACCAACGCGATATATAGCAAGACTTCATTGACTTTACAAAGGCTTTGACCGTGTTTGGGATTATGGTCTGTGGCACATGCTGAGGCAAATTTTGACACCACATTTATAGACATTACTGAAGCTCTGTACAAAAATGCAAATAGTGCTGTCTTGTCAAACAATACAATTGGAGAGTTCTTCAAAACAAATGTGGGAGTGAGACAGGGATGCATAATGTCCCGAGAACCTTTTAACATATACTTAGAGCACATCATACAAGAGACATTACATGATTACAACACGTCTATATCGATCGGAGGTCGCCCTATTTGCAACTTGCGTTTCGCTGATGATATTGATCTTATAGCTAGGTCAGAATATTCATTGCAAGAATTAACATCAAAGTTGGAAAAAGTTATCAGCAAGTACGGAATGGAAATAAATACAGATAATAGCAAAATATTGGTAAACAGCAGAGACACAGAAATACATACTAATATCATGACGAATGGACATAAGCTTGAGGAGGTGAATAAATTCAAATACCTCGGATCCAGTATATGCAGCGATGGTAATTGCAAAGCAGAACTAAAAATAAGGCTGGAGATGGCTTTAGCATCCTTGCCAGGGCTAACTGTGATTTGGAAAAGCAATAACAGTGTTGGAGTGAAAACCAAACTGTATAAGTCGCTTTTGCTTTCTGTTGTGTTGTATGGTTATGAGAGTTAGACATTCACTGCGGACATGGAGAGAAGATTACATGCTTTCGAGTACAATTGCTACAGAAGAAGTCTACGAATTTCCTATATGGAACATAAGACTAATGTGTACGTAAGTAATATAGTAGAGATGTGTGCTGGTGTTCAGGAACCTTTGCATTCAATAGGGAAACGACGAAAACTAGCATGGTTCGGACATGTATGTAGGCACGATTCCTTGTCAAAAACAATACTGCAGGGAACTGTCGAGTGTGGAAGAAGCAGAGGAGGACAAATAAAGACAAGGGCAGACAACATCAAGGAATGGACAAGGCAGGATATTTCCACACTCATCCGCATTGCTGAGGATAACTTCGCTGGAGAACTCTGTGTGCTGAAGCATCCAATGTGGTACCCCTACGTCCCTGAAGGATTATGGTTTTATTGATTGATTGATGCATAATCTGGGTTTTTTTCTTCAAATGTACATATTTTTTTGCAAATTTTCCACTGATTTGTACTGAGCAATCAGTATTTCTACGCGGTATGGAGCGAGGTGCGCGCAAACATTAGAAATATTATTTCTCATCTTAACCGGACTCTAAGTAGGTACCTACTTAACTTTAAGCTTGGAAAATCACACAACAAAGGCCAAGTAATATCTCGAAACTAGAGCAAATGTCACAGTGAAGAGTTGATCTATAACTTCGTCCACGGTCAATATTTTTTCGGTAACTGCCATTTTTTGTTGTTTCAACACTCCATAGCGACATCGTTTTGTTTAATGTTATGTGTCATCGTTTGTCATGTTCTCTGTTGGTGCTTTCATGTACCTATATCTCAGAATTTCCGATCATAATCTCCCGTTTACTAAATAGAGCAAATATATTGTCAAAATGCAGAGGAATTTTACTTCTCCGCCACACTGGAACAAATTTAACAATTTAGAAACAGAAGATTAGGAGGATTCACCGAACCACAACATAACAACACTCAAATGGGATTGCATTAGGATAAGATGGATTGTTATTATTATCGATATGTTTTTCTAGTAGTTTCACTGTTTCACTGGAATGAGAGAAGTGACTGGATAATTGCTAGAGTGTGATACAGTGTAAATGGCTATTGACTCGTGTATGTTGTTCGAAATAGGAAGATAATGTATTGATTTCTCCTGCATATTGTGTTTATAAGAGCCGTATGTATGCCCTTTTTAAAATTCAGACAACCCCCCGAAGACGGATGTGTTGGGCCATTGGCGTAAATGATGGTGATGATGTTCCTCCTTCGCAAACGAAGATGAGCATGGCAGGAAAAAAAATAGGTAATGCGATGAAAGAAAAATTATATATATATATATATTTAAAAATTGGTAATTAACTAATTTATTTTTTGAGTTCGTAGATGCCCGATGAGTCCGATTCGTGCACGGAAAGTTCTATTGCAGTGCATGCAGGAGTGCTGAAGGTTCGGGGTAGGAGAATTTACATATTTGTCCTTCCTCTTCTTTCGCTTGTGGATTGCCCGCGGTGTTCTTTCTTTTTTCAAATTTCGTGATGCCAGCAGTGATCTGAGTGTGCCAAGCTGAGCGATCACATCATGTAGTCTCCCAGGAGCTAGGATCGATGCTGCAGTACTTGAGAGAGCTTTTTAGGTGATCTTTGAAGCGATTTTTCTGCCCTCCACTTGAACGTTTACCTTCGCTCAACTCCTCATAGAATAATCTCTTTGGAAGGCACTTGTCTGGCATATGGACGATGAGGCCAGTCCAGCGGAGTTGGGACCTAATCAGCATGGCATGGATGCTTTGCATGAGTAAATAAAACGGCGACACAAAGTATTTCCATTTTCTGGAATATATTCTCCAAGAAATGTAATAGGACCATGGTCCTGCTGCAAGAGAGATCCAGCGGGAGTTTGATGAAGGGAGAATGTACGATGAAGAGAAGAAATCATAACTTAGAACAATCAGAATTATATATCGCATTTGTCGACCAAGAAAACGATGTTACAGAGTAGACATACAACAACTATGGAAATACTATCAAATACATGGTTTTACAACGCCTAATTTATTTTTGCAAGAGTAGTTACACAGGTAGTCAATGTACTTCTAGAACGCGTGCAGTGGTTTCAGACAAATTTCACATACACTCTGGAGTGTTTCAAATATCTCATGTGCTGCTCAATACAAATACACATTATATATGTAAAATTGTTAATACCATTGAAGATAACATAAACAACCTCATGATCACATTTCTTTTGATTTGCAAATAACAAACATAAAAGGAACAACTGCAACAAAATAAATATAGTGCAAACAACATGTAGAGACGTTAAGATGAAGATAGGCACAGACAAAAACCGAGATAACGTCAATCTGAAAAATTTCAGGAAAAAAATATATTTTCATTGATGCCAAACAACATAAACAGGTGAAGTAATTTACTTAATTGTAAGCATCATATCCCCAAAATGGAAAATAAAGGACCAAATGAATCCAGCATACATGCAATTTATCATAACAGATCGTAGGACATATGTCTCCTATTTCTTTTTAAATACATAAAAAACAACAAAAACAAAACAAACAAACAAACATGTGAACGTGAACACCAAATTTTCACTAGCACAAACAATCAGCATACCATCACGATGATACCAATGTCGACGAGGAGAGAAGCCAAAAAAAAAAAAACAACACGTGAAAATTAACAAACACAACGTTAATCTTGGATTACGTCAAAAAGCAACAAAATAAGTGATTCTCACATGTTTCCAGAATACAATCGGACATTTTTCATTCATTCATTTTCCTTTTGCACTGAAGGTAGCGCATAGGGCAGAGGTCAGATCTCTATTCTGTCTCTTCACAGCTATTCTGTGCAGTTCTTGAATAGTATGAGTATTGGTTGTTTTACTTTCTTTAAGTATTATTCTTCTGAGTGTTTCTTTTGGTCTACCCCTTACTCTTTCGCCTATATCAGACAGTGACACTTAAAAAACATTGCTATTGCACATGGTGGATATACGAACACAGTCGGGTCATTCAACTTATGTATCAGAAACAAAAATGAAAACAAATATATATGAAACACACATAATAACCGTCTGCAGAGAACTCTTATCCCAGACATTTGAAGAAAAGTAATAATGACATATAACGGAGAAATGAATGAAACGAAAGATGTTATTATTATTGATGTGCTTTATCTATTGATAATCAGTTAAACAAGGACATTGAATCGTCCTCTCACGTTCGTTAATAATCATTGTAAACACACATCTTCTAATTGAAGCTAGATTTACTGTTAAAGGTACATGGTTCCATTGTCTAATTTAAACGTCCTTGTATCAACGAGTAAATAGCCTACAAGTGTACGCAATTATCGTATGAACGCATATAATAAGTGCATGTGTTTCAATAAGCGTGTTGATTGGTTGCTATTCACAAATCGTGTCTATACGCTGTGGCCCTTGTTTGCCTTGCGGCGTCAGGGGTGGATGAGTTCTCTGGAGATGACCTTCTTGTGTACTGTTTGTAAGCTTGTTCCTGTGGCTGCTTTGATGTTTGTGATCCATCTTTTACATGGTCTGCCTCTGGATTTATAACCATTATGTCTATGTGTTATGGCCATCTGTGGCATGCTATCTGTCGGTAGTCTGGACGCGAGTGAAGATAAGGCAGAATGTAGCCATATTTACGCAGGGTGTTTTTGAGGGGTTCGTTTCACGCATGGAGACATGTTCGGTCGAACTAATTATGTGCTCATACGACCCACTAACGTAACCAAGGAATGGATCACTAAATGTGTTCGCATAACACCCACTGACATAACTATGCCTTTCTCCACTGCACATGCACACATACGACCCACTAACGTAACCACGGATTGGACCACTAAATGTGTACGATAAAGACCCACTAACATAACTATTCCTTGGACCACTAAACAAGTACACATACCACACACTGACAAAACCATTCCTGGCCCTCTAAACATGTATGCATACGACACACTAACACAACCATGTCTGGACCACTAAAAATGCCTCCTTGCTGGTCCCCCTAACACAAAAATGCCTCTGACACCATTCATTCAATTTCCTTTTGCGCTGAAGTTAGTAGAGGGTCAGAATAGCAGAGTTAGCATAGGACAGAGGTCAGATCTCTCCAATTATATCTGTTCAAAGCTATTATGTGATGTTCATGAACAGTATATGTATATATATATATATATATATATATATATATATATATATATATATATATATATATATATATATATATATCGATTGCTTTACTTTCTCTATGTATTTTTCTTTTGATTCTTTCTTTCAGTCTACTCCTGCCTCTTGTGCCTATAGGTATTCATGCAAGAGATTATTGCTGTATTATGTTGATGACTGCGCGTAGGACATGCCCAATGTAGGACTAACGGCGTTTTCTGATAACATCTGTGATGAATATATCTGACACAATACGCCTATAATAAGCGCGAATTTCCCATAGGTTACTCAAATGTGAGAGTACTTTTTTCACAAATATTATGAGTTGTTGTCAGTTGGTATCTGCTCACAGCTAAACTGATCAAATCATAATCTTGTGAACATATCTGGTTTATAAGTATACCAATCCAGAACTTCCCATCCGTAGAGATCATTTGCTGGGCATGCTAGTAATATTCAATACGACAATCAATATAAGGCGTGTAACGTAACAATATTTGTACTTACGTAAAATATAGATTTAAAAACAAAATTTACCATGTTTCAGTTGGAAATTTTTGTTGCTGTGATAGTTTCCATTCGTCGTCTTGTGTTGTTTTGTGTATATCCTGATAAGGCTCTTGTGGTTAAAACGTTGAAAATCTTCTTTGTATTGTAATTTGTATGTTGTCTTGTTTGCTCATTATAACCACCTAGTTTTTGTGATAGTCTGTCGTGTCTTAGTAGAACATTTTTTGTGTAGAAACTGTGTTTTACGTAAGTACAATAAGTAATATTCAACATATTTCCAATTGTGGCTCGCTATCAGTCTTCTTACTGAACATACACACTTGACCATGTACAACATTGTTTTAAACTGTTGTCATGGAATGTCTGAAATAATCATTCCTTAAATTACTCGATACTTGATTAGGAATTAAGATTACTGCATGCGCACCAATCACATAAGTGTACCATAGTATCATTTCGCCGGACAGTTTAGAGAATTTAAGCAACGTTTCCCTGGCAGTTGTTAGTTATACGTTTTGGTATTTTCAGAATAAAAGCAATGTCACATATGTCCCATCGCAGCTACAATTTATATCACTATCTATGCAGTGTTTGTTTTTATCTTGACAAAGACCATGTTATGGAAACTGATTCGACATAATTGTAGAAATGTAATGTATTGTATATGAATATGCATTTCATTGAACACGCAATAGACGATTTTCATGCTGTTTCTCTAGCCTATTAACTTATGGGTTAAGTGTTGAAAAGTGTTACCCATTCATTTCTTATCATGCCCTTTCTACCTTGCACAACAGACAATATTAGGATAATCTGAAATAATCACTCTGGGTGATAATGATTATGTTGCTTTTCATTACCAATCTAGCACCTGACTATCTAGTCAATATCTCGTTACACAGCACAACAGAACAATATGGATTTTGTATCATAGGGGCACAGTGTGCAGTGTTAATAAATATCGTCTTCATAATGAGGACCCGAGAATCATCCTGAAATAGAGTTTTCAATATTCAACCTCAGTGAAGATCCTAGTCTGGAAACAATATTAGTAGTTGGTGTAAGGTGCCAATCGTCTGACAATGCAATATGTCCGGTCTTAGAATTATTTTCTATACATAACAACTTATATGACAGTCGAAGTTATTTTATGTTTTCTGTTTTGTTGATGATGATGATGATGATGGTGATGAGGTTCCTCATTCACTAGCGAAGATGAGCTTGACATGAAAAACAGTGAATGCAATGAGAAAACAAAAATATTAAAGAAATGTCTAACTTGGTCTGTGAGTTCGTAGGCGTCGATGAGTCCGATTCCTGCACCGACAGTTCTATTGCAGTGAATGCAGGTTTGCTGAAGGTTTGGGGTAGGAGAATTTTCGGATTTGTTCTTCCGCTTTTTGCGCTTGTGGATTGCCCGCAGTGTTCTTTCTTTTTCAAATGTCGTAACGCCAGCAGTGATCTTGGTGTGCCAGGATGAGAGATCAAGTGTTGTAATCTCACAGTAGCTAGTATCAATGCTGCAGTGCTTGAGAGAGTTTTTTAGGTGATCCTTGAAGCGCTTTTTCTGCCCAAGGCTTGAACGTTTACCTTCACACATCTTCCCATAGAATAATCTCTTTGGAAGGTGCTTGTCTGGTATACGGACGATGAAAAACTTTAGAGACATGTGGGCTATTTCTAAACAAGTACCTTAGCATTGCCACACTAAATGTTATGTTCCTCCAAGGCCATTGGCGGCACATAGGGCAGAAACAATAGCTTTCCATTTCTGTCTTTGTGTTGCCAGGTCTTTCATTTGTTGCGTATTGTTTAGATGCATTGACATGCCTTCTCTATTAATGGTTCTTCTTAGATTTTCTCTATGTCTCCCTCTTCTTCTTACTCCAGGTGGCACCCAATATAGTGACTGCTGGGAAATTCTTAGGCTGTTCATTCTGAGAACATGGCCGATGTAAGTCCAAACACTAAATAGAAAACCCAAATATAAAGAAAGATCAAGTTATTCACTTAACTTCTTTAATATTATAATAACAATAATAAGTAACATAACACTTCAGGGTCGTGTGTTGCATTGTGAAATTTGGGACAAAAATATCCCCATTCATCTATTTCCTCTAACACCCTGATGAATTTGGAAAACGTTTACATCAGTCTAGTCTGTTATATTATCCAGCCATGCCTTATTCTGGCTATAACGTCTTCTTTCTTCCACCCTCCATCGTACCTTGAACAATATCCTTCTTTCTTCCACCCTCTATCGTACCTTGAACAATATCCTTCTTTCTTCCACCCTCTATCAAACCTTGAACAATATCCTTCTTTCTTCCACCCTCTATCAAACCTTGAACAATATCCTTCGTTCTTACACCCTCTATCGTACCTTGAACAATATCATTTGATATCGAGGAATGCCTCATCACGAGCTGTACCGCCGGAGTTTACGAAGTTTCACAGCTCTTAACTGTGGTTCTTGTTGATCCGCTAAACTCTTTCTATTTGGCGTATCTTTTATAGAACGGTTTCATCACTGGCGTCCTGTAAGCCTATCTGTACTGTTCATGCTGTCCAGGTTCTTATACTGTAATGTTCAGAAGTACGTCGATGTCATGTGTCCTTCGCAGGTCTTGGTCTGCATTTTGTTCTCTTCACCGGAAATGTGCCCTAATCAGTATACGCCAGTGTCTTTCTTTATATGCTCGAATTATGATAGCCTGGATTTGCTGATAGTTATGAGTGATCAAATCTTCTTTTATGTTCAGGTCTGTTTTGACGTCTTCGTTGGTTCGTCTTTCTGCCCGTGATATTCTTAAAACATTTATGTATTATTTCTGTTCCAATGACAATATTTTAATTTTCAATGTGCATGCCATTGTTCCCCACTCTTATCCTTATGTTGCAATTGGAAATATATAGCTTAACTTAAACGTTGAAGTGGAAAATGAGGAAATAATATTAATAATAGCAAATGATTTTTTGAGTTCTAATATAATAGTAATTATAATAATAATAATAATAATAAACGCCACACAACACGTTATAATCATAGTGGGGCCACACTGAATACAACACTATCGATCTGAATAGATTGATCTTTATTGTGATAAGGATCTTACATCTGCATCTCATATACAGCTTTATCAAGGCATCCATCACCATCTCGCTTATTAAATTAATCTCATCTCCCGAATTGCTTATTTCTGGCATAATAATCAATGAGTATTTGATTGAACGATATGTACGTATTATACGCGTATGCGTTTTATGCGTAGATTTACACACTCACATACACATACACACATACACGGTTGCACAATGAAACCATGTATGTGTGACATCAAACATAAACGCAAGTAAGTTTACATCCAAAGACACGTTTAGACAATGTAAGCATATAAGTTATTATTCTTCTTTGGGCCTCATGACCCTCATTTGTACCATTTTATACCCATTTATGCATTGCAGCGTCAAGAGGTAGAATAGTCACTTGGAGATGTCATGTATGTGTGCTACCGTTTACGTGAGATTTTCTTTTTATTATTTCTGTTATCTAACGTGTGCAAGATCTGTACATGGCTTTGTATCCATCGTGTATCTGTCTGTATAGTAATCTGTGTTTTCAGGGTGTCCATTAGTCTGTTGGTGTCCATTAGAATGTGAACATCACTTAAGCTGATGTTAGTTAGTCGTCGGATCATCATCACTGCAAACTGGACACGTCCATAGTTGCTCCGATCTCTCCTTGAGTGTATCCGCAATCACACTTCTGCTGACAGTACCGGTCCTATGCTGGTTGACCATCATTCTTCTGCGCCCTCCAAAATGTTCACCTCTAGCAACAGTTGATCCGCTCTTTCATTGCATCGAACGCCCACATGTCCCGGCACGGAAATAAATGTAATCGCTTTCAAGCTCGCATTTTTCAACGCCCCAATCCACTGTTCGCGAACGAGACCCACTTGTACCTTCTTAATCATTCTCATAGAGTCACTCAAGATTCAGACCTGCGTCACCTTCTGTGTGCGTAGCCACTCAAATGCCTTGGTCACCGCCATAGTCTCCATGGTCATACTACTCGTAGTGACCGCAAAGGAACCACTTTCCTCCTTGATCGTTTTACCTGCGCACTGAGCTGTAAATGCCCAAGCACTGCGAACATGCCTAATTACAGATCCATCAGTGTATATAATCACATCCCCCTCTTTGGTATTCTCACTGATTAAAGCCTGCACTTCTTTCTCCACAGCTGTGGGACACCATTCTCTGCATTCCCTGCTAAGTGATATTACTACTCTCAAACAAGTTTTGAAATATGTTAATCTGCTGTCTTCTTATGTAATGTTGGATTGAGATATGTGTGTTAGTATACTGCTGAATTCCTGTTTGATTATATCTCTTATTATCACTTTGAGGATTCTACCTAGCCAAATCCGTTGTGTTGAAATATTGTGTACATTTGGATTCTCGGTTAGTACCCAAGTTTGACATTAATAACATAGTGATATTATGATTACATAGTGATTGTATGTTATCATAGTGATGTTCTGATAGCATATTGATGCTGTGACAACATAGTCATGTTATAAGAACATAGTGATGCCATGTTAGCGTATTGATTTTATGATTTCATAGTAATGATATGATAAAATATTGATGGTATGATATCATAGTGATGTAATGATAACTAGTGATGTTATGATATAGTGCTGTTATGAAAACATAGTGATGTAATGATTGCATATTGATGTTATGATAACATAGTGTTGTTATGATGATGACAACATGTAGGTTTCAGAGTACAACTAGGTTTCCTTAGTAGGTATGTTCAGAATCAGTATTAATATGCTTGTGATTCTGAAACATCATCAGTGTGTGCCGTCTCCGCAACGACGTGTGGCTGCCACAAACCCCTACTATTCCCTATCTCTTACATTGGTGGTGCACTGTGTTAGACTGTAACATGTACAGCTCGTGATGTTTCTTTCTCACTTGTGATTAACTTAGTATCGATAATTAAACCATATCAGTTATTATAAACTATATAAACAATGTTGTTAATACGACAGACCATCGATGTATCTAGTAAAACACTGACATATTATTCACTATCATCAAAGTTCGGATGTGCTGAGCGATATCTTCTTCAGGTGACGATATTTACGGAATGTAGTCTTCTTTGTTGAACTTCTGAATCCCTCAAGAATCTTGACGAGTTAAGTTTAATCAATATGCGATGTTATTGAGCGATTGCGCAAATAAAATATGGGGTATATAATGAATTGCCCGTCGAAGACGGATGTATCGGACCATTGAAGAAAAATGGCGGCACAACGCATTTCCATCCTGTGGACTGGATCATGCTGGATATCTAGTAGGACAATGTTCCTGCTACAAGAGACACCAAGCAGGAGTTTGAGAATGAACGCTGAAGAAGGAGAAGAAAAAGAATGAATCATAGTATATATCTTTCATCCATATAGATACATATAGGCATATTGACATCAATCAATCAATATCAATAAAACCCATAACCCTTCAGGGTCGTAGGGGTACCACATTGGAAGCTTCAGCACACAGAGTCTTCCATCGAATTCTATCCTCAGCGATGCGGATGAGTGTGGAAATATCTAGCCCTGTCCATTCCTTTATGTTGTCTGTCCATGTCTTTATTTGTCCTCCTCTGCGTCTTCCTCCCTCGACAGTTCCCTGCAGTATTGTTTTTGACAAGGAATCGTGCCTGCATACATGTCCGAACCATGCTAGTTTTCGTCGTTTCACTATTGAAAGCAATGGCTCCTGGGCACCTGCACACATCTCTACTTTATTTCTTACGTACACATTGGTCTTATGTTCCCTATAGGAAATTCGTAGAATTCTTCTGTAGCATTTATACTCGAAAGCCTGTAATCTTCTCTCCATGTCCGCAGTGAGTATATATACTATGTCTATATTGACATATAGACATAGTATATATATTTCATCCGTATAAATACATATAGACATATTGACAAAAGCAACGATGTATATAAGTTAAAGAAATACAGTGCAGATGCATACGTGTTCACAAGAATAAACAGCAAAGTATAATTGGTTTCAATAGTGAATTGACGAAAACGTGCATGATCTGGGCATGGATGCCAACGTGATTTCTCTTAAACAAGAAAACAAAAAAAACAAAAACTATACTGCTGTTAGGACAGAAGATGAAAGAAGCAAAATGGTCAGGAAAAAAAAAACTTGCACAGGAAAAATCAATGACTGGATACGACTCAGTCGTCTGCATTGCTGGAGACATAAATCAAAGGAAGTCTATGTGTGATGATGTATTTATTGCTGTACACTCACCACCCTGACTGGTTAAGGTACGATCATTATCATGTTTTTTTTCTTCCATCAACTGTTGATTCACACTCATTACTAACCAACAACTCAGTTAATGAAAAGATTGAAAATGATCGTATCTGTCAGCGTTTTGGCGATGACAAAAGGTGGTGGGAATAACATCAGTGTGATACGAGCTGTGTTGTGTTCAAAATATAATAGTAAGAAATTTGATGTAGGGTTGACTATACCATTTCAAATATATTCAAATACATATATAATTCTGTGCGATCGGATGTGTTGGGCCAGCATTCGCAGTTGTGCTGTAAATTGTGTAATATGTTGGAGTTTCATAATTAATACACAATAATATTAAACTACTGCACAACGCATCTTCATTATCTGGCTTACATGTACGTTAGACTATTGTGAGGATATTTATCAGCCATGTTTCAACTGTGCAGCAACAAGTTGTCCGGCCTTCACTCATGTCGCAACTGTAAAAGAATCATTTGTTCGATCTTTAGTCATGTCTAAACTGTAAAGCAATCAGTTATCCAGTATTCAGTCATATCTCAACTGTGTAGCAATCAGTTATCCAGTCTTCAGTCATATCTCAACTGTGTAGCAATCAGTTTTCCGTTCTTCAATCATGTCTTAACATATGTTTAGCTTCTACGGCCCTGCCTTGCGCTTATGTTCTTTATTTCTGCCATGCTCTTAACTGCCTGTCTTTGTTGATTAGGCCTTTGTCAGATTGTATTGTCCGAGGATGTCTTTCTCTGCCTCGTGTCATTCAACGGGTAGGAGCTGAGCACTGTCTGCTATTTAACCTGGCATCTCAGTTTCATACTTCCTTGTCGTCGTCGACTATTATCGAGATACATATGTTAATATGTTGTATTATCGAGATACATATGTTGAATATATTTGACTTGCATTATAACTTATCTATTTTCACTTTGTCAGTGCACTTTCCCCTACTTATTTGCTACTGTCTTCCCTTCACACCCTATTTTTTTCCTGTCATGTTGCATTATATTTTCGTCCTCCAACGTCTATTCGCTATTGTTCTTATTTCTTTTTTTCCATTCATATCACAACCATGTGCATCTCTATGTAAGGCCTCTTTTCTTTGGTCTTACGTTTGTATTGATGAAGGGTATTTATTCGAAAAGACGTCTGCCACTTTTTGTGGTTGTTATGTTGTTTTATCGACTTATTTTGGCAACAATTATACCTCTTTTTTTCCTTTTTGAAAACATACATATTTGGGAATTGAGGCAATACAAATCATAAGGTTGTAAAATAGTATGTAACAGAGAGAGAGAGAAACACTGCTATAGTTGATGAGGCATGCAATGCATTCGAGTAATACATAAATATGTGTTTATATATGTATATATATATATATATATATATGTATATTCTGTATATGACACAATAAGCATAATGTGTAAGCACGTTCTTCCATATTTATTTCTTACGAAAGAAAAATAATTTTGCTCATTTTACAGTGACCCTTGTGAAAAGAATGTGATAACTCCAGTAAATTATTTATGAGTAGAATGACTAGTTACTGGAAACGATGTTACTTTCTGCTGACTTTTCTCAAAAATGTGCACATTTGTCTCCTCATAGGTACGCGTTTAGTGTTATTGTTATTGTTAACAATATAAATATATTAATGTTACCAAAATTGTGGTGGAATATATTTAGCAAGTGTAGATGATTTACTTCGATGTGAACTTGTGTGGCCTCGCAAGTTATCTTTTTTTCAAATCGTGTAATGCCATCACTATAGGTTGAAAATTGTGATCTTTGTTCCCCCATCTCTTTTATCGTCTCAGATTTACACTGTCGATACTACCAATACGATCCAACCATCAGCGTCTTTAAGCATCCTCGCATAAGTCGATATATTCAATTGCAGTTTATATCGAAAAAGCAGCATTCTGTACAAACGGTTCTCTAGAACCAATTTTCAGCATTATAATTATCACTGAGAACCACCTACAACACCAGCATGAAATATATCCCAATTGTATCACTAAGTCTTGTGATTGAGTATTGCAAGAATGGCTTGACAATTATGCGATATTTTAATTGTGGCATGAATATACTAGCAGTCGTTGAATATCATTGATAAGTCATCTCCATTGGTGGCCAGCCCGTGTGCGACTTACGATTTGCAGATGACATTGGTCTTATGAATGGCAGCTAGAAAGAACTTCTAGAACTTACTTATAGACTTGATAACACGAATCCTGTTATCATCTGTGTGAATAGATCTGAATTAGAAGATGTAATATATTTAACTGCTTAGGATATCATATGCGCAGCAATGACATCACTACAAAAGAGATACGGACATGGCTTGAAATAGCCTCGGCTGAAATTTCCTGATTAAATACCATATGCAACATCAGAATAAGTACAGCAGTTAATTTAAACATCTATACATTTCTAATCATAACTTTCATTTTGTTACGAAATAAATATATCAGGGACAGAATTGGTATCATTTCTTGTACATATTACATATAGAGAGAGAACAGATCAAGTGGTTTGGCTACATTATGAGAATGCATCACGAAAAGTTGCCCGTGCAAGCATATAACCAAATAAGTCTAGGGTACAAAGCTAGAGGAAGACCACGGAAAAAAATGGATAAAAAACGTCGGAGGCAACCCGAACAGACACGGTCATAGCACAGCCGAAGCATCACATCTGGCTTTAGAACGAAAGCTCGAGCTCCAATCACCCCTACTCTTAACGGCAAGAGTATACATTAGGTATACATTATACAGAGCAGAAAACCAACATTTACATGCGAAAAAAAAAATATTCGTGCCGGTCAACAATAATATGTCAAGGCAATAGTGAAGCGTCATAAAATTTTGTGATTTGGCCATGAGGCCACGTGCTGAACTACGTTTCTCTTTCCACACAATTCTTGCAGGGAAAAATTGATGGTGCAGGGAACAATTGATGGTAACAGACCAAGAGGAGGTAAGAGGAAATAATGGATTGATACTAAAAAATACTGGACATGATTCAAGATCTACACCATTTACGGGGTCTTTGTTAGCTCTAATATGTTATGTTAGTGTGTCCTGATATAACCTAATTGGACTTTGTCCTCTGGTTGAAAGGCGCACGCCTCTCCAAAAGAGAGGCAAACTCATTAACTACGATTTCCACAAACAAACAAAGAACTGGTCACAGACTCATGGAGAAATGTGCGTGTGAATGTTTTTTTTCCAGAGTGAAACACCTATGAGCCTGAATGGTTGTGTGTTTGATTAACGATACAATATAAGCTATATGACTTAGCTCTACTGTTGCTATTTGATCCGATGTAAAGTTACATGATACCGCACTTACGAGTGTGTAAGATATGGTATTAACCATATACAGCAAATGCGTTGCTCTGGTATAAAGTTATCAGAGAACGATGGATGATGTTTGCTCAGCGAATCAAATGTAATCTTTACTGTTGAGGTTTTTCAGAGACCAATGGTCAATCAAGAGAAAAGGTGAAACGGGATTCTAGAGCAGCAAATGATGAAAGATGAAGAACTAGATCTTCCCTGTAGTATGACTATGATTGATGAAGAACTGGATCTTCCCTGTACTATGACCATGATACTACTAGATTTCCAGCAGGATGTAGTCCGGAGAATGTAAAAGCGTTGTGTCCCCATTTTATTTGCGCAAATGACCTGCCACATCCGTCTTTGGCGGAGACATTGCCCAGAGGTTGTGTTAATCTAGTTTACTTTATAATGAATTTCAGAAATTTTACAATATGGAATTGTTCAGGAATAGAGTTTTAACACATAAGTTGAAAACAACTGCAAAATCATGTTAACTCACTATCTGCAACATGTAGAAAATACAACATGAAGATCAATAAACAAAATACGGAGACTTTGAAAATATGCAGAACATCTAGTCCACTAAACATACAGATAGACAACATATTAGTAAAACAAGTAACATAGTTCAAATATATCAGTAGTATTTTTACAGAAAATGGAAGTCTCGATAGAGAAATAGAGATGAGTCGTCAAAAGCAAATGCAGTAACATACCAATTGTCACCACTACTTCTTCATCCCATGACCGAGATGGAAGTTAAAAAACAACTGATCTACATTATATTGCTACCAACATTGTGTTACCAGTGCCAAACCTGGTCTCTCTCATCTTCATATTACAGAAAGATAGTGACATGTGAGATGAAATGCTTGAAGAAATCTGCCGGAGCCACCAGACTCCATAAATTCGAAATAAAGAATAGGTATAACCGTAGACATATTACATAGAAAACCAGTAGATTAAGTGGTTTGTCCACATTATGAGAATGAAGCACGACCAGTTGCCAGTACAGGCATTTAATCAGATGAGATCAGGGAACAATGTCAGAGGTAGACAACGGAAAAAATGGATAGGAAACGTCAAGTACGCCCTGAACAGACACGGTCATACACAGCTGTAACAACACATCTGGCCTCAGAACGCAAGCTCGAGCTCCAATCATCCCTGCCCTTAACGGCAAGAGTTGATTACAAACCACATGGGGAAAGTGAATAGGCAATAGTAGAGAAGGCAAGCGATTTGCAGTTTTCGTCCATGTTTAGAGAATATTTGAATATTAACTAAATTAGTGTGTCCCTTGTGCAAGTAATATATTGTATGGAAACCTTGAGCAAATAAAAAGAAATACTGTATTTGTGCCGTTCGGAAGTTGCATAGATGATTCGAGTGGCTCGTGTGATAAAAGCCGCATGCTCCTGATGTTGGCTCGTCATGTTCAGACTGATTAATAACAACTGGATAATTACTGTTACCATGCATGGTCCAAGTAGCCTGTATGTACATATATTGTTTTCGGTTTTGTTGATTCTCGAGATGATGATGAGATGAACTCGAGATGATGTATTCCATAGTGATGAAATAAACCGTTGATATCGTCACGTGTGTGACTTAACGTGATATAAAGTGTTGCATGGTGAGTAAATGAAGGATGGGAAGCTCTACGTTTATACAAACACTCTCACAATCATAGTTTTACCATTTATATATTTACACACGAAGTAGATTGTTGCGTGTCGAGATCCCCGTTCATAATACGCAAATTTCTAGTTCAAACTAATGGGAATTGTATTCAATAAAAAGTAGTGCTCACGTGGGAGACTCAAACTAATGGGAATTGTATTCAATAAAAAGTAGTGCTCACGTGGGAGACTCAAACTAATGGGAATTGTATTCAATAAAAGGTAGTGCTCACGTGGGAGACTCAAACTAATGGGAATTGTATTCAATAAAAGGTAGTACTCACGTGGGAGGCAGGTAATATAGTTCTACTGGATAAAGACTGATACACTATTCACTGTCAGATGCCTAAACAAATTAATATGCACAACAAAACACAAAATATAATCATACAGAATGACCAAAAAGCTTGATTATACCCAACTCAAAAATGAGACGATTTTCTAGGACGTACCTAAATGTATCATTGGTGGTGCAGGATCTGATTGCAGTGACCTGCATGTCAAGGACACCACGGTGACCATCGCCGTTGAAGTGATTGGCTACAGTTACTGATGTTCTGTGCTTAATGGCATGCAGGTGGTTACAGAAGCGGTCGCTCAATCTTAGGCCAGTCTCGACGATATATTGATTGCCACAGCGTTTACATATGATCACGTAAATAACATTACGAGATTCACATGCAAAGGCCACATCGATGGAGAGAGTAACCTTGGGAAATGAGATGGAGCGCATCTGAACCACAAAAGGACATGTGTAGCGGCGACAGCATGAGAAACGAACTGTACCGAAATGGTCAGGTGCAGAAGACCTGGATCTTCTGTTACGAATTCAGCAAACGTGAAAATCAACTCTCCCGAAATCAGCATACTTGAATAATCAAATATTTCGAAGTCACAAAAATGAAAAAAAATAACTGTTGTAAAATGAGAAATGTGAGAAATCACCATACGTTTTTTCGTATATTATTTGTCGTCGAATCAAGCGACAACTTGAGGTGTCACTCTTTTCAACTATCATGAAAAAATCGTTTGTGTCAACTATCATGAAAAATTAGACACATCTTTTGTGTCAACTTTCATGAAAAAATAGACAAATCTTTTGTGTCAACTATCATGAAAAAAGACACATCTTCTGTGTCCAATTTAATTTGAGAAAATGAATCATTGTCACTGGTTGCGTAATAGTCGAATGCCTTCCATCATAGATTAAAGAGTATCGTAGGCGATCATAAACTTACGTCTGATGAACTGATACTTGGAATATTCTTGTACTTCCGTAAAACACAGGTTTATATAATCTCTTCAATCAGACACGGCGGACTATAACTAAAACTAGTGGGTAATGATAGGCATACAAGAAAACAAACAAATTACAATACACAAATCCTATTCAACGTTTCAACCAAAATGTCTTTATCAAAATACACACGAAACATAAAACTACTGATGTTTTCTGTGTATCAAAACATCATGGCCGATGGGCCGACCATTTCCGAGATCTTCTTAACAGACCACCACCTCAATCTACTCCAAATCTAGAGGAAGAGGAGACAATGCTACCATAAGAAGCTTCGATAGACAATTTCACCCTTGAAGAGGTAAAACATGCCATTAAGAAATTTAGAAAAGAATAATGCAGCAGGTCAAGATGACATAAGAAGTGAAATGTTAAAAGCAGCAAATGATAATAACTTGTCCTTTTTATAGATATTTTCAATACGATTTGGAAAAACTAATGCCCATCCAAACAATGGAAAAATGGTATCGTTATCACACTACCAAAAAAGGAGACCTAACAAACTGTGATAACTGGATGGGAATCACACTACTATCCGTATCTGGTAAAATTATTTGCAATCTCTTTAATGGATACTTACATGCAAAAGAGCCAGGTTTAGACCAAAAGAAATACTCATAAGAACAATACTTAGAGAATGTAAAACAATCAATATCCATATTATCCAAGAACAACGCACAATTGCTTGGAACTGACAGAATTGGAGAGATCTGACATCTGCCCTATGCGCTATCTTCAGCGCAAAAGGAAAATGTATGAATGAAAAAACGTTCAATAATTCAGGGATCGTCTTCTCAAAATGCTGGCAATTTTTCAGGGATCCAATATCAATATATTGACAAATATTTAGGGATTCTTGCTCAATATAATGTCAATGATTCTGGGATCCCGATTCTCAATTATTACAATAATATTTTAACCTCGTATACCGACCCTTTCACTCATAATATTGTGTTGTTATTTTTTTTTAAATACGAACCATACATATATTTTTTTTCGAAAAATGTAATGTATCAAATAAACTCAAACAATTTAATTTGTATATTTGTTATAAACCTTTTTTCCAACTTTTACTCCGATTTCTCAACATCTCCTAAATTGTTTTTAAACATCCTATCAATCATATTTGATTGTGTAATTATTGTACAGTCGCCTATATTCGTATTTCCCTTTAATTTAATATAATAAAATAATTGATGGCATGTTTATCAGATTGTGACATTGACTATTTTGGAAAGAACTGTGAAATGGCGTGTCGTTGTCAAACAGGGTGTTTTCCAAATGGAGACTGCGTTAATAACGGGTCATGTGTGCTTCACTCCTTCGGTCCAGCATGCCAATACGGTCAGTACAAACCATTGTGTGGTTGTGACACTGTGATAATGTCGTTTATTGTGTAGTGTCTGTTTGTAGATATATTCATTGAATGAGGAATATAAATGTATAACGTTCATTGTACATTTAAATACGTTCTGTTTTCGTGTCGTATTGTTTCATTTATTCTGTTAATGGCTCATTCATTCATACAATCGAGATGATTGCTTCAGACGAGTAGAACTTGTGAATGGTACAGTTGGCTAGTATGAATAGTCTTATGTTGATAGTGATAGAAGTAGATGTATGTGTTAGAGACGTGTACAGTTTACACGATCTATCACATGTGCGTGACACGCAACACATGCATAACTTGTAACTCTCAATATGTGAGTTAAGCGTACCTATTTCCATTTGATAAAGAAATGCGGCATGCTCAATTTGTGATGGGACATTAATTGGTTTTGTGTGTGTGTGAATTGCACTGTGATGAGAAGGTATTTGGTCGTGTTTCTGTGTATGTGAATGCAATGTGAATGCAATGTGATGAGTAAGTATGTGTTCGTGTGTGCATATTTGTCTGTGTGAATGGAATGTGATGATAAAGTATTTGTTCGTGTGCGTGTTTGAGTGCAATGTGATGAGAAAGTATTTAGTCGAGTGTAAAAAAATATTTTAAAAATTCATTAATTCATGTTTTCTTGTTAAGGAGTGCAGGGAGATAAGGCTATGGAGATAAAGGCCTCTTTGCCAAAGCTGTCGCCGCAACGTGCACAGGAAGAATTTTGTATTGCACCTTTGAAAGATAAAAATCCTTGTCGTAACCGCGTATTGAAACCGAGATCTCAGGAATATGAGGCCGGCGTTCTAGCTGTACGGCTACGCGCTCCAATATAATTGCAGTCGTGTGAGTGTGTGTGTGTGAATTCTATGTGATGAGAAAGTATTTGATCATGTATATGTGAATGCAATGCGATTAGAACATATGTGTTCAAGGGAGTGTAACTACAATGATATGGGATAAGAAAATATGTGTTCGTGTGTATGTGTGTGTGAATGTAATGCGATGAGGAATTATTTGTTCGTGTGCGTGTGTGTGTGGTGTGTGTGTGTGTGGATTTAATGTGATGAGAACGCATTTGTTCATGTGTATATGTGTGGAATTAATGCATAAAACATGCATGAAAGTCCTCGAATACGTTGTAGGCGAAATCAGCGGCATTGTGCCATGGTTCTTTCTGACGTATGTAGCCTCCGAGCGTGCACGGAAAAATGCGTATCTCTTCCAGGTCTCGAGCGAGGTGATGTGATACAATCTTCTCAACAAGTTTGTTGTTGGTCTTCTGCATCATTATTACTCGGTAGCCATTGATTTGGGCTTGGCTTTTATTGGGCTTCTTTAGTAGAACTAGGTAAGATGTGCAGTCATTCTTCCCTAATAGTACCGTTCTTGATGCTTCCGTTAAACTCACCAACCATCTCGTTTACGCCACTATCCTTACGAGATGGCGAAGTTCTCATATCGTATAACGTATGGGCAAGGGAATTGTTCCTTGATAATTTCAGAATGTACGGTTTATGTAGTGGTGCATACCCCCCAACATCCGTACATAGATTATCTAACATGATGATATCCCTCCGTATGACACCTAGGTTGCTGTAGTCCGTCTGTTCATGTGTGTGAATGCAATGTGATGAGAGAAGCATTTCTTCATGTGTGCGTGAGTCGGAATGATTGTGTGTGTGTGTGTGTGTTTAAAGCAATATGATGAGATAGCATGTGTTCGTGTATGTATGTGTGAATGCAATACGATCAGAAAATATTTATTCATGTGCGTGTGTGTGTGTGTGTGAATATAATATAATGAGGACACATTGTTTCATGTGTGGGTGAATTAAATGCGATGAGAACGTATGAGATCATGTGTGTGTGTGTGTGTGTGTGAGTGCAATGTGGCCATGTGTATGTGAGTGTAATGTGATGAGAGGAAAGACTTGGGTGTCATTTATACACCTATATGTTTTTCAGCGGACATGGTAACAAGTAATTCTGTTAGGGACGTGCCTGCTTACCTAAAAGACAGCAATGATCAGACCTGCAATACAAACAGTACAGCGACATCAGTTAAGGTTGTCTTAAGAAGACAACTACTATTTACATGGTATCGGATTGTTGTAAATGATCCTAGTAAGATGTGTCATTTATGTTGGTTGTTCACAGAACGTTCATAAGAAAATAGATGTTGGTTATTCACATCACGCTCATAACAAAATATATGTTGGTTGTTCACAAAACATTCATGGAATAGTATATGTTGATATTTCACAACACATTTATAGTCATGTGCATGTTGGTATGTCACAACACATACCTATATACTTTCATAAATATAAATGCAACTGCCAAAGACGGATGTGTCGGACCATTGATGCAACTAAAATGGCGACGCAACGAATTTCCATTTTCTGGATTACATTATGTTGGAAATCTACTTGGACTATTGCCCTGTTAAATTGGAGATCCAGTGGGAGTTTGAGAATGAACGCAGAAGAAAAAGAAAGAGAGAAAGAAGAAGAAATGCAACGCTATTGCAGTGCTAATGGATACACAATTCAAAACTTGTACCACCATTTTATTTTACAGCATTAATGCATCATCATTGTCATAGAGAACCTTAGAGACTATAACAATGGAATATATTCGTAGAGATTGGTTTGGACTTTTATATTCTTTGCGACTTCTTGATTCTTGATTAGAAACTGGCTTCACGGCACGCGGGACATTCCCATAAGTGATCCGCCCTCCTCTCCAGCAGCCATTCTAGTGTATGTAGAATCAGAGTCCCGGTCAGGTGTTGATTGTGGGATCTTCAGGACTTTCCATAAAATGTACTTTTCCTTCCCTCACCTCTAGATACTCCCATTTCTAACACTCTTTGTGTATGTACGTTGTACAATCTTTGTGACTTACGCATCCGTTTCAGTGAGATGTATCATCTTCACAGTTATATATATAGTGAATAGCTTATATATATATATATATATATATATATATATATATATATATATATATATATATATATATATATATATATATATATATATATATATATATATATATATAGACTTAGCTTTAGTAGAGCATCAGACCATTCCAAGATGCAATGATTGCAGGATAGAGAAGATGGTTCCAGCAACCATATTGCAGGGCGACTGAAATGTGGGTTTGCTAACTTCTAAACCGCTTCCCCCCTCCCCACGCTCTTACGACAGCTAAATGATATGATTTAAGTTTGATGACTGCAGAGACGATAACACGAAATATAGGCGAAATGGATATGCAATCCACCACATCATCAATGCGAGTAGTGTAAGGTGCTTTTTGCCAGAACTCACTCACGTACATTACTCGACATCACCAATAAAGTATTGTAGGATCGGTATGCATTCCTCCTCCACATCATCAATACACGAATTATAAGTTGGGTATACAAACATTAGCATCATCAATGAAAGTATTGTAAGGTAGGTATTCTTTCCTTCACATCATCAATACATATATCGTAAGATGATTGAACATTCCTCCACATCATAAATACAAGTGTTATAAAGTAAGAATATTTTACTCCATAAAATTAATGCAAGTACTGCAAATTAGGTATTCATTTGTCCGCATGATCATACAATTAGTGTAACGTGGTATACATTACTCCACATGATCAATACAAGTACATAAATTGGATATACATTACTGCACATGATCGATACACGTACATAAATTGGGTATACATTACTCCACATGGTCAATACAAGTACATAAAATTGGTATACATTCCTCCACATGATCAGTACACTTAGTTTAAAGTGGGTATACATTCCTCCACAAAGTAAAGTACATTTGCATCATACACGTATGATTTTATCCCAAGTATATCCCATCCGCTATATGCCATTTTGAATGTGGAACATGTTAAACTATTAATATTTGAATGTAATGAATAGTGTGACCAAGTAGTGAATCCTTGATTCCGTCAGCTGGTAGTGAGACAGTCAAGAAGAAAACGCACCCGTCGCATGTTGTATCCTCGGTGCAGCACACATTTATTATCATGTTCGTATTGCTAATTGTGTACTGTCTGGCAATCTGTTTATCAGTAATTGTGAATATGCCACACGGCTGTTCTGTACTAGAAATATTATGTCTCTGATGTAGGCATGTGAGTAGATGTTGCGATATATGTGACAGACTGACAGTAATATGAACACCGATATATCTTCGTGAGATCTCGTACACTAAGCATATTCTTTGAAGCAAAGACTGCGAGTAAATGTCACTACCATATACAATAATGCAGGTTTCGGAGGCATGTCAATATCATTACATTTCACTGATTAGGCTTATGTTCTAGTAGTGCATAGAACCACTTGAGAGAAACCTTCTTTATTTTTATCATCCTGTCAGATTCCTAACACCATAATTCAAAGCAGTTTAGTTCATTTTGTAATTCACTTGTAATCGTATTCGTGTTGTTTCCTTGATTGTACACCACAATATCATCGGCAGTAGTAATAATATGTCATTGTTGGACAATTGGTGTTGGTTACTGTGTAAACATTGAGCAACATTGTGAAAAGAGGCAAACCATGAGTCAGTCCTGAATAAAAATGTAAGTGGCTCCGAGAACCAAATACCACCTTAGTTTTGAACATATCTGATGGCATCCATCGAACGACAGAACGATTTGATTGTAGTAACATAAAGCAAGCGCATGAGGTATTCACAGGGGCCCTAGTGTATGCTTCCTCAAGATTAATAACCGCAGCGCACGTTTCTGGAATAGCCTGGACTCTCTTTAAAAAAACCCACAAAAAACGTGTATACATGCATGCAGGCATTATATGAAGCTCTTTAGTTATTCAAATTATCTTTTTATAGCAAAGGAGTGTAGGGAAGTACCTGATGGTTTTTAAAGCATGTTTACATGCCGCAATGTCATCACAGAAATCACCAACTGATTTATGCATCGTAATGATTAAGTAAGCGCTGATTTGGACAGTGAATTTATTTTGTATTGATTGGTTTGTCCAATAACTGTGTGTGTATACTGCTTATAATGTTGATGCCAAATATACACTTTTCTACCATAAACGTATAATTTAATTCATGTATTATGGTAATGCGAATAACGGTGAAAGTTCCATCTCATCCAGGGTAATTGTGACCCAGAAGACATACTACAATATAATGCTTGAGGTCGCCTCAGATACCGCAACATAGCTTTGGTTTGTTGGTTGCTGATCCAGCGGTCCATGGGCTCATGCCCTTTGACCTAATGCCATTAGATGGAATTATATTGCTGGGAACTCTGTGGATTTTCGGCCCACCCCGGGACAGAGCCAGATAATAACTATCACACCTTCAGGAAGGTAGGTTTCAACCCATGCACTGCGCCTAGCCACTGTAGCCAAGATAGGTTTCACTTGCTCATTCCCCGCCACCAATTGACTACTGGTTATGCCGAACTTCTCTATAGCCCCAGGCATGCAACCAAATGTTCAAGTCAAAAGGATTGCCTTTTCCTCTGAGTCACTGTGCCTCTATGATGGACCTCAGCCATAGGAAAAAACAGTGATGTCAGTTTCCTCCTCCCCAGTGCTGCACAGTACATCTCTGGCTCCCTCCCAAGCACAGTCGGTGCATACATATATATTCAGGCAAACATAAAAGCATTTCAACAACAAAACAAAATCATAACTGTATAGATGCCTTCCATGGAGCTTGTATAAGAAGATAACTTCAGTATAACGGCATGTCATCTACTAAGGTTTTCTATTGCATGGACGGTATGTCTAATGGGATATTGGTGAGACCCACAGACGCAACCACATGCGTCAAAATAGCTTAAACAAAGTCATATTTCCCTCTCTGGATTATATCCTGCTAGTCTGCAAAGCGTTTGAGAACGAACACAGATGAAGAAGATGGGTAGCGGGAGATGCATTCGTTATTCAATAACTGGAGCAGCAACACTGATTTAACATGTAAGAATACTAGAACCACTACTGTAACGCAGTGTATATGTATGTATAGAACAAGTATATTAACAATGCATATTCACTTTGATGATCGACTAAGTATTTTTCAAATGCGGTCCTTACATATGCTTAAAAAATAACATTATGGGACATGTCTAGGTCACAAATAATGGTGGTATTTGAAACAAGAAAGAACATGGATAATTAAAGTATAGGAATATAGAAGTAGACTTCAGAATATATCTCTACATCGTATAAAGAAGTATGCAAACGCGATATGCGTCATACAAAACTGATATACGGAATCAAGGGAACATGATTTCATGTATCGGTTTTCATGGAGTGACATAATCAACAATGGTATAAAGAAGAATTATAAAGTGATACCAGTTACTTCACAGGATGCACATCTAAGAAGGCAACCAACAGCGACGCACACGAATGTACAAGCGGAACTGTGGTTCTCTGTATATACAATGGCCATAAGATAAAATGTGACTGCTTCCATTTGTGATGTTAGTCACCTCGCACAAAGTACGCTATATTTCACATAACACAATACAATAATATTGTTTAGAAATATGGAGAAGTGCCTACAGAACATTAACTTTGCACGCTAGGTCTATTTCAATGCATTGGTAATATTCCATGAAGTTAATTTCAATACATTTTAAATCGTTAATATGATGTCATGTAGGTAAAGCGAGTGACTTTGTTACAACGTTGAATAATGGACAATCATGCTGGAACGAAAAGAAGTATACGATAGACAACATAATCATGGATGTTACTTGTGATACTGAAATTCTAATAACATCTTTAGAACTGGAGGGGAAAGTAGCACCCCACGTGTGTACACTCTACATTAGTGCAGGTAAGATAGATGCGACTGGATGGGGAAAGTAGCACCCCATGTGTGTACAATCTACATTAGTGCAGGTAAGATAGATGCGACTGGATGGGGAAAGTAGCATTCCATGTGTGTACAATCTACATTAGTGCAGGTAAGATAGATGCAACTGGATGGGGAAAGTAGCACCCCATGCATGTACAATCTACATTAGTGCAGGTAAGATAGATTCGACTGGATGGGGAAAGTAGCACGCCACGTGTGTACAATCTACATCAGTGCTGGTTAGATTGATGCTAGTGGATATATTAGACGCATAAAACTAGTCAAACATTGTTACAATATTATCTCTGTGATTGTGATTGTTTCAATATATTCTTGACTATTCCTGCTCAGATTTTGGAATAAAACAATATTAGATTAATTTGGAAACACACTTTTTTACTGGATTACCCACATGTACACATTAATAATAGGAACTAATAGCAATATTACCCAAAAAATACTAGCACGTGAACATCTAACCAACTATGCACGGTGCGATCGTGTTGCTACACACAAACTATGTAATCAATGCAAATTACCAAAAATGTAAACATATTAAATTTCAGTAGAAACACTCAATATATATATATATATACTCTAGACATTCGACGAGATTGAGGAGATGAACACACAAGGAACTAGAGTCTACATGTTCAGAGCGATTAGTAGGTGATTTCATAGACGATTTCAAATCAGAATAAATAATCGCAAAGAAAAAAAAAACAGGGAAACACATTGATAGAAGAAAAAAACAACGCATACGCTTAAAAGGTGGAAATAATCAAATAAAAACTTGTGCGAAGGAAGCAAAACACGCCCAGGCAACCAGCACCTAAAAGATAAGTGATGTAGAAGTAGAGACCCATTTTATATGAAAAGTGATGTGTCACTCTGTTGAGAGACATGATCGCCTAAGCCCGTAGGCATGATACCAATAATTGAATGAATGATGCGTCACTAGCAATCTGATTATAACACAATCCCACGGATGTGACAATTTACACTGAATATTTCCGGTAAAGGGGATTTTTTTTTATATTATTTTTTTTTGGATTTCCTTTCATGCAAATATCTGCAAGAAACAAACCGCTTTCACCTATCATGATCGCTGTGCAAATCGTATCTAGATGAGAGACGAATATCCATCTAACCGCTTAGATCAATCTACACAACACTACACAAGATACGAAATGCAACATTATCTATCAACTACAGAACCATTGCACTTTTCAGTCATGACAACAACATGCTACTCACTTATTCATATGGTATATCAATGCATTATTTTATTACATTCTTATTTTTCCATAATTTTCTTGTATATTTTGTGCTTTTCTGCTCATTGAACGTGTGTTTGATTTCATTGTGTTGCTTTGTTATTCTTACTGTAGGTTTTGATCAATTGTATGCATTCCATCACTTAGCTCGTTATGTATTTTATTTAGGATTTCACTACAGAAAGACTTGTATTCTCTTCATTTGCCACTTGGCATTGCCTTCTGTGCGGATTGGAACATCGTTTTCATTATTTTCAAATTATATGATTTATATTGTTAGAGGGTGATATTCTGGCAGAGCTGGTCTGTTTGTTTACTGAAAATGGTCCACTTTTCATGTTTTGAAGTTCACGCTAAGGGACATGCTATGGTGTTCAGGACTTCCTCTCTTTGAGATTTACAGGTTGGTTGATACATTGTCGCTTCCTCCAAGTTGACTTTATAATGTTCGTGTAGTGTGTCTATCTATGTCATCTGTTGCCATGATAAGATCTGATGAGCTAGTTTTTTTTTTGTTTTTTTCTCAGGCTCTGGAGTAGAATGTTCCATTGTCGTCTGGCTGCTGTATTCGAATTAATACATTCTGTAGCATTCACTATTCTATCATTATATAATGTAGTATATTCAATATTATCATTATATTCTATCCTTATATTCTATCATTATATTCTATCATAAAATTGTATCTCTTCAGTCTGATATCCCGCGCTTCCTCATAGTTAGCAACACCGGTTTGCTCAGCGGCTGATTACACTGCGCAATACATAAAAAATTACAGACAAGAAAATAATCATTTCCTACTGAAAATGTGTTGAGAAAAGCGAAAATCACATTAAAAATTCTCAGTTTGCTCTTATTGGTGTGATATTCCTTGTTTATTGTGTCGAAAAAAGTGGACAATTTTTCTGACGAAAAATTTTTTCAGCGACGAATGAATGTTGACACCGTGCGACTTCTCTCAATTGCAGCTATATTGTATAAATCGTGTGTTGATGTAAAAACAAACCACATATTTCAACATGTGTATATAATTAATATTTTCAAGTATTATATATATATTTTATTTTCCAGTGCTATAAATGTCTGAATTTGTATAAAGATTGGATTCCATAATGTCACGAAAGTGCGTTAATAGTGCTAACAATTTTCCCTATGTTTGTGGCGAGGGGACGTTGTCGTCTCAAAAACGGAAAATTACACCTTTAATTAAAACTGCATATCATCTTTACTTCGGCTGTAAGATAGGTGATCTAGACAAAACCTGGGCACCTCACATTTGCTGTATTACATGTACTGTGAAACTCTGTGGTTGACTGAATGGCAAAGTGCGGTCAATGCCTTTCGCGATTCCTATGATATGGAGAGAGCCGAGAGATCATGTAAGTGACTGCTATTTTTGTATGGTGCCTCCTCTCCAACACGGAATATATAAAAAGAAGACGTGGACTTTGAATTACCCCAATATTCCATCAGCTATACGGCCAGTACCACATGGAAAATATCTGCCTGTTCCTACCTCTCCCAACCAGAAAGTTATAGAGCTTGATGCAGATTATGGTCAAGAAATACAACCTGAGTTTGAACAGGAAGATACTCAATTCACACCAATAGGTTCTGTTGATATTCTACATAGAATTTCTCAAAATGAACTAAGTGACTTAATTCGAGATCTTGACTTATCTAAAACAAAAGCTGAACTTCTTGCATCAAGACTTCAGCAGTGGAATCTCCTGGATAAAAATTTTAAGGTGTCTATGTACAGAGAACGTCAGAAATCTCTAACTCCATTTTTCACAATGAATAATAGAATTGTTGCTTGCCATGATGTTAATGGGCTTATGGAAGCTTTGAAAATAGAACACATACAACAAGAGTGGAGGTTATTCATTGACTCATCAAATTTAAGTTTGAAAGCAGTTTTGCTACACAATGGCAATTCATTACCTTCTATCCATATAGGCCATGCTGTCCACATGAAGGAGACTTATGAAAATATGAAATTACTTCTTAAAGCAATAAAATATGATGATCATCAGTGGCAGATTTGTGCAGACTTGAAAGTTATTGCAATTTTACTTGGCATGCAATTAGGTTACACAAAATATTGTTGCTTTCTGTGTGAATGGGACAGTCGACAGAGAACTTCTCATTACATTAGGAAAACTTGGCCTGATAGGAAGGTTATGGAGCCTGGTGAAAAGAATGTACAGCAAAAGTTCTTTGGTTGATAGAAATAAAATAATTATACCTCCTCTTCATATTAAATTGGGGCTAATGAAGAACTTTATCAAGGGCATGAATAGGGAGGGAGAGGCATTTAAGTACTTGAGGAAAAAATGTCATTACCTTAGTGATGGTAAAATAAAGGAAGGATTATTTGTAGGCCCACAGATAAGGGAACTGTTGAAAGATGAGCATTTTGATGCCATTATTCATGGGAATGAGAAAGGTGCATGGCAATCGTTCAAATGTGTTATACAAAATTTCCTGGGCAATCATAGAAGTGAGAACTATCCTGTTGCTATTAATGAACTTCTGACAGCATATCAACAATTAGGTTGCAACATGTCACTTAAGATCCACTTCCTGGATTCTCATCTTGATTTCTTCCCTACAAATTGTGGTGCAGTAAGTGATGAACATGGGAAGCGTTTCCACCAAGACATTGCATTGATGGAAAAAAGGTACCAGGGTAAGTGGAATACATCCATGCTTGCTGACTACTGCTGGAATGTCATAAGAGAAGCTCCAGAAGTGGTATGCAATAGGAAAATGAAACAATAAGAAATAGGATTTTTAATACAAATATTGAAATTACAATAACTCAAAAACTAGAGCTAATAAACATTTTCTGATGTCATATTCGTTTTTCTCAACCCATTTTCAGTAGGAACTGACTAATTGTATATTTGTAAAAAAACAACTTTTTTTTGTTGCGCAGTGTTATTTACATAGAGGCTTATTTGCAGCTGGTCTCTATAGAGATTGATACATTTTTTTTACTATCAACCGACTGTGGAATTTCCTGGTACGGGTCGTTAGCCCCCCCTCCTCTCTCTCAACATCTCTTAGTATATACAGATGATTAATCGAATAGAATGCCTCTTTCAAATTTCAGGACGTGACGTTACGTATAGACGAAAAACATGGCAGTCTAGCCTTAATAGCAACGATACCAATCACAGGTCAGATTACGGCGTTGATAATAATGAATCTAAATGTGCACTTACAAATATTGAATCTGCAGGGCCAGAGTGGGCCGTCACTTTAGACAGACCAACCAGGATAACTTTCGTAAATTTCAAAAGTCATTACGGTAACTATCTCTTGCTGTAGTTAGATACGAAATCTTACCTTTTACAAACATACATATATGGGAAACGATTGCTTACCATCCTGTACATCTCCGTCAGCGGCCTTAGAACATCGATAAAAACAATTGTTGTCATACATTTACGTGCATCGTGAATCGATTTACTTTTAGCGGCTCCAAATCTTAAAATGCATTTACCGGCATCATTCCTTCATACACGTGCACCTACATTATGCATTGATCTGAATTTACCTGCATCATGTATTGATTTGCATTTACCTGCATCACGCATTGATTTGCATTTACCTGCATCATGCATTGATCTGCATTTACCTGCATCATGCATTGATCTGCATTTACCTGCATCACGCATTGATTTGCATTTACCTGCATCATGCATTGATCTGCATTTACCTGCATCATGCATTGATCTGCATTTACCTGCATCATGCATTGATCTGCATTTACCTGCATCATGCATTGATCTGCATTTACCTGCATCACGCATTGATTTGCATTTACCTGCATCATGCATTGATCTGCATTTACCTGCATCATGCATTGATCTGCATTTACCTGCATCACGCATTGATTTGCATTCACCTGCATCACGTATTGATCTGAATGTACTTGCATCACGCATTGATCTGCATTTACCTGCATCACGCATTGATCTGCACCACGCATTGATCTGCATTTACCTGCATCATGCATTGATCTGCATTTACCTGCATCATGCATTGATCTGCATTTACCTGCATCACGCATTGATTTGCATTTACCTGCATCATGCATTGGTTTGCATCTACCTGTATCAAACATCGATCTGCTTTAACTTCGAATACATATCGGCCTACTTTAACATACATTTTGCATCGAAATATTATTTATTTGCATCATGAATGGATATATTTTGACTTGATAAGTCATCGATATAAATTTACCTGCATTGTTATTGTTCTTTGGTTGAGAACCGCAGGAATTGCGAGCGATTAGCTCGTATTTTCTATGTTCAGTGGGTGGTTTTTCAGAGCTTTATTTCATACTCAGGAGGCGTCATCCTACGGCTTAGTGTAATGCCAATTTGAGGAGCCTTCTACTCAGCGTGTTGGAGTCTAATTGTATAGATGGCATGCTACAAAGCTTCCATAGGTAAGTCTTAATATAACGACATTCCATCTACTAAGGATTTCAGTAGCATTAATGTTTATCTAATGGACAGTTGTTGAGACCCACATACGCAACAGAATAAATTGTACCTGTATTAAACATTCATCTCTGTTTACCTATATCGTTGCTAGATCTACTTATATATGCAATTTTCATCGATCTACATTTACCTACATCCTGCAGCGATATACTTGCATCTAAATTATGCATCGACAATAAGTTACACGTATTTTGCATGAAGCTACTACTGCCTATATCATAGATTGATATACTTGTGCATGCATCATTCATCGAGCTACTTCTACCTGCATCATGCATCGAACTACGTGTACCTGCATCATGCATCGAAGTTCTTCTACCTGCATCGAGCTACATCTACCTACATCGAGCTACAGCTACCTGCATCATGCATCTAACAACTTCTTCCTGCATCGACCTACTTGAACCTACATCGAGCTAATTCTACCTGCATTATGCATCGAACTAATTCTACCTGCATCGAGCTACTTCTCTCTGCATCATGCATCGAACTACGTGTACATTCATGCATCGAACTACTTCTACCTGCATCGAGCTACTTCTCTCTGCATCGAGCTACTTCTAGCTGCATCGAGCTACTTCTAGCTGCATCGAACTACTTCTACCTGCATCGAGCTACTTCTACCTGCATCGAGCTACTTCTACCTGCATCGAGCTACTTCTAGCTGCATCGAGCTACTTCTAGCTGCATCGAGCTACTTCTAGCTGCATCATGCATCGGGCTACTTCTAGCTGCATCGAGCTACTTCTACCTGCATCGAGCTACTTCTACCTGCATCGAACTACTTCTACCTGCATCGAGCTACTTCTACCTGCATCGAGCTACTTCTACCTGCATCGAGCTACTTCTAGCTGCATCGAGCTACTTCTAGCTGCATCGAGCTACTTCTAGCTGCATCATGCATCGAGCTACTTCTAGCTGCATCGAGCTACTTCTAGCTGCATCGAGCTACTTCTAGCTGCAACATGCATCGGGCTACTTCTACTTGCTTCATGCATTGAGCTATTTCTACCTGCATCATGCATCGAACTAGTCGTATCTGCATCATACATACAACTACTTGTACCTGCATCATACATCGGACTACTTGTACCTGCATCATACATCGTTTACTTGTTCCTAAATTATTATTGACTCTACATTTACCTATATCATGCACAGATCTACATTTACATGTATCACTCATTTATAATCTTACCCGCATCACGCCTGGACATACGTTTGCATTCATCAGCAATCAATATTTTCTCATCTACATTTACTTGCATCGTTTTCGAGATCTACTTTTACCTGCAATATACATCGCTCTACATTTATCAACATTATGTTTTCATATAATTTTACACATATTATGCATCATTATACTGTAACCATCATTATGTATCTTGATTCTTGATTAGAAACTGCCCTCACAGCACGTGGGACATTCCCATAAGTGATCTGCCCTCTGTTTCAGCAGCCATTCGACTCGATGGTGTTTCGAATCTAATGCTGTCGAAGCAGACGAGAGGAAACAACACTGGAATCAATGCTCTTTGTACCACTGTACTTACTACAAGAGATTGTGCCCGATATACGTGTACCTGTAATATGCACCGACCAACTAGTACCTCAATAATGCATCGATGTAATTTACTTACACCATGCATTATTGATCGATATTTATCGACATAAAAATCCATCTAATTTTAAATCATGCGGCGCAACAGCTTTACTTACATCATGCATATATCTACTTTAACATGTATTGTTCCTCAATAAACATTTACCAGAAACATACATCGACACATATTTCTATACGACAAGCATCTATCTATATGTACCAGCATAATTCATAGATCTAATATTATATTCATCATACATCCATCTAGTTTTTCTATCATCATGTATCGATACATTTTACATGCATCAGACTTCCAATTACTTATACCTGCGTAACGCCTCGATTTAAACTAAAATTGTCAAGATCGTCACATACAAGTTAAAGTGATAGTAAGATCTGACATCGCACCAGAAGTATTCACAGAGTGAAGCAAACGTAGTCCATAATTTATGGCAACAATGTTTATCAATGTTTAGCAACCCCCCCCCCCCCCGCTGCAAGCATATGTCAAAAGCCCAGGGGCGTATACTGCTATTCTTTGTCCAAAAACGTAGGAACCCTACACTGCTTTACTTTATCCATAACCCGACCAAACAAAACCAAGAACAACAAAACTTGCAATATTTACTTTTCCGATGTGTTGGAAAATCAGTTTTTTTTCAAATGCGAAATACGTTTTTGGTTTATATAGACAGTATATTTGACATTTACTTTCGTGGTCTAATAACCTACAACTCGCATCTTGTCCCCGACTGTAAAACGGTTTCAGATCCGTCCTATCCTAAAACACAATTTTGTAATTTAACTATATCAATATGTTTTTATTTTTTTTATAAGGAAGAATGGCTACGAATCAGGAGTCTGGAGATCTAAGAGCGACATAACTGTACATAGGGAACATAATTAAAAAATATGCACTTCGTTTGCAATCTATTTTCAAATTCAACGCGTTTTCTAAAGAGTCATTGATGTAATTTTCAACTTTCTTTAAATGCAACGTGGTTTCTAAAGAGATTGATACGTGTTTCAACTTTTTTTTAAAATGCAACGTGGTATCTAGAGAGAGATCGCTTCGCTTTTCACCTACATGGAAATTCAACGATGTGTACAGATCGAGATTGATTTGTATTTCAATTATCTTTAAATTCAACGCGATTTACATATCGACATTGATACGTAATTCAACTATCTTTAAATTTACGCGGTTTATAGATCTAGATTGATCTGTATTTCAATTATCTTTAAATTCAACGTGGTTTACAGATCGAGATTAATACGTGTTTCATGTGTCATCACTATAACTGAGACTTCCGAAATTGGTTCATATATTTTTTGTTGTTGTTAACTTTAGTAAAGCCTTACTGTTTCCCCTGCCATGTCACAAACCTGTCATGATATCAAATTCATCATTATAAAATATGTAGAAACATATTTACTCCCCCCTCCCCCCACAACGTCTGTCCTCCTCCTATTTACAAAGTTGTCTAAGAAACAGTATGCACGAAATATACTTTTAACTGTCTTAAACAATTTATAACTTCGTGCAATTTAATTTTCGCTTTCAACATTTATTGTTTTTGTCACCTTTGCGAAACTTCACCCTTGCCAGCAACTCTCACACCTTCTCATATCCTTTTTCATTCATCATTGTTTATGTAATATATGGGATATCTCGAATTTTATATTTCTCTGAATTATTCATACATCTTCACAATACAAGATTCACAAAAGCCTTGGTATAATGATATACATTATTGTGGTCTTCAGATCCAACTTTTCAGTTTACAAAAGGCAACTTGATTATGTATGATGATCGTGACAACATTATAGGCCAAAATGATTTGAATGGCAAACAAATACAATACCAGAATAATTATTCAAACACACAAACCAATCAAACGCTTGAAACTGAAGGCATCAAACGCCAATGTTATAGCAGATAGAATAATGAGTGTGTGTATATTTGGAGCATATGGCGGTATGTATATTACCATTCTGCATTTTGAATGACCATTAATTATATAATTATAAGACATTTCTAGGCATAGATGCTAGCTAATACTGAATTAAGGCATACCGTCTTGTCAATTTTTGTATTCAAACTAGTTTTGTCGAATATCACTAGAAATAAAAATTGATGACTTATTAGTGTACGAGCCTCTCTTTTTTTTACACAAAGCAGATAAGTTAGTGATATATATATATATATATATATATATATATATATATATATATATATATAATATATATATATATATATATATATATAAATATATATATATATATATATATATATATATAGTGTGTGTGTATGTGTGCACTTACATGCGAGCGTGCCTGTGTGTATGCATAAACATATAATATTCAAAAATAGAAACGCAACCGTATTTAGAATTACTTTGTACAAAATATTCGCTGAGTGGACAGCATTCAACCTATCTGAAGGGTGTTCTAGTTCAAAAATCCTGCTGCCCGTTCCTTGTCGTTTATCTGAAATTCTGCGAACTGCTGGCTTGTGCTGCTAGACTGTGGAGCACGCAAATGCACATGGATATCTGAAGTGAGGCAGCCGAATGAAACGGTCTTTTTCATGAGTTTTGATTCCGGTTTTTCAGATTGCACGACAGCCTGTCACGAAGGCAGTTATTTGAAATCACCTCAAATGTGACTAGTTATGCTTCCAACAACATCAAATTGTCTGTAAACTTCATTTTGTATTGTCCAGTCTGTGAGCGCCCAATGGCGGTGTATCGGTGTTCTGTAGTGATATAAGCCATTTAATGTCCAATTGAATTTATTCAAAGACAGTCAATTGTTATATGCATTAAATAATAGGTTCAGAGAGTCTGTGTTCATTAGGTTTCACGAGATTCTCTTGTACATATCACGAGTTATTCCCAGAAATGTTTATTTGACCTTGACCTCGGCCATGTCTTCTAAATGAATGAAGTAAGTACACGTTAGGAAACATCGAGACGTTAAAATCGAGGACACAGTCGACATGTTCAATGATGCCCAATAAGCGAATATCTTTTAATATAATGTAACTTCAAAACGTGTTTCTATTTATGAATATTATATATGTATATGTTAAACATTTATGTTTGGCACAGTACATCACAGGGCAGATGACCAACATGAATGGCAACTTATAAATTGTGTTCACATTTGGTAATTACCATAACGTAATGTTTTATTATTGACATTGTATTTCACTAGTGAATGGCTGGAAGGTGTATATTCATCTGCCAATAATTGTTATGTATAATGATACGAATAGGTTTTTCTCTGTACTGGCGTGGTACATAGAACGTATGTGACTTCCACTGTACCCAGGTTCAAATCCGGCAGTTTGGAAGTGTACGTCTGAAACATCCATAACGCAATGACAAACTATTACTCTCATTTACGAAACATTTACATTAGCTACATCCTGAAAATGCTGATCTAATCACTGCTTCGTGTACAAAATATGCATCAATGATGATACAGGCAAATTAATACATCAACTTATGATGGTTATGTCCAGGAAGGTCACTTTGAGGAAGACATCTCGGTTGTAGACTTTATGACCGAGTTATGTATGTCCATGAAGTGTATAGCGGTTGTTGTTTAGAAATGTCAGTGATGACCGAGTTATGTATGTCCATGAAGTGTATGGCGGTTGTTTTTAAGGAAATGTCAGTGATGACCGAGTTATGTATGTCCATGAAGTGTATGGCGGTTGTTGTTTAGAAATGTCAGTGATGACCGAGTTATGTATGTCCATGAAGTGTATGGCGTTGTTGTTTGAAATGTCAGTGATGACCGAGTTATGTATGTCCATGAAGTGTATGGCGGTTGTTGTTCAGAAATGTCAGTGATGACGAGTTATGTATGTCCATGAAGTGTATGGCGGTTGTTGTTTAGAAATGTCAGTGATGACCGAGTTATGTATGTCCATGAAGTGTATGGCGGTGTTTTTAAGAAATGTCAGTGATGACCGAGTTATGTATGTCCATGAAGTGTATGGCGGTTGTGTTTAGAAATGTCAGTGATGACCGAGTTATGTATGTCCATGAAGTGTATGGCGGTTGTTTTTAAGAAATGTCAGTGATGACCGAGTTATGTATGTCCATGAAGTGTATGGCGGTTGTTGTTTAGAAATGTCAGTGATGACCGAGTATGTATGTCCATGAAGTGTATGGCGGTTGTTGTTTAGAAATGTCAGTGATGACCGAGTTATGTATGTCCATGAAGTGTATGGCGGTTGTTGTTTAGAAATGTCAGTGATGACCGAGTTATGTATGTCCATGAATTGTATGGCGGTTGTTGTTTAGAAATGTCAGTGATGACCGAGTTATGTATGTCCATGAAGTGTATGGCGGTTGTTGTTTAGAAATGTCAGTGATGACCGAGTTATGTATGTCCATGAAGTGTATGGCGGTTGTTGTTTAGAAATGTCAGTGATGACCGAGTTATGTATGTCCATGAAGTGTATGGCGGTTGTGTTTAGAAATGTCAGTGATGACCGAGTTATGTATGTCCATGAAGTGTATGGCGGTTGTTGTTTAGAAATGTCAGTGATGACCGAGTTATACATGTCCATGAATTGTATGGCGGATGTTGTTTAGAAATGTCAGTGATGACCGAGTTATACATGTCCATGAATTGTATGGCGGTTGTTGTTTAGAATGTCAGTGATGACCGAGTTATGTATGTCCATGAAGTGTATGGCGGTTGTTGTTTAGAAATGTCAGTGATGACCGATTTATGTATGTCCATGAAGTGTATGGCGGTTGTTGTTTAGAATGTCAGTGATGACCGATTTATGTATGTCCATGAAGTGTATGGCGGTTGCTTTAAGAAATGTCAGTGATGACCGAGTTATGTATGTCCATGGAAGTGTATGGCGGTTGTTGTTAGAACTGTCAGTGATGACCGAGTTATGTATGTCCATGAAGTGTATGGCGGTTGTTGTTTAGAAATGTCAGTGATGACCGATTTATGTATGTCCATGAAGTGTATGGCGGTTGTTGTTTAGAAATGTCAGTGATGACCGAGTTATGTATGTCCATGAAGTGTATGGCGGTTGTTGTTTAGAAATGTCAGTGATGACCGAGTTATGTATGTCCATGAAGTGTATGGCGGTTGTTGTTTAGAAATGTCAGTGATGACCGATTTATGTATGTCCATGAAGTGTATGGCGGGTTGTTGTTTAGAATGTCAGTGATGACCGAGTTATGTATGTCCATGAAGTGTATGGCGGTTGTTGTTTAGAAATGTCAGTGATGACCGAGTTATGTATGTCCATGAAGTGTATGGCGGTTGTTGTTTAGAAAATGTCAGTGATGACCGATTTATGTATGTCCATGAAGTGTATGGCGGTTGTTTTAAGAAATGTCAGTGATGACCGAGTTATGTATGTCCATGAAGTGTATGGCGGTTGCTGTTTAGAAATGTCAGTGATGACCGAGTTATGTATGTCCATGAAGTGTATGGCGGTTGTTGTTTAGAAATGTCAGTGATGACCGAGTTATGTATGTCCATGAAGTGTATGGCGGTTGTTTTTAGAAATGTCAGTGATGACCGAGTTATGTATGTCATGAAGTGTATGGCGGTTGTTGTTTAGAATGTCAGTGATGACCGAGTTATGTATGTCCATGAAGTGTATGGCGGTTGTTGTTTAGAAATGTCAGTGATGACCGAGTTATGTATGTCCATGAAGTGTATGGCGGTTGTTGTTCAGAAATGTCAGTGATGACCGAGTTATGTATGTCCATGAAGTGTATGGCGGTTGTTGTTTAGAAATGTCAGTGATGACCGAGTTATGTATGTCCATGAAGTGTATGGCGGTTGTTGTTTAGAAATGTCAGTGATGACCGAGTTATGTATGTCCATGAAGTGTATGGCGGTTGTTGTTCAGAAATGTCAGTGATGGACCGAGTTATGTATGTCCATGAAGTGTATGGCGGTTGTTGTTTAGAAATGTCAGTGATGACCGAGTTATGTATGTCCATGAAGTGTATGGCGGTTGTTTTTAAGAAATGTCAGTGATGACCGAGTTATGTATGTCCATGAAGTGTATGGCGGTGTTGTTTAGAAATGTCAGTGATGACCGAGTTATGTATGTCCATGAAGTGTATGGCGGTTGTTTTTAAGAAATGTCAGTGATGACCGAGTTATGTATGTCCATGAAGTGTATGGCGGTTGTTGTTAGAAATGTCAGTGATGACCGAGTTATGTATGTCCATGAAGTGTATGGCGGTTGTTGTTTAGAAATGTCAGTGATGACCGAGTTTGTATGTCCATGAAGTGTATGGCGGTTGTTGTTTAGAAATGTCAGTGATGACCGAGTTATGTATGTCCATGAAGTGTATGGCGGTTGTTGTTTAGAAATGTCAGTGATGACCGAGTTATGTATGTCCATGAAGTGTATGGCGTTTGTTGTTTAGAAATGTCAGTGATGACTATGATATCATCGATATACAAACGGAACATTAATTAACAAGATTCGCCGTAGTATTTGCATATTTGTTACTGTAAATGGTATTATACATGCAGTATACGCTGGACTCGTCTTAGTGACAATGCGACCTCACTGATTTGGTAGTATAAGAGTCATTCGAACATAAAACGAGAGTATGAGCTTAAGCTTCATCGCAAGATGGATGGATGAGAGAGAGGCACAGAGGGATGTGTATGCGTTCACGAAGAACGGCAGGTTCTTGGATCTCCTTAGTATGGTATAGAGATGTAAAAGGAGCAGACATTAATTATAAAGAGACGATACGTGTACGTGAGGGACAGCGAAAGAGAGGCCAATATAGACAGACATGGTAAGTTCATTTCAGGAATGTAGGGCGTTTCAGGAAAGAATGATCCCACGAATATGTGAAGAAAAACACCAATATCCGATAAGTCTGATAAGTGGTCCTGTTGGGCATAAGCGAACAAAGAAAATAGGAATGCTAGGTTAAAAGGCATTCGGATTCTAGATAATATATGAAACGCAGCCTTAACCAGACTGCTTTCTTTGAGACGATGTAGTAGAAAGGAGGCTGCCAGCTATCACGTCCTTGATGGTGGTAGAGAGTTTACATGTGTGGTGTACATTAATGTCTTTTAATCATGTCTTTGCCTCGAATAACAATGAATTGGACAGCTGCCTTTTGACAACTTAATACGAAAGTGATCCTTAAGATATACACCTTAGTCCCATTGTTAGTAATCGTAATGACAGTGTACATACGGCTGTGAATTTGCCTAATGGCGCGTGGCTCGTCCGTGGCGATGTTGAAACGTTTGAATCTGGTGATGTGGGGCCTATAGATGTCATTTGAGTGTCCTTAATATAGGACATCTAGTGTCAGGTTGTCATAGTTGTCTTGTCATAGTTGTCTTGTCATAGTTGTCTTGTCATAGTTGTCTTGTCATAGTTGTCTTGTCATAGTTGTCTTGTCATAGTTGTCTTGTCATAGTTGTCTTGTCATAAATGTTTAAGAAATAACGGAAGAATATACGACCATCTATACCGAACAACTACATAGACGGTTCACTGTCATGAAATGGATCCGTAGGCGCAATACCTTAGAGATATTTAATATGACAGGTGAGGCGTTGCACTCTGATGTATTCATTTAGGATGACAAGACCATAAATGTACCTGCCTGATTTCGCGAATGATAACCATCGCTAATGAATCACGTGCATTAAATAAAATGTTTCTTATTTCGTAGTGTCATATATTACACAACACTTGCATAAGAACAAATATGTTTTATTCAGATCCTACATGTCCAGATGGAAAGTTCGGAATTACCTGTGAGCACGGACTGTACCTGTAACGTGTCTGAAGCATGCCATTATGCGACAGGCAAATGCGCGCCAGGATGCTTGTTGGTACATATGGATTCAACTGTTCACAAAAATTGTAGTGAACACTGTGTCCTCAGACACATGCAATTTTTTTTCGGGTTCCTGTTCTCCTTGTGTATATGGCTTCTTTGGACTTAAGTGTGACGAAGGTAAGCATATGCGTCCGGGTGTATAATATGTACCAAGACATGTAAAATATGTTAGTACATTACATGTGCTCTTAAAATCCATTTTGTTTTGGTATAATCTAATGAGCAACATCATTGCCCAGTAATGAGTATCCTGATCTAGTTACACTTAATGGTATTGCAATAATGTTACAAGTATAGATTTCGTCGTATGACACGTGTGTCATTTTTGTAATGTCACACAATTTCATCGAGACAAAGTAATAAGCTCAACTTGCATGTGCAATCAATGACATTGCATTTATTCGTACAAATATATATGTAATAGTTCCTCACAATCTTATTCCATTATTTTACATTTATTTCAAAATGTAATTTACTGGACATTCTGTTACATGTATCATGTTATTTTCTTGTTAAGGAGTCGTCTAATAACGCCATCGTCTTCTGTAATTATATATATATATATATATATTATATATATATATATATATATGATTCGCGTTTCATATTTCGTTAATTAATATATTAAAGAACATATTAAGAACATACATAGATGGATATCTCTGTTACGCTATCTCTTTCGTGTTCCCTATAGGCTTCTCGAGCATATAACGTACAGCAAAGAATTTCGGCCCAGTCACAATGTGACTCAATTGGTAACGGTTGGAGCATGCCGATAAATTGTAAATGATTTCATGCTCTGGCATAGTTGTCCATTGAAATAATTGATTAATCTGTTACCTCTGACCTGGTGCTAAACGTTCAAATATATGTAAACATTTGTCATAACGGATGGATCTAATGAGTGATGACACTTGTATTATTGCATTTTTACCGCTGTTTCATTTGTTTCAATCGACGTGTACTGCGTATTTAGCTTTTAGCTGTCGTTTCACACGCATAACACCGGTAAACGTTGTTGTCATTACAGTCTAGAAAGAATACCTCACATGACACACAAGTGAGTACGTAACTTTTACAAGTTACAATTAAACACTATCTTGTGTATGTCCGGAATACGCAGTATATTGTGGAGAGAACGTGACTGGGGTGTAGGATCTACATTTCGATTTAAAAATACTATTGTGTGGTTAATATTAGAACCCGAAATATATCAAAAATCATTGTTACATTATAAAAGAGATATACGAATGTATTATATTTTTCTGTTTTCCCCTTTTATTCACTTCATGCAACGAGGGAAATTGATTCAAGAACATAAATTTTATGGTCATATGCATGAAAGTGGAATATTACCATCCTTTGTTAATGTAAATAAAATAATATATACAATTAGCACATTTATATAAGTGCTATATAAATGTAAATACAATATAAATGTAAGTGATATACACAATGTAAGTGTATGTAAGCTATATAAATATAGTGTCGTATAATTGTAGGTGACATATACATGTTAGTGTTGTATAAATTTACACGGGCATATAATTGTAAATGTCATGCACATACACGTGGGATGTATATGTAAGCGTCATATAAATGTAAATGCATTTAAATTCAAGTGAAACATGCATGTACGTGCCATATATAGGTACGATATATAGAGGTGCCACATAACTGTAATTGTAATATGAATTTGAGTGTCATATACATGTGAGGATCATATCAATATATTTGGAGTATACAGTAAGAACCATATGAATGCACGTGTCATAATCGTTTAAGACTGATATGCATGTAAGTGACATATACGTGTACGTGTCATATAAATTACAGTTCGTATGTACATATTCGTATTGTCATGTATCTGTTTGTGTCATCTAAATGTATGTGACGCATACATATAAGTGTAATATATATGCAAGTTAGTTATACGTGAAGGTGACATATACAAGTAAGTGACATACACATATAGGTTACGAATAACGGTAAGTGGTATATACATTGAAGTGACATATAAATGCAAATGTAATATAGTGTAGGTTAAATATAAATGGAACTGACACATACAAGTAAGTGGCGTACACATGTGAGTGGTACATACATGTATGTGTCATAAATATGAGTATCATATAAATGAATATGAGATATACATATAAGTATCATAAATATGCATTTGGGATACACATATAAGTGGCATGTAAATGGATATGACATATACATATACGTGTCATATAAATACATATGGTATAAATATAAGTGGCATACAATACATATGGGGTATCAATATAAGTGGCATATGTCTGTATAAATACCATATGCATGTGTTGTATACAACGTAAGTGTGTTCTACATGTAAGTCACATGCATAATGTCTGCAGTATCAGACTACATAATAAGAGCAATCATTTTCATGGAGTGATATACACCAGGCCTAATGTGTCACACTTAATGATAACCGAGAAACATTGAAAAGAAATACATTCAATTAACATGTTTAAAAAGGCAGAATCCAAATACACAAAGTAGACACACATGTTAACACATGAATCACTAATATACTTGAGTAATGAATATCGATGAATTTTGTTTAATGGGTGGTGAAGATGCGATATTCGTCGACCACATTATCTCTTACTGATTCAACAGTGTGTCACTGGCAAGATACATGAAAACGACATACACGCACAATATACAACACACGAGATAACAACATGCAGACAGGAAAGAGTAGATCCGATTACTGAATAATTAATGAACACTGAATTCGAACATACTATCGATCACTCTAGCGTAATTTACAACAATATAGTATCGATCATTCTAGCGCAATTGATTACACAAGCATGCATTTTCACAAAATCATGAGGCACCATTTCTCAATCTCACAAATCTCATAAGTTATGGGATTTAAAGTATCAGCTGCAATAACATACACGATTTCAGTTTTAGAGAAATAACTGAAAACTGTGATCCTGAATAAAACATATCCATGCATTTAACAGAAACAACAAGTCGCGATATTCCAACTGCCAACAGTGCAGTCTTCTTCTAAAAAAATAACCACACATGATCAGTTGCTAATTGTGCTTTCTTCTGAAGTTTCAGTGAGAGAGCACTTTGTCCCGTCGTCCCTTCTACCTCCCATTTCTACCATTCTCTAAGTATGTACGTTGTCTCGTTCCAACTCCTGATCGTATTATCGTAGGGTATCCAAGACCTGCTCTATTCAATTCAATCATGTCTCCTCTTCTATCCCTGTGTTTATTATATAAGCGATATATGTTATGTGAAAGCAATAACATAACTGAACAATGTAACTACCACATGATAAAACACATGTAGAAAACGAAATAGCAATATACAAAGGAACAAGCATTTTTTTCGACGTCGTGATCAAACAGAGAACATTATTTTTTTAAAAATGCAAACATGTGAGCACATTCTCACACATATTTAATTATTAATAGGAGCACAGATATGTCTCATTAACGCATTCTTGTGCATCAGAAATGACATAAAATAAAACATAACACTAATCTAAGCTTAGTCCCTGAGAACATCAGTACGCGCCAAAACACACACTATTGATATATGCACATGGCAATAGATCGTTGTAGGAGTAATGCTATATGAAAATTAATCATTAGTGTATAATCAGACACAGTGGAAGTCTCACGTCAAAACAAAACGATAACATTGAGAAATGTGTTTTGAATAAACAACATATAATGGAATAGATTTGTGTCAGTACTTTAAAAAAGATCGGAGGCTGTGTTACAAAGTCCAAGAAAAAAGAAAAAAAAAAATATATATATATATATAGATGCACACACACACACACACATATATACGTATTGACCTGGGCACTGAGCAAGACATGATTCAATGTTTCAACGTTGACAGTGCAGAAAGGGGTGTGTTCTGTCTCCACTGCAGTTTGGAGTATCCACGGATTGATACATGCGTAAAATGGTTCGAGAAATGAAATCAAGCATTATAGCGCTCAGTGATAACAACGTAACTGACATTATCTTTGAAGATTACCTCGCAACATTGAACTCTACCAATTAACAAACACAAAATATAACTCACTATGTACACTCTTTAAACAAATGTGATCTTCAGATTAACGCATCAAATGAAAACGTATTAACCCACCAGCTCATCACAAAACATCTCAGTAAACATAAAGATATTATGAAAAAATAATTCAATCTCTCTTATCTGTGCAACATAATGTCAGCTGAGAAAGACTTAGCAAAATAAATAAATATACGCACGACGTGACAGCGAACAATTTCGCGAAATTAATAAACATTTTGATATCCAAAGATATCAGTTTAAATATAATATATATAATATATATATATATATATAATATAATAGATATAATATTAGACACCAGTTTAAGACTACTCAACTTCCCTATTGTTCCAGTGTTGTTATATGCATGTGAAAGTGGGAAGTCGATCCAATTAATCGACAAACATTAAACAGCTTCAAATGTGTCCGAAAACTGCCGAAAATAAAGTGTAGTGACTGTGTCTCAAACAGTGATCTAAGAGATCAAATACAACCAACTGTACATATCAAATGTCCTAAGAAATAGCACATCACACTATATATATATATGTCATGTGACCTATTCTCTCCAAAACGCTCCACAATGATATCTATCTGCAGCATTTCATCTCAAATGCGTTGATCTTATACTCCGCTTTTATACTTAGGATACAGTTTCACAGCCGTATGTTGCATACGCAAAACTACACAGTTCTTAGCATCAGCAGTTTCGTTTTTATTATTTTATTTTTCCATATATTTCCAACCATCTTATTTTATAATATTGCAT
>CM067305.1:61877310-61930799 GCA_034231615.1 Meghimatium bilineatum | reverse complement strand
CACAGTTAGCCTTGACAATGACGCTAAAGCCATCTCCAGCCTTATTTTTAGTTCTGCTTTGCATTTACCATCGCTGCATATACTGGATCCGAGGTATTTGAAGGTATTCACCTCTTCAAGCTTGTGTCCATTCATCATGATATTAGTCTGGTTTTCTGTGTCTCTGCTGTTTACCAAAATTTTGCTCTTATCTGAATTGATTTCCATTCCGTACTTGCTGGTAACTTTTTCTAACTTTGATGTTAATTCTTGCAATGATTGTTCTGACCCAGCTATAAGATCAATATCATCAGCGAAACGCAAGTTGCAAATAGGGCGACCTCCGATCGATATAGACGTGTTGTAGTCATGCAATGTTTCTTGTATGATGTGCTCTAAGTATATGTTAAAAAAGTACTGGGGACATTAGGTCATCCCTGTCGAACTCCCACAGTTGTTTTGAAGAACTCTCCAATTGTATTGTGTGACAAGACAGCACTATTTGCATTTTCGTACAGAGCTTCAATAATGTCTATAATTGTGGTGTCAAAATTAAATTTCCTTAGTATGTGCCACAGACCATCATGCCAAACACGATCAAAGGCCTTTGTAAAGTCAATGAAGTTGTGGTATAAATCACGTTGGTGTTGAATATGTTTTTCGATTAGTGTTCGGATGTTAAATATTTGTTCAACGGTGCTTCTGTTTGCTCTGAAGCCAGCTTGTTCTTCTGCAATTATTTCTTCCGACTTGTGTTTTATTCTGTTAAGTAGTATTTTGAGCATCACTTTACTGGGGTGTGTTATAAGGCTAATTGTTCTGTAATTTGTACACCACTTTCAATTTTCCTTTATTGGGAATTGGTATTATTAGTGATTGTGTCCACTCAGTGGGCCATTGTTTTGGTGTTCCATATATTTTGGCATATTTTGGTCATAATATTACCACATTAATGCCCCGTATTTCAACAATTCTGCTGGAATGTTGTCTATACCAGGTGACTTCCCTCCTTTCAATGTTCGTATGGCCTCTTTTATTTCATCTACTAGAATGTCTGCATTTCCTATTTCTCTGTTGTTTAGTTCAGAATTCTGTAATATCGTGTATGTCAGGATTACACTTGCAGTTATACAGCTCCTTGCTATATTCTGTCCATCTTTTCACTATATCTGTTGTTTCATTGAGTATCTTTCCGTGTTTGTCTTGTATTGTAGATATCGTTGGTCTATTTGGCTGTGTTATCTTTCTTAGAGTGTCGTATGCTACCTTACTGTTTCCGCGCTTAATACCTTCTTTGATGGTTTCGCATTTTTCCTCTAGCCACACTTCTTGTGCTTGTTTCATTTTCCTTCTGATGTTTTTGTTTATTTTGCTATATTGCCCTGGCATTTCAGGGGCCTCTTTCTTAATCTTTTTCATTTCTCTCCGTTCGTCACACAATTTTAGGATGTCATCTGTTATCCCAGGTTTTTGTGTGCTATTCTTCTTGTCCCTAGTATTTCTGTTGCTGATTCTAATAAAGTTCCTTTCATGGTTTCTGTGAGAGAATTAACATCTTCATTTACAAGGTTTAAAGCTGCAAATTTTCTTTCCACTGTTGCCTCAAATATATCTGCTATTTCTGGATCTTTCGTCAGCCATAAAAGTGTTTTGATCTATTATCATGCTTCATATGTTAATTTACATAACTATGCATAAGCTAGTATTTGAATTATTGATTAGAAACTAGCTTCACATCACGTGCGGCATTTCCATATGTGTTCCGCATGTGTTCCAGTAGCCATCTCAGTGTATGTACTGGGAGACCCTGCAATGTGCCGACTGCGTGATCTTCGGGGCCTTCCAAAATATTTAAACTAGTATTTGAAGCAGTATAGTACTCTATCTATATTTTCCTTTTTTATGTTCACAATAGGCCTATCACAGTTCATGCAGTACGAATATTGCTGGTCTATTGTTGTGGTCCTAAGGGTACTTTCAATACGCATACCCGGATGTTCGTTAATGTTGTTTGTAATAGTCTTTACTCGATTGGTCCGTTCTCAGTGATTTGAGTCATGCCTAGAAAGTAAACAAGCCGTCAGTCGTTATGTTTTTTTAAGTATTATTTTCTTGTATCCGTTATTTCTATTTATATCCTAGGTGTCGCCCGGCGAAAAATAGTCTAGGTCAATAATTGAAACACAAGCATAATTAGAATACAAGAAACCAGCTATGTAGGTCATGAGCGCATAGTTTGCATTACTCCACCGGCGGTCTCGCTTGAGGGCAACAATGAACTGTCTTAACGCAATGACATCTTTGTTCAGGATGTGGTGGACAAAGTATGGAAAACCATTTTACGTGAGTTGTGCCATAGGTTGGCTCAATTCCCGTCAGCCGCAATAATTCTTTTTTTTTCTTAATGGCAACCCGGATTACAATTTATGAGTAAGTGTTCTTTGTTACTACTTATCACTCTTGGCAGCTGTACGAAATGACGGCTTTAAAACTTGTGCAGTGTATCCTCTGAGTATGTCGTAAATGCTGAGTAATGTGTAAACTCTCTATTCGAGACCACCTCTATCGGTAAGCCGCGATCATTGTGTATGTTGCCGTTTATACGAGAATGAATGAATAGAATGCACTGCCTTCCTGGTCGCGAACAACAACTTTCAAGAGGAGAGAGAAGTACTTTCCAAAAAAAAATAATATCGGGACAAGATTGAAATTTTGCTATAACGCAACTATCGGTGACCAGCACTTATGAAGAAACACAATAAAAGATGGTAGTACGGTTTATCTAGCTATACGCTGTGGAACTTGTTAGCATTGCGGAGTCACGGGTGGAAGAGTTCTCTAGAGATGACCATCTTCTGTGCTGTTTGTAAGCTTGTTCCTGTGGTCGTCTTTGATTTATGTGATACATCTCTTACATAGTTTGCTTCTGAATTTATAGCTGGTATGTCTATGTGTCATGTCCATTTGTGGCATGCTGATAATCTGGAAACGTGTGAAAACCACTTTATCTGTTGTCTTTTGATGTTTTCCAATTCTGGTATTGTTTTGTTTGTCTGTCTGATGTCATCGTTTCTAATTATATCTATTAATAACACTCCGAGTATTCTTCATTAATATAACATTTCTGTTGTCACTATTTGTCTTATGTATTGAGCTGTCATTGTCCAGGATTGGCACTGGCAGTACAGTGATGGAACATTAATAGTCTTGTATAATGCAGCTTTAGTGTCTATGTTTACATTTTTGTTCTTGAAAATATGTGTCATCTGTCATTGATCTGGTATGTTATGTTGCATGTTATGTCCCCGCACTCGATATAATGCTTCCTAAGTAGTTGGACTCATTTTCCTATTTAATGTTTTTATCATCTATGGATAGAGTGATATTGCTATCTTTCTTTGCTATAGCCATTATTTCCGTCTTTTCAATATTAATCTTCATGTTGAATTTTTGACATGGCGTTTGTAGACTGTTCATATGTTCTTGCAATTTTTCTTCTGAAGTCGGTATTCTTACTTGATCGTCTGCAAAAAGTAGTTCGTTCAATTTGTCGTTTATGTTATCTTCTTCGTTGGTACTTGTTATTTTGCAGATGTGGTCGAAATATGTTATAAAATGTAGGGGGGACAGGACACACCCCTGACAAACTCCTGATTAAATTTGGAAATGTTTGAACACTCCTGCATTTGATCTTAATTCGCTTTCGCTATTAGCATACATTCCCTTGCTTATATTGATTAATATTCTGGTACTCTATATATTGATAGTGTCTTCCATAGTTCTCTGCCCACTCTGCCGAAAGCCTTTCATTTGTCGACGAATGTGATGTATAATTCCTTGTTGTTATCTGTCGCTCTTTCTGTTAGCTAAGTGTAAATATAGCACCTGTACAAATTTAGCTCGTACGAAAGCCCATTTGGGTGTTTTTAAATGTGGCCTAATGAATGATCCTAATCGTTGTTCTAATAATTTGTTAAAATATTTTCCTGCGTGGCTTAGTATAGATATACCTCGGTATTTTTTGCAGTCTCTGTTACTGCCTTTTCTCTTCCATATGGGAATGATTGTCGTGTTCCTCCAGTCTTCTGGTGTTTCATGTTTCTTCCATATTACATTGAAACGTCTGTGTAGCCATTTTTTTCACGCTGTTTGCTGCTACTGTGATTAGTTCTGTTTGTATGTTATCAGAGACTGCTGCTTTGTTTATTGGTGCTTTTTTTATTGCATTTCTATTTCCGATAGTAGTATATTTGGCTCTAGGTTCGATGATGTAGTGTTTATTGTTGTATCTCCTTCTTCTTCTTTTAGGTTAAGCAGTTCCTTGAAATATTGTTGCCATCTTTCCATTATTTGTTTCTGTTCTTCTAGTGCATTACCGTTTTCGTCATGTATTATTTCTATTCGTTAATATATATCATCTGTGTTTCTAATGTTCTTAATTTTCTTGCAGAACCTCGTTTGTGCATGCTATCTGCGTTGAGCTTGTTTCCATAATCTTTCCTTGAGTTGATATTGGCAGTTTTTAATGACGTTGTGTTTATGCTGTCTTGTATTCTATGTAATCTAGTTGGTTTTTACTTTTGACCCATTTCTTATATTTCTGTTGTTTTTTATCTTTTTTTTTTTTACTTCTTCATTTCACCATGCCGTTATTTTTGGATTATTTCCATTGTTGTTCTCGTATCCGCATGCTTCTCCTGCTACTTGTGTTATAGCGTCTTTGAATAATTTCATTTGAATAATGTACGTTTTATGTCTGTATGAAATAACGCAACTATACACTAGAGGGTTGGTTGGCACTCGGTCTTGTTTTAGTGCAAAATAAACCATTATAACTTATTAAGTCGATTGACTTTTAAGTTCTGTAATAATGTAACAGTAATGAGTCTTTTAGCTCATTCGTGTGATAGCGACAAAATTAGTTCTTGTCATCTACGAAAGATTAGTGTGTCCGAGTCACCGAGTGTAACAGATTAATCTCTGACCTTACGCCAGCGTCTTATACAAGACTCTGTGGAGTTCCCTGGTGCTGTGTCCAGGTCTAACCCTGTGGATGTCGTCTTCACTAAGTACAGAAGCACTTTTTGTCATGGATATAACATGTCATTTAATATGAATAGCAAACCAATGGTACACATCAACATCAAATTCCGGAGTATGTATTACCTCCGTGACATGTAATATATCATCAATTTAAAATATGCAATATTACAAGACTTTTATAGCTGGGTTGTAACAATACGCACATCTGAGGGCAACGTCTGTACTGTAGACAAGGGATACTATATCGTTACTAGTATATCATATATTTGGCTATGTTCTCATTATATCTCGACACAGCGTAATTACGAATAGATAGCATTGTCTACATGATTATGAAATGGTTAGAAATGGATAAAAAAACGGTATAGTAATTCATGGCAACATTAGCTTCACTGTAGAAGGAAGGAAGACAGTTTTGACATAAGGTTTATTTAAGTCTATATTACAATAGGAATATGCGTGTGTTAGTGTCTGCAATGCTGTACACGCACATAATTTCACCAACTCCATGTCAATGTTCATAATCCCATCACCCACCTGACTACAGCATAATCCATGCAATTAATTATGTTTATAGTTGCGTTTTGTATTCTAGAATGTCGAAATGGTACTTTTGGACCGCACTGTAATCACATTTGTTCCAAAGGTTGTAATGGCACATGTGACCGCGTTGATGGACACTGCAATTGTCAAAGCAACTACGTTGGATTTTACTGTACCGGTTTGTATAAAATGTAAAACGTGTGCTGAGTATACTTTATAACTGAAGAACTTATTTAACGCTATGTATTCGGTGTACAGTGTCTAGTGATACGGAGTTATCCACAAACATTCATCAATGACTATACATGCTCTTCAAAATTACGGTGGAGAATGGAGGAAACTTGATGCCAAGAGGAATACAAATCTATAATATCAAGGAATGGGCAGAGAGTGAGGACGCTAAACTAATCAGAATAAGGACTGTACAGAGAGTGATGACTCTAAACTCATCAGGATAAGGACTGGACAGAGAGTGATGACTCTAAACTCATCATGATAATGACTGGACAGAGAGTGATGACTCTAAACTCATCAGGATAATGACTGGACAGAGAGTGATGATTCTAAACTCATCAGGATAATGACTGGACAGAGAGTGATGACTCTAAACTCATCAGGATAATGACTGGACAGAGAGTGATGACTCTAAACTCATCAGGATAATGACTGGACAGAGAGTGATGACTCTAAACTCATCAGGATGCTAGAGGATAGAGATGCGTATATATGTATATGTATATCATGCATATTTTATTATTTTTCAAGCAAGTTTACATTTTTACACACATTCTACCATTTTCCCAAAATAATTGACAGCGATTTCATCGAAAGGAATGTAGAAATGTCATGCATGAATACTGATTAATTTCCTAAACTCTGTAACTAATGATCTAATGTCTACAGTCATTCTCTAGTTAGATGATAATCAGAATAACCACACTTGTCGTTAAAAGTAGATGTGATGGCAGGGAATTTTAACTGTCGTTCCAAGGCTAGATGTGCCACCTTGGATGCCTTGAATCCATATGTGTTCAGGGCTGTCTTGATGTTATCTATCCATCTTGTTCTAGGTCTTTCTCTCACCATGTATCCTGACCGTCGTGTGTTCTTGTAAGTAGTTGGTTATGGTTCATTCTCATGTTTCCGCATCATATTTGTAGCGTTTCGGTGTATTATGTGCATGGTCTTATACCGATTCTTCTCCTAATTTCAATCTTTTTTTTTTCCATTGTGATTTGTTTGGTCACTTGTGCAGTTACTCTCATACATTTCCTCTCATTTGTTGTAAGGTTTCGCTGCTGGGCGTCTGTCAGCGTCCATGTCTCATAATTAGTTACCCATACACTAATTTCCTTTAGTCTGAATCACGTAATTAATTGTCCACATAATAATTCCCTCGAGTCTGCATCAAGTAACTATGTATCCATATAATAATATCTTCCAATCTGTTTCAAGTAATTAATTACTCGTATGATAATTGCATCACTTTTGTATCAAGTAATTTAATATCCATGCATTAATTACCGTTAATCTGAGCCAAGTAATGAATCGCTGTACACCCGAAATTTTAACGAATTATGTTGTGGTGGTATTGGGGCGGGGTGTCCGAAGGAAAATTTTCTCTCGTCCAATTTCGTTTATAATTGATCATTTGTATTTTATTTAGACATCGGGCATTACTGCATGTGCAAGTTACGCCATCGAATAAACAGGTTTCAGGTGTATGTAAGAATTTGATTTTTTTTAAATATATGTAATAGATAATGTCGGTACATGTTTCCTAATGTTGACTTTCTATAAATGTGGGGTGTGTTTTCCATGTTGAAAATACATTTTTGCAAATGAATAAAACGGGGGTGGTGGTGTACACTGAAATAGTGATAACGGTATTGTAAACAAGTTGCAAATACTTGTTGACATAATTGCTGGACAGCGTTACATGTGGTACTGATATTAATCTCAATATTTACTTGCAGAATGTCGTTCTGGACGTTATGGTACCGATTGTAAGCAAATATGTTCTAGAGGATGCCAAGATGTTTGTAATGTTACATATGGGAGCTGTACATGTAAGCCGGGATTTAGAGGAATTTTCTGTAAAGGTATTGGAAAGTTGTGTTAATATTGTCCAGAAGAGTGGTCAGGATACCCAGATTGTGAATCATTTGCCCCCAAGTATAGCTGCATGTAAAATAAGCTATTGCCCATGAAAGTCTTGCATGTTGATCTCGTGCAGTATCATGTATATTTATATGTGTGTATATATATCATAATACACACACACATACGCACATTTAATATTATGTTACTAAATAATGTATATATCCCAAGCATTTACTGTCGATGCTGGGTAGAAATAGAAAAGGTAGTATACGCGACTATTTTCTATGTAATTTCTGCGATGTCTTTGGAGTGTTTCAGTTCTTACGTTATCATCATGTGACATATTATTTCCAGAAAGTCGTCTTCTTTATGGAACTTCTGAACAACTCGCTGTCTTGGTGAGGTGACCGGCCACCTCACGGGTATTGTCTAAACAGTTAGATATATCATGTGTCCATTGTAGTCCTCTTCTGCTGCCGTTTACTCTACCTTCAGCTAGCAATTATGACTTGCTGTTATATATCTTTAGATGACCAAAATAGTTATGCTTTTCTGTTATGATATTGCTTAGGATTCAGCCCTCTTCCACATAATATTTGTAATTCTTCGACATAATGTTTGTAGTGCTTTCTTTTCAATGGCATGTGCACAAATTTTCAGTACTGTCTCAATTCGAAAACGGCAATCTTCTTTGTCATTGTTTATTTAAAGTCCACGACTCACCGCCGTAAATTGCCAGGGACTGCTTTCTTAATAATGACGTGTCATGCTACATATGGCTAATGATGAAACGCTTGTGATGAATAAAATTATTTCTCATTGTCTTGTGCGTCGGTATGAACCTGTCAACAAGTGGTGGAATGGAGAATATCATTATCAAGATAGGCCGACATGTGTCCACTATAAGCTAGTAATAATAAACCATCATCAAGATAGGCCGATATTTGTACTCTATATGTTAGTTTTTAGAAGATATCCTCATGAGCAGCTATTCGTATGGTCGGAGGCACCATACGAAACTGTGGATGGGTGTGGTTTGTACTTCATTACTGAAGCTATCGAATTCATTCAAAACGACAAAGTTAAACCTCTGATTACAGTCAGAATTATCAATTGATGATACTCTTCCGCCGTAATCGACGATGATCACAGCTCAACCAGAATCAAAATAACAATAGATAAAACAATATAGAACAAACTTTCTGACTTAACGTGTGTCGGTGACCTCATCTCATAGTTTTGTAGAGGCAAGATTTGTGACTTAACGTGTGTTGATGACCTCATCTCATAGTTTTGTAGAGGCAAGATGTGTGACTTAACGTGTGTGGGTGACCTCATCTCATAGTTTTGTAGAGATCAATCTTTGTGACTTAACGTGTGTGGGTGACCTCATCTCATAGTGTTGTAGAACTCGCTTTCTGACTTAACGTGTGTCGGTGACCTCATCTCATAGTTTTGTAGAGGCAAGCTCTGTGACTAAACGTGTGTTGGTGACCTCATCTCATTGTATTGTAGAGGCAAATTATGTGACTTAATGTGAGTGAGTGACCTCGTCTCATAGTTTTGTAGAGAACAAGCTTTGTGACTTAACGTGTGTGGGTGACCTCATCTCATAGTTTTGTAGAGAACAAGCTTTGTGACTTAACGTGTGTGAATGACCTCATCTCAAAGTTGTGTAGAGGCAAGCTCTAGGACTTAACGTTTGTGGGTGACCTCCTTTCATAGTTTTGTAAAGAACAGATGTTGTTTATTAGATTATGCTTTCTTGGATTGGACACATGTCACTTTAAGAAGGTGAGTAATTGATGAGACATTTGCAACTTTAAATGTCTTGATAGGTTTGCTTCTAGAGATTCACATAGGAGATATTGGAGTCGGCAATTTATCAACATGACACTTGTCAGCAGGCTCTATTGTATGTCATTTTTGACAAGATAGGAAATGTCATGATCGCTTATCATGCCACACGTGAAACATCTTCTTGAAACGAGATGTCGACTTTGCTGCTCAGTATTCCATTTTACCACCCGTCCTGTTTTAAGTAGCACTACCTGCTATCCCTCACACACCATCTAACAACGTGATCACACACACCTGCCACGCATCCCAATCAAAAACGCGATCAGTCAGTTATTTTCAATTTGGAAAAATCCTCGCAGGTCCTGCTGTAGGTCTAATGTGAGCCGTATAACGGCAGCGAGGTATGAAAGGTGTGATGCCGAAGGTGCGGATGGAGAACCTCGTTACTTACAATATACCTACGCACTGAAATTCTAAAAGAATGCGTTCCCAATGTGAACATTGATTGAATTTTTTATTGTCTTATTGAGAGTCATCGTTACAATAAATATATGTTGGTTGGAAAATAGTTTGCTTGTTGTCTTGTAGACTGTTTCAATGGGCTATTTGGTGCACAGTGCACATCACAATGTGAAGTGGGATGTAGGGGAGCATGTCACATGAAAAATGGACAATGCAATTGTAGGAGGAACTACCAAGGAAAACACTGCGAAGGTTGTATCATTTGTATATGTATAAGCAAGTTGTGATATATATGCACACAGGTGTATGTGTGGAAACAATATTGTATGTTTACATATTAGTGTATATGTATATAAACATATGATGTTAGTGTTGTTTTAGATGGGTGCTATGTTGATGTCTCCAGTGTGACACACATATGCCACCATTACAATATATGCGCCTTTTTTCTATTATTGTTCTTAGTCTTTCCAGTGAGGAAGCAATTTCTACCCTTTATATGGGCACTTCCATTTCTATCATTCTATGAACTTCTGCATTGCATGGTGTGAGCCCCACTTTTGTCGATCTGTTGTGTACACAACATGTTGGCTGTTCAATACGAAATGTCAGTGATCCAAATACGTGCAGAAGCCGGATGTGTCCATGTCAGAAGTCGCATGGAAGCAGCAAAATAAGACAACACAATATGTTGTGAATTAAATATTTTTTTAAACTTCTGATGTTTGACAACAATTTCAGGAGAGGGACAGGAAGAAGATGACAAATTCAGGAGAGGAACATGAAGCAGATGACAAATTCAGGACAGGAAAATGAAGAAGATGAACAATTATTAGATATATTATAATCTAAATAAAAAATCAGTGATTATTGGTAGCAAATTAATAATAGATTGATATCATTTTCTATTAATTACGCAGCAAATAAATTTAGTATATTGATTTTCTAGGCAATAGAATTGCGTTTATTAGCTTATCACTGCTTTCTCGACGATACGGGTACATAGATGATTACAAAGGAATTTGAACCATGCAGATTTCCTGTCACGGACTCGATATGTACCTTTCTGTTACTGAGCGGAAATTGTAAATATGGTGTATGTTTAGAGAGCAAAAAAAATATGGTAGCTCATCACGGAACAGAATCTTACAACATGGGTTATGTGGTCCATCTGTGTGCCATGGAGTATTTGTGGGCTCCTACTAGTTCAGGAAAGACCATAGTATATGTCTGTCTATATATATATATATATATATATATATATATATATATATATATATATATATATATATATATATATATTGTGTTCGTTCTCAAAGTACCAACGGATCTCCTTTATACCACAATGAACATAACCGGTTTCCAACATGATGTTGAATGGAAACTGAAATGGGTCGTGTCAAAGTCTTATTTGCGCCAGTGACCGTACACATTCGACATTGTTGTTGGAAACTAATAAATTATGATTTTTTTTTTCTTTTTTCAATTTCCAGTCAACAGTGGATGACTGTAGCAGTATGGATATATTATACTCGACGAGCAAAACCAGATTACTGTTCGTTGTACCCATCTGTATCACTTAACAAACTAAATTATTGTTTTTGTACCTACCTGCAATACTTAACAAGTCTGATTACTATTTCTCGTTCATATCTGCAGCACTTAACAAATTAGATTATATTGTCACACCTTCCTGCATCACTTAAGAAACCAACTTACTGTTTGTCGTACCTTCCTGTAGCACTTGAAGATTACCGCGGTCACTGTTGCCTACCTTTTTTCCGTGTCTTGTGTCTAAATCGATGCAGCCACCTAATCCCATATTATTTTCTGTTAATCTAAAAATATATAAAATAATTATATCAGTCTTAGAGTACGATACACAAGATATACATTTATGAATGATAAGCAATTAGAATGACAGAAATTAGTAATCTTTCAAACTCAGTTCAACGTTATACTGCAATGCCACATGCAAGAGCCAGATGGAACGAAATAATCAACTTGAAATATCATTTGTTGGTTGCTGATTCAGCGGTCCATGAGATCATCCCATTTGACCAAATATTATTCTTCAACATTATAATGATATTATATTATAATTATAATGATATAATTGATATATGAATTATATGCAGTAAATACTAGCTATATGTTCTAGTTGTTTGCTATTTCATTGGTTATGGGCCAACATCGTTGCACCATTGTGTCAGAATCATTGGAGCACAGTCTCCCTTAGCAGATGAAAAAGGGTATGCATACTGATTATTCCCGTGACCGGCTTCCTAAACAATCTTTTCGCTTCTCCTTTCAAGCGTCCAGTTTAACTACTGCTATACTTGATATATCGGTCTCGAGCATCAAGCATTAAACACGTTTCATTGCAGCTCACGTATGCACTGTTACCTAATGGTCCCTGAGAATACAGTCTATCTGCTCTGACATTGACCGAAAACAACGGCGAGTCCTGATCAGTAAATCAATGTTTTACCCTGGATGTTGGATGCATCAGTTCAGTTAATTTTGTAAAAGTATTTATTTAAAATACCAGATATAATTATGTTTCAAGCATTACGGTTTTACGGCAACCTTCTACTGTAACAGTATATTCTTTGTGAGAAAATATATTCTTTGAGAGAAAAGTTTATCGCGTCTGCTCAATATAATATATATATATATAACTTGTTATATTTTATCTCTCTGCTGACTCAATTCTAACCCTGTGGTAATCATGTAGTGGTCATGCAGTAATCTCTTCTTGGCTTCAATAAATACAGAGGCACTTCTTGTTACAGAAACAAAATGTCGTTTAATATAAACCTCAAACCAATGACACAAATCAATATTAAACTCTGAAGTAATTGATATCTCCGAGACGTATAATATATCACCAATATAAAATATGCAATGTCAAGATATTCATAAACTGCTCTAGCACTTCCAGGAATTATAGGCACACGTTATAATATGAACTTAATGAGATTATAGACGATCTCATTATTCTACTATTTATCTCACTTCGCTCGACTATCTTCCTTTCTATTTCAAGTCGGACTGACACAAATCAATATTAAATTCTGGAGTAATTAATATCTCCGTGACGTATGATACATCACGAATACAAAATGCTAAGGTTTCACAACTACTCTAGCACATCCAGGAATTTGGCGCACGTCGTGGTATAAGCTTAATGAGATTATAGACCATCTCATTAATCTACTATTAATCTCACTTTTGGTCAACTAACTTTGTTTCCACTTCAAGTCGGAGTTGTTGAACTCAACAAGGGACTTGTCTCTCCGGGGAGATAAGTACTAACTCTCTACACGGTCCCGGGGACTCTGTGTGACGCTCGGTGTCACTCTCCGCGGGGAATCTCTTGACTTCTCTCCACCTATCAACTCTCTTCTCCTCATTCTGACTCCACCTCTGCATTCTCTCCTGTACGCATATATTAGAACATGCGTACGTTTGATGTCCCCCTCTGGTCGGAGCCATGCCCTTGGCGTTACGCGCTTAATATTCTTGGTACTTCCATTGTCTAGTTGTTTCAAGTATCCCCGAGTTCAAACATCTCATTGTCCTTTCTGGGGTGTTGTGTAATGGCGTTGTCTGCCTCCCGTGACCGAGTGCGTAAGATGCAGACTTGTGATAATTAATTTTGCCCTTGAGCTAAAACGTATAAGCTTGTCTCAGACTTTCTGTCTGACATCTGCGCGAACAACTCGTCTGCAATTTAAAGTATCTGTATCAATATTTTCACAGGAGCAAAACATTCAATGTGTTGCATTTCCCCAGTCCATCTCTTGCTAACCGTGAAGGGTTCTCACTTCATTCTGTGAAACCCCCTGCCTGCGAAGGGTTCTGCAACCAGATACTATCACACTACATTTGATCATCAATTTATTCCACAATTACGGAAACCTTCTATATTTGATCGTCACTTGATTACATTCATACGGCAACCTTCTATATTTGAACATCAATTGATTACACTCATACGGTAACCTTCTACATTTGATTATCAATTGATTCCACTTTTACGGCAATCTTCTATATTTGATCATCAATTGATTACACTTATACGGCAACCTTCTATATTTGATCATCAATTGATTACACTCATACAGCAACTCGCCCGTGTGTTGCAGGGGACCGAAAGGGTAGCAAAGAACAGCAACACTGTTTATCTTCCACGCATGTCGTAAATGGCGACTAAGGAGGTTATGGAATGGAGTAGGCTGCCCGATCCCATATAGGGTCAGTGACCCAAAACCCTGTTGAAGTCGGATGTGTCGGGCCGAAAGGCGCAGATAGCGCAGCAATGATGTAAACCATTACACAACGCATTCCGTTCTCCGGAATACATCCTGCTAACCTGGAGGAGTTTGAGAATGAACGCAGAAGAAGAATACGACAACCTTCTACATTTGATCATCAATTGAATACACTAATACGGTAACATTCTACATTTGATCATCAATCGATCTTCCGTTATGTTCAGTGTGTCAATATTGAAATATATTTACATATGTGTTGAATATATTTGTTGAACACAGCTACGCTGTGTTTCTATCTTCATTCTGAATTTTGTTTAATGTCTATTACTAATATTAGTAATATTAATGATTGCAGCGTGTCGACAAGGTGCTTTTGGATTAGACTGTCAATACAACTGTTCCACAGGATGTAGTACACAGTGCGACAGAATAACGTCCAACTGCCTTTGTGTGAAACACTTCACTGGTAGAAACTGTATAGGTTTGTGTTTTTATTCACTAACTGAAATTACAGGCGGTTTATGAGAGAATGTGTATTTACATCTTGTCAGTACTCAAGTGTACAGCTTTAGAGTGTGTGTGAATATTCGCAAGCATCGCTTGAATATTATGTATATTCGTACCAGAGACATAACAGTTTGAAATAATTTAGTGTTATGTAGTTTAAGGACGCTGATGAGGATGGTATATGTTCACATTGGCTGTGAGAATTTAGTACTTAACAATCAATATTATTTCTGACAAGAGCTCATAAGCTGAGTAATCGAGTTGCCACTCAAACACAATTGACTTACTGTTTTAAAGGTATGATTATGTTAAGGGGTTTATATATGTATATCTTTGTCTACGAAGAAAAGGTTCCAAGTGTTGTATTATCCCACGAACAGCACGTCCTACCGGTAGTGAAGCAAATACTCTCTGGGTTATCATGATCGTTCTATTAGATCTGCTGTGGTGGGAGACACGTAGCATTCCCTGTCACATTGTAGTCTGCTACGAAATGACGGATGTGCAGTCTTCACTGTCATGTATCTATCGGTGATTAATGAAGACCATTTGTCAGAATACAAACCAGTGGCGTAGCGAGTTAAGGGGGGGGGGGGTGGCGTATGTGCTAACCGTATGTGCGGCATCATCGGAAATGCGGAAAATGTATTTTCGTTCCAGTCTTTCACAATCACTGACATATTTCTTTAATGGCACAAGGTCGGAAAATTATGATTTCGCCCCGGGAGCCATTGACCCACGATACGCCACTGAGACAAACATGTAAAAAAAAATGAGCCAAGAGATGATGTGACAATGGTTTTGTTCACATGTGATAGTTTGTCAGCTTATTCCCTTAACTTTATTTTTCTTAGACGACGTTTCAATTAAAAAAACCTTCATCAGAACGAAACACAACAAACTAAACATGTAATATAACAATCGTAAGTGATGTCACAAATTGTGTGACAATGGTAGGATGAAGAGATTAAAGCGTTGTACAATCATGTACGATGAAAGAGATTAAAGCGTTGTATCATCATGTACGATGAAAGAGATTAAAGCGTTGTATCATCATGTACGATGAAGGAGATTAAAGCGTTGTATAATCATGTCCAATGGAAGAGATTAAAGCGTTGTATAATCATGTCCGATGGAAGAGATCGATCAAAGCTAGAAGGTTCCATAATTAAATGAAGACATATCATTGCGTGTAGAAATGGTGGACAAGAGAGGGGGTTAGATGAGGTTTCAGTGAGACGATACATTGAAATAACAGTTTAAAAATTGGTTGTATACCGCAGTGTGAGTCCGACTGATAACCAGAAGTAAATGACGATGTACACACCACGCGATGTGTCAAACATAACGTGTTGGAAGCGACAATATTGAACGTACATGAAGTCCACAACTTAAGTCAGAAAATTTCACCGCATTGGGTAAGGAAGGCCGCAAAACGTAATCACCATTCTGGTAATGTGTATTTCAAAAGTGAGGGCAGGTAGACACGATACCCTCTTACCCCTCCTGATGGTCAAATCGATCTAGAGAGAAAGATTGGTTAGGAAGACGGAGGACAGCTTACATATATAAATGCAAAGATATTACCAACCATCAAACCACACATGACGCGAAATAGGTACATAAAGGAACAAAGTGTGAAAGCCCGTGATTTTGACACTAAGACGCAAGGGTGGGAGTGGTAGGTGGCTATTAAAAGTGGAGAAAAAAAGAAGTGAGAGAAGGTAAGAAACAGTAGAACATGCAGAGTCAGAAACGGTTGTAACGAACCGGTTAGGCCAACGGAATATAACAGATAAATGGCCTATGTGGTGGACAGGTTGAGACAGGAAGACGGGAGGGGCCAGAAAGACACTATTTAACGATGAGAAATCGCACTGGACATGTGTGTCATAAAAAAAGTATCGCTGTATAGGTGGCGGAGTAGTAGGCTGTACTAGTAAAACTAAGGTGTGTGATGGAAGGGGAATACATGAAAAGATTGCTGCAGAAGGTAGGGACTGTGTTAGAAGGAAAATGGGACACTGAATCTGTATCCATACAGGATGGAAGAAAAACGAAGCTACAACCAAGGCATGTAGTGTGTATTGTATGTCACACAGGTTAATGTCGTACATGTCAGGCATGTAAAGTGTAGTGTATGGCACACGTGTTACTGTCGGACAGTCGGATGTAACTAGTCATTGCTGAGAAACGTTTTTCTGCGTTCATAATTATTTTGGTCTTGCAAGACATTCAGGACAGTCGCCTGAAAGAAGTTCCCAGTTTTCTCTAGGCTAGAGACGCTGATCCACAGTTTTTACCTCAGCTCATTCTAGCGTGAGAAACGCCTCTCAGCAATTTGTATTCCTGATGATGATGTACGTGTTTTTCAACATCAAACAATATATGTGTCATAAGCTGTCTTTTGAATATGATTTTGTTACTTGCATTTGGGGGTGCATTGGATGTTGTGGCATACGAATCAGATACAATTCGATTGTGTACGAGTATTCTATATGTGTGTCTATTTTCGAGTGGCCAAATGTTCATATGTTTTTTTATCGATTGCATTGGGATGTCATACTGCTCACATGTGATTAGTCGATGGCCTGCATTTTGGATTCTTTTTAGACATTCTGTATTGTTTTGGACGCTGTTACCAAAGTTGGCAGCCCATATTATATCAGAGGTCTGACTATTGATGTATATACTCTATTATGTACAGTGATATTTGCCAACTAACCTGCGCCAGGTAGATTCTCCATGAGGAAGAGCTTTCTGTTTGTTTTCTTCTCTACCGCGGTCAGATGTTGCTTACAGGAAAGTTATCTGTCCAATTCAAATCCCATGTAGTTAGACGATTCTTCTAGTGCAATATATTTTGCATGAATTGTTTACGTTTACATTTCTTTGTCTGGTTTGAGAAGTTAAAACGTGTTTTTGTTGCCTTAGAAAGGTTGATCTATACTCATCATTCAATTTTCCATCCGCTGATGTCATTCATGTCAATGCTTCCCTCAACTTGATTTCTAAGTAGATTTAAGAATAGTACCTCTTTTCATACTTTATTAAATAATTCAATTAGGGGCAAAAATATTGTTAAAAAAATATTTCTTTTTTTTTCCCTGAACAGCATTTTCTATTCATAGAACATGGTATACACGTTCATGACCTGTGATGCATTTTTTCTATATGCTGACTGTGACTTATCCATAAGGTGGTTTTCTTCTAGATGATGCATTATTCTTGTGTTTTCTAACACATTCATTAATTACCTGAGTAGCTTACCAGTTTCGGTAGCTTGATTTGCATGTTTGTTTTCTTCCTTTTTCTGCTTCATCATGATTGGCACGATGATTGGTTATTGATATGTATCCGGATGTGTCCATTTTCTTTATTCCTGCAGTAGCTGAAGGCGAGGGATTTAAGTCTCGCTGTGGACCTAAGAATGTTTATCCTGCCATTTCAAATGTTCTTACCTGGGATTTTCTGCAATGGTGTTGGTTTAATTTGTCTTATAGCGATTCATTCAGAATTTGGCGCTATTTTGGTTATTAGCTAAGCATGTATGTCTTTCCAGACATTTTTTGTACTTTGTTAGCTGAGCATGTTTTTGTTATTATTATGCATCTGAATATCAATAGATGTGGAATTTTCTCCATATTACGTTAGTTCATTGCAAATGTGTTGCAGGGCAGCACTCCAGTTTGATTATTAGTCCTTCATTTTGTCTCGTAGAATAACCTTTTTATCAGCTTAGTTGATATTCTCATATAATATAGACATGTTTCTATTTATGTTTGCAGAACCTAAAATATACTGACAGAGTTATCTATAACAGGGGTCGGCAATCTTTTGCTAATTGTGTGCCAACTTAATTACAATTACAATACACTCAACGAAAGATTTCGCGGTGCAAACTGTTATTTCGTATGCACACATCAATTTTGGACTAAAATAAGACAACAACAAAATAAACAGACATAGAAGGGCAAGATATGAGGACGGCTACATGGACTCTGCCGCAAAATGTAATCGACGGTGATGAGTTAGAGGTAGTTGACCACATTACATATACAGCATGTGAGCATTAGGCAACACTAAAGTGTTCATAGATTCCAAATACATATCCTTCAGGATTAGAAAGACATCTACAACCAATGAACAGACTCACACAAATAATATGCTGATACCGAAAATAAACTATAGAAAATAAACGTCTGGTTTACCAGCTTTCTGTCATTTGAACTATGCATCAGTAAAGCATGGGTAACGACTACACGACTAAACAGCGTTTACATTTAGCACACAGTCATTAAGCTACTGTATTGGTAAAAATGGACAATGCCAAAGTTTTGGTTATATGCGCAATCTGCGAGGGCTACGATAGCTGGAATATACTAGGAGAATGGACGATGCCAGAATTTTGAAGAAATAACTTTATGGAAAATTAATCTGGAAACCCATCTCAAGTTCAAGATCTACTTGGGTACAATGCCGTATCTAAATTTGATGTTGTGTGATACAGGGATTTTTGTGGAATCATGAGAGCAGGATGTCATGGATCGTCTGACATGGATGGGAGAGATCACTAATTGTATAGCGACAAATGATAATGTGATAGCGGATAGTTCAATGGTTCCACACCCCAAAAAGTAGTACATATGGGTGTGTTATTACTTCTTCCATGAATTATTAATTATTAAACTAAATTATTAATTTAGTTCCATGATGGTACAGCATGTCTGCAAGATGACGGCGCACACTCAAACCCCTTTCCAGTGACCAACGGCTTCAAACATGGTTGCGTCCTGGCCCCGACGCTCTTCAGCATGGTGTTCTCTGCCATGTTAAATGATGCCTTCCAGATGCCTAACAGTACATTGATTTGTTTTCGTTATCGAGCTGACGGATGACTATTCAATCTTAGTAGATTGAAGGCCACGACCAAAACTAAGACGGTCATTGTTCGCGACCTCTTGTTCGCCGACGATTGTGCATTAAATGCTACTAGTCTGAAAGACATGCAAGACAGCATGGACCTCTTTTCTGTGTCATGTGATGCGTTCGGTCTCACCATCAGCACCGAGAAGACTTTAGTAATGTATCAACCAGCGACAGGTGTCCCCTACAGAGAGCCAGTGATCACAGTAAAGCAACACAAACTTAATACTGCCAATAAGTGTGTATATCTCGGAAGTACATTATCACAAACTGCGACATTTGATGAGAATGTTGCTCTGCGTATTGCTAATGCCAGTACAGCATTCGGGAGCCTTCGTACCAACGTCTGGATCAGGCGTGGTCTCAGTCTCACAACTAAGTTGCACGTGTATCGCCAACGTTGGTTCTACCAACACTGCTTTATGATGCGTCATCCTGGACTGTCTCTTCCAGACACGCTCGACAGCTTAACTCTTTTCATCCTCGGTGCCTACGAAATCTCATGGGAGTACGTTGGCAGGATCGTGTATATGATACGGACATTTTCAGAAGTCCCATATGCACAGCATCCATGCACAGCTGACTAGGTAACTCCGCTTGACTGGTCACATCGTCCGTATGCCAGACAAGCACCTTCCAAAGAGATTATTCTATGGGGAGATGTGCGAAGGTAAACGTTCAAGTGGAGGGCACAAAAAAAGCTTCAATGATTACCAAAACAGATATCTCAAGAACTGCAGCATCGATCCTAGCTCATGAGAGACTACATCACTTGATTGCTCAGCCTGGCACACCCAGATCACTGAAAGCATCATGAAATTTGAAAAAGCAAGAACGCTGTGGGCAATCCACAAGCGCAAGAAGCGGAAGGACAAATCCGTAAATGCTCCTACCCCGAACCTTCAGCACTCCTTCATGAACTGCAAAAGAACTTTGCAAATCGGACTCATCGGGCATCTACGAACTCACAAACCAAATTAGTTAATGACCAATTTTAATTATTATATATTAATTTTTTTATCGCATTTAATGTTTTTCATGCCATGCTCATCTTCGCTTGCGAAGGGGGAACAACATCATCATCATCATTACTTGTACATAGCATCTGGAAGACTTCTTGTGGCGAGCTTACTGGTCACGTGAGTCACATCCGTTATCATCATTGATTTTGCATTATATGTATTATAGCATACACGAATAATATCTGAACAGACAGAAAAGTGCCTACAATGGCTTGTGCTATTTTTCTGAGGATTGGGGCGGTTGTTAAGCATTAGTGTATATCTCCCTTATGTTTGCAATCGTCTACATATTTGCATGTACTTGAAACTGTAAATTATATTATATCAACTAAATGTATACAATACATTATAAACTGTGCATGCCGGAATGTTAAACATTTCTCGTAATAATCTCTAAGATGTAATAATTCAATTCATATTAGAATGTGCGTACCCACGTTATGGTCGGAGATGTGACTTGCATTGTTCTAGAACGTGTTTGAATCAGACATGCTTTAAAACAACCGGGAAGTGTATTGCTTGCATTGACGGTCACGATGGTGATTTCTGTGCAGTCGGTAAGTTACACATGATGTCGAATAACTAATATATATATATATATATATATATATATATATATATATGTTTTGTCATATATATATGTGTGTGTGCCTGTGTGGGTATGTGTGTTGTGTGTATGTGTGTGTGAGGCAACATCGCCAATGATAAACACATTGCTACGAGCAATTGAATCTTATATGTACATAAAGATCGTCCTGTCGGAAAGGACATATGCACATACATATATGTAATAGTCTGACCATCAGCGCCCCAGATGTGGAAAAGAATTGTGCGCCATAAATACAAGTTTCAGAGGTCTTCTCACATACCAGATAGACGAAGCAACAGAAGAATAGCCGATGACGTCTGTGCAGCTCAGACGCGTCAGTGCGTTAATATAGATGCACTGGACGTGTAGGGTCGCTTAAAGGTCGTGCACTGATCGAGCAAGGGCGCGCGTTGTCGTGCTCAGTTCATTCCCAATGACGAATATATCTTATATAGGATAATACTACAACAAACAACGACATGCATGAATGTCCATTGACGATTGAGCTGGTGGTTAATCTAACTCACAGAAGAAAAACAATGCTGTAAATACCTAGGTAATGTCGTGCTAATGCTCATTCCCAATGATAGTATACATTATATAAGGCAACATTATGACAATAATGATAAATATGGAGAAACAATGGCGAGCAGAGTGGAGGTTTGTTTATTTTACAGAAGAAATAAATGGAGATGGACAAAGCTAGGTCAGGTGGTGCTGAGATCCTTTCCCATTGTAATATATATATATATATAAATATATGTATATATATATAAATATATATATATATATATATAGAATAAGAAGAAATGTTATAGCCACGTATGGATGTTCATTGACGAGATTACAATCGTGGTTAATATAATTTGCAAAGGAAAAAATAAACATGTAGCAAATTAGGTATGGTCGTTCTTAGCACATACCCCAAAGCTAATATACCTTACATAAGGATACTAGATTAAACAACGACAATTATGGATACATATTGACGATACGATGATGGTTAATACAACTTAAAGAAAGAAAACTAGTTAAAAATGGCTAGGCAAGCTCGTGCAATGGCCGAGAAAGAGCGCATCGTGCTGAGGTCCTATAACCGAAGACAGTATATCTTATAGATCAAAAAACTGTGACAACCGACATGATAATGTAGACTATAGAACAACATTTAGTACAACCGATGATATAAGTGGGGCATTAGTGACGAGCTTGATGACTGTTAGCATAGCAAACACATCGAAAAGAAAAGCTGGTTACAAAAGGTACATTAGGTTTGGGAAAGTGCTGTAGCACGAGCATGCCTAGTCTTGAAGGATACACTATGACACCGACACTCACGATTCTTAAAGACAAATAACAACGTTATTTAATACATTTATGTGTATCAAACGTCACTCTTTGACACTGTTCTAGACTACGAACAACGTTTCAAATTCAGTTTTTATCAATTCCTAAGCTGTCCATGTGATAACAACGTCTGTTTTGCAACCAACATGTTTCAAACATCAATATATAACACTTTCATGGAAATAAATCACCACAATTTCATATACTATGAACTGGAATATGAAACTAGAAGACATCAATAAGAAACCGCATTTCAGACAGGTCATGACAAGTGGGAAATACAGTTTCTTATTATTTTCTTCTTTGCACATTTACATATACATATATAGATAACATGCAAATAAGACGAAAACGGTTAGACAGGTAAAGATTATCAATTCATTCAAGATCTCCTAGGCTAAGCAAGAATCAGAAACACTGCCAAGGCAGTTAACTTTAGAAAACTAAACTCAATTTCATACTTCGTGCAAGATCATTCTAATAGTCTCAGATTATGATCCTGGTGTGTATGCATTTCAATGTGTAGTATAGACAAGTAACAGACATGGTAATTTGACCAATGGGAATATCGAAGCATGAAAAGTATTGACAGTGAAGTTTGAGTTGTGATATAAAAACGTAGAAAACTGAAGAAGAAAAAAACAACATTTAAAAACTTTGGAATGTATTCAATAAGTGTTGTTCGTAGTTTAGTAAAGTGTCATGTAGTGTGGTTGAGACAAGTAAACAAAGTAATACAAATCATATTGACAGTAAGAGCAAAATTTGTATAATAAGAAAACGTTAAGAACTGACAAAAAGAATTTGAAATTATATACATGTATTGGCATACATGGTTCATATTCTATGAAAGTGTTAAATAATGTTTGTTTGAGCGAGCTTGAAAACTGTCAGATTTTATAGTTTTTCAAGGGTTAAACTTATGGCGAATCTCAAATAACTGAGATGAGATGTTGAATTCTAGTGGTGTCAAAAAGATCACATATTGTTCTTCCTGCAATAAAGAAGAGGATATATATATATACATATATATATATGTATATATATATATATATATATATATATATATATATATATATATATATAAACATCAACACTCATTCAGTTCCCTTACGTGCTTTTTGACAATAATATACAACTACTGTAATGATAAAGGTTAAATCAAGAACAATGTCCTGTAAAATATTAATTATTTTTGTACACTCTTCCTTCATGTGTCGGGGATCATGAAGTATCAGTCATTGTGTATATAATAATATGGTGCCTAATGATTTACGATACCCAACAGTTGTATTTACTAGTTGACAATAATTCGTTGTCTTAAATTGAGAGGGTGAAAATATAAAACCCACCAGACATATCTCTAATTACGTCAAAGTTCAACCAACACAGTTGTAAGTTACCATTTGACGTCCGAAGTAACTTCACAGAGGTCATATATATTTTGTAAAGTCACTAATTTGACTATAAACCCGTATTAAAAATATTGCATTCGTGTATGTAGTTCACGTGTAAAGTATTTTCACAAAGAATGTAGATTTCATGTCACCATGAGTCAGTGTAGAAAACTTGTTAATGTTCGCAAAATCTAGGGAATCACAAACAAATGCTTTCTCAGAAAATGTATTGTTAGAAAATATTACTTTTAGCTTCTCTAAAGTTAAATAAAGACATAGAACATTTGAAGTGTTATATTACCAACCGTCGCTTTCCCATTATTTTATACTGATTGTTTATTATACATTTTTTATCTGACTGGCATCTAAAGTTTCTATATTTTTTTCTTGTCACTATCGGTGGTGTCCATCATGTCTTCAATTGGTTGCTACCATTGATGTCGTTTTCGTTGAGTTGTCAGTCAGTCAGTTCCTCTTTTGCCAGGTGTGACACAAATGACGGCGGATGTCATAGTTCTCCATGCTTGTCGGTCAGTTGCTAGAGATTGCAGGTCTTGTGCATTTATGCCTGTTGATTTTAGTTCATTCATAAATGTTCTTCTGAGCGTTGTTTTTGTCCTTCTCTGTTTTCTTTATCTGTCTGGTGTCCACATGAAGGCTTGTCGTGGAAGTATGTCTTCCTTCATTTTAAGTATGTGACCGATGTATAACCAGCTACGTTGTCCTATGATGTTCGTCACATGTTTGGTCTCCTCTCTTAGTATGTCGTTTGAAGTCTTTGAGTTGACCATTACTTATTCGACTGTTCCATTAATTGTTGCTTTTCCATGACTTTCTGAAATATGCGTCATCCAGTTCTAAAGATCCATGCGTTTCCTTTAGGTACGTTTTTGTGAAAATGTTATTTTTTATGTGATTTGATTCACATATTGATTTTTCTTTGGTTTCAGGGACTGTCACATTCGGTTTAGAATTATTAATCTTTTTGTTTTATTTAGTGCCAAATAGTGATATTATGGTACGTTATTGTTTGACAAATTAAAACCTATATTTTATGTGTGAAAAATATGAGTTCATCAACATTTAATGTCATTTATAAACACAAACACGGCTCATGATTTACGGCATCATGGTTTCACATCAGATTCAGGCACGCAGCTATGAAAATTATTAAACCACACATACTTTATATGAATGTGTGCATCAGATTACTGGATTTTCTTGACAGATGAATGCCTATAGCGTCCACTTATTCACTGATATAAACAACGACTACTAGCGAAACAGTTGTCTGTATGTCTATCCTGGAACGAACATGTATAAACTGAGGTTATGACACCACGTTCGTTATCTGCAGGGTTATCGTTCGGGTAGAACAGTTTTCATATACTTAGAAATTATATTGAAATTTAAATACAAAGCTCGTGGTTACTATAATTGCAATAACCATTTTACTTTATTATCTGAACAAAAGAGATGTGTGTATGTATATATTTATATATTTTTGCTTTATCTTCAATACCACAGTACATGCATCAAAATGGACATCGCTGTCACCCATGCCGTTTTTGCTGAGCTTGATGTTATTGTGTGTTTGTGTGTGTTTTGCAAGAGATGACGATGACGATTCCCAAGGTGAAGAGTATTAATTACTGCGGGATCAAGAATCAGTAATTTCCATGACGTCATTGGTAGTAATTCTACAAAATTATTGTCATCGTGAGCATAGAGACATACAGCTAATTGAATAAACAGAAGGTTAAAACGATAACAATAATGGGACATAAAATGAGGGACACATGTAAACATTAGTACAGTTGATGGATGCTGGTTGTTTCACGTCTGCATTAATCAACAATGAAATATTCAGAAAGTGACTGCAAGCTAGTACAGATGTAACGATATTATGCCAAGAAGTGCCTAACTCTTCTATTTATATACACATGAAAGCAGCGTTAACTGTTGCTAGGTATATCTTATAGAGACATATAATTGTATCAACTTTACTATGTTCTACGGCATGACAAAACTGTTGTTACCGACCAGTAATGTGATAAACCGACGTCGGCACAGTAGCGATATCCATTATACTTCCGTTTCAGCTGGCGTATGATGATAATTCCTTTGGTCCAGGGATCGTATATTTTTCTCATTCTACCCATCAATCGCTCTGCTCTGCTACATCACCAACTATTTTTAGCTGCGTATTCTTCTGTGACAATTCTCAACTCTTGCACATTAGTAAACTTTAATCCTGAAAACTTAATGTGTTTTCTCAGTCTTTACAACTGTGCTGGGTTATCTGCGCCTTGTGGTCTCACAAATAAGCCTTCGTCATGAACGCTGGTCATGTTGATCATATATGAGAGGAGGCAGACAATTCTACCCCATAGCTTCCTTAATCGCATATTACGACATTTATTGACTACACATAATGTTGCTATACTTATCTCTCAATTCTGGCCGTGGCAACCGACGGACACACTCATCTTCAATTTTCTAATAACATTTCATCGTGATTTCATCTAAAAGACGCATATATAGAACATTATACATATGTGTTCTTTCCTAGTTCGTGGGTGCCAGTGCCTTAACGAATTTAACCCAATTTTTACGAAATGTGTAGTAGTAACCATTTTTGCTTTTCTCCGGCATTTATGCAATTGTGCAGATTGTTGTATTTTGCTGCTGCAACGTACTGTGACAAAATTAGTTGTAATGTTCTGATACCATACACTATACATTTCTAGCAATCAATGTTATTGCGATTTCAAATGTTCATTCAAGGGTAAAACTACCATAGACCCAGCAAACTATTAGATGATTTGAGTGTTCGCGAAAATATGTTATAGATATTATGACAGGGCACTGTATTACTGCATACCAAGAACATCAAACATTTCAAGTGAAATTAATAAACTAATCTAATTTACTTCAAGTTGTTCTTTACTACAATACGCTGCAGCATACACCAAAAAAATTCAGCATTTCGATGATGTATTTCAGAAGCACATTCATTAAAGTAGTCGGTGCATCAATCAGTCATTAGAAACAAAACCAGTTCGAAAAAATGAGTACTTCAGTTAACAGTTTGGTAATGTTTACATTTTTCCGCATTCGTGACATTCATTCACATAGGTCTAATGTTTTGCTGCACTCGCGACATTGGCCTAATGTTGTTTTGCACTCGCAAAATAAGCCTAATGTTGTGTTGCACTCGCGACATAGGCCTAATTTTGTGTTGCACTCGCGACATAGGCCTAATGTTGTGTTGCACTCGCGACATAGGCCTAATGTTGTGTTGCACTCGCGACATAGGCCTAATGTTGTGTTGCACTCGCAAAGTAGGCCTAATGTTGTGTTGCACTAGCGACATTGGCCTAATGTTTACATTTACTACAGGTAACTTACCAGTTTTGACGTGTTTAAATTTTGCTGTAAATTTTGCTAACAATAATTTCGCGACTTAGGATTAATGTTGTGGTAGGCAACAGGTTGTTGCAACTGGTGTGTTAAAAACTAGAAACCGGAATAAATTATTAAAAACGGGAAGTCGGTATATTAAAAAGTATGACATCCGGCACCCGCGTACTAGGAATGAACCTAAATGTCATTATCCGTTAGTACGTATCGTGAATGATGTACACTTGAAGCCGGCCTGTCACCTCTTTTATTTCCATAAACTCGTACATTACCATGCTAGAATATGCATGTAAGTCCATCACGTCTAGGCTATCGACAGTGAAGACCTAGAAGCATAATTTAAAAAAAAATATTAACTAATGTTTTCGAGTATGTCTGTGCATTTCGTATGTTGTATGTGCCAAGCCGCTCGACGTATATACATAGCAACCAACGAATAACATGGACAAATCAAAATAATCAAACCTAAAGGCTAGTCTGGATTCTGGTCGTAGTCATTTCCTGTCGATTTGTAAGTGTATGTGGGCTGCATATACCCCATACAACCACAATACATGCATATATTGTGAATATTGTAAAACGAGATAAACAATAATGATACTTGACACAGTTGTTTCAGGGACTATTTTTTGAGCAGCAATAGTAATATTGGACACACGTGTATCAGAGACTATTATTTGAGCAGCAATAGTGATACTTGACCCACTTTTTTCATGGGGCTATTATTTGAGAAGCAATAGTTGTAATTGACACACGTGTTTCAGGGACTATTATTTTAACAGCAATAGTGATACTTGACGCACGTGTTTCAGGGACTATTATTTTAACAGCAATAGTGATACTTGACACACCTGTATCGGAGACTATTATTTGAGCAGTAATAGTGATACTTGATACAAGTGTTTCAAGGACTATTATTTGTCCAGCAATAGTGATACTTGACCTAAGTAGTTCATGGACTATTATTTGAACAGCAATAGTGATACTTGACACTCGTGTTTCAAAGACTATTATTTGAACAGCAATAGTGATACTTGACACTCGTGTTTCAGAGACTATTATTTGAGCAGCAATAGTGATACTTGACACACGAGTATCAGGGACTGTTATTTTAACAGCAATAATGATACTTTACACATTAGTTTCAGATACTATTATTTGAGCAGCAAAAGTGATACTTGACACACTTGTTTTAGAGACTATTATTTGAACAGAAAGAACTAAGTTCAGTCACATTATCGTACTGTATGCTTTTGTATTATATACATTTGACACTTTGCACACAACGTGTATCGTTTTTCTTCGTCCTCTTCCATATTCATTAGCAAACTTCCACTAGATCTCTCTTGTAGCAGGACAATAGTCCTACTAGATTTCTGACTGGATGTAATCCAGAATATGGAAATGAGTTGTTACCGTTTTATTTGCTCCACTGACCCGACACATCCACCGTCGGCGTGATGTATCGCTCGAGGGTAATGCATCTTACAGCTTTGCTGTAAAGAACAGAGTAAAACAGCAACCGTTTTCGATATCGTTTTCGTAGCGCTTCTGATGTATGCTATTTCATATGCAAGACGTGACTTTTACATCCTCACCCGGTATGATGGGTCACTCTTAAATTTAACGCGTCTCAGAACAAAGATGAACACATTAGAAATACACTTGAAAAAGATTGTCATCGCCTGATGTTGAGGCACTAGTTGCACACAGTGAGTCTATCTTGCAGTCTTCAAATAATGACATGGTAAAGGCCTGTGAAATGTTATCTATGGTAATAAGTATCACGAATACCGTGGCATTGCCTCAAGGATATAGAAAACCAACAAACATCACCATAAACAATCATCTTATACAGTAAGTTCAAAATGTATGTTACCTTGCATCCACAATAACATCCGCCTTTTCCCCATAGATAATGACATATACGAGCGCATAGGGAAAGCAACTACAATCTTTGCCGGCAAGTCACAACTAGAATGTAAATAGCTAAGGTTAAAACTAAAAACAACAAAGATACATATATATCAACCATGAGTATTGAGCAAAATATACTATGGATGCGAAACGTGGAATTCATACACAAAATATAGGAGGAGATTAAACACGTCACCTAAGATGTATCCGCAAAAACGTAAACATTAAATGGCACAACTAAATCACATACATGGAAGTATTACCCCACCATTCAGATAACACCTGCCATCGACACTTGACTGATTTTGCTGGATCACACCGGCAGCTTACCAAAATAAGTAATATATGGAGTACTGGGTCAGCGATCCCGCGGTAGATCAATGCGATAGTATAGACACATTTCATAAATCGGTGAAACATTTCTTTATAGGCCCCAAAATCTGGGGGGGGGGGGGGGGCATGGACGAAACTCGAGTTTTCTTGAAGCATAACAGACACGTTTGGGCAACGTTGTTCAGAAACAATATTTATACAGTTATTGAAAGACGCTCATACACACACACGCGCGCGTTTTCTATTGCTGTGAGATGATGCCTGTAAAGTCCCTATTAATGAGAAAATGTTCAATGAATTGCTAATATTTGTTTGCTTAATGAATGTCTGTACGACGCAAAGTTTCAGTTGGAAAATTGTTGTATAATATAAAGTTTATCATTTTCAGCCGATGCGTTTTTGTTCTTTTTTTCTATTGATTGCTTAGACATCAGACCACGGCATGGACCGCCTAGGGAATATCCACTGTTTTCGATAATGTTCATGAGCCGAACAGCAAAAGATGGTGATATTCAACAACGAAGATCATTGTTGAGTAATTTCTCAGAGAGGACTTCCGACTCAGACGTACAAGTGAAACCCAGTAGTGTGTTAATGTTATACATTTTTAGTAAGAACAATTGAAGATGACTCATCATATTGTGATTTTTGAAGAAGAGATTATTGATTAGAGTTGCATAACGTAATAGCTAGAAGTAACGGTTGACCTAAGGGTTATAAACAGTAGCATACATACACACACGATAATGCAACTACGTGTTACTGAATCTCTACGTGAGATCTACCTTACTGAAAGTATCTAAATGCGAAATGTACTACTGAAAATATATCAAAGATTGTGTGCTACTGTTGTATATACTATTATATTAATATATACTCGTCGCATAGACGGTTCGTGTTACTGAAATAGTAGTACATGTATGGTGATATTGAAATAGTAATACATGTATGGTGATATTGAAATAGTAATATTGTGATACTGAAATATTAATTATAGTGATGTATTACTGATAACATCACATTATTTACATACTATTGTAAGGTGTCGTACGTAATATGTTACTGAAAATAGCACATACCGCGTGTTACTATACATATTCCATAGATTGTATGATGATGAAATATTCATATATATATATATACATCGTACTTCCCTTGCTTTTGATGTACTGTGATGCGAGATTGAATGATGACGAGTTTCGGTATATGATCGGTTTGATCGCTTATTATACAATCATAATGTAACGTCCCATAACGTTGGTGAGTCACCTTCTTGTGCATCTTCAATTTGTCATTTCCATGATCTTGCTGCAATCCAATTCTCATTAAGTGTGATAATCATTTAACTATGCCTATCAACAGATTTAACAACATACGATTTCCAATAGCTCTTTTCCTATATGATCTCCTTGTGTTCTGATTGCTGAGTTTCCCCGTATCATATTTGCTTCTTATTTCCCAAAAGCACATTTTTGTCGTGCTCGTTTGTTATTATCCATGGCTGTCATTGTTGATATGAAGAGTGTATATATCCACATGTGTATGATGAAATGCATACATATATAGCTGGACTTATGTGTTATTGGATCATTATGGATAATGTCTGGTGTGAAGATATTGGACCATCAGGTCAATCATTAATCAATACTAAACTGATATTAGTTTAGACACCAAACGTGGCGATGATTTCCTCTAACGAATTTCTTCGTGGTGCTACATTTAGTGGTTCATGAGATATGGTGAAAATAGCTTATATGCAGGAACTGAAAAATGTTTGATAAGAATCAATAATCAATAAATAATGGCAATTTCCTGAGATAATCGGAAATCGTCTATGTGGGTAAAGCACAACTGTTTGTCACATCCACCACATTAAGCATAAAACCACATCTAGATGTTTACGGTCGCCACCGACATGCTTGGTACTTGACAGAAGAAAGGCAATTATGTTTGTTCTGGAAATATAGTACATTCCCCCAGCACTCTTGTAATATATATACACAAGAATAGTATAATTTACTTAAACAACACAAATATACGTTACCTACACAACACCTGGATAATCTATCTACAGAAATCCTATATAATTCATGTACAAAAAACATGTACAATCCATGTACACAATACCAGTACAGCTCATCTAATATGTTTATGATTAAACATTGTACGAAAATGAATCTAGAGTCTTCTGGATAATGTCATCGAGCTCAGGAGAAACTACTACACTGAACATAAGAAGTAAGAGAGGATCGCTCGTAAGTCTTGAGTATTGAAACAACAACAGTCATAGTTAGTGAACATATCACTTGTGTTATGAAATAACACCAATATCTCAAATGTTATATGAACATAATACGTAACATACGTTTTTGAAAAAAAAAACACACACAATACGCTGAAATTTTACTGAAAACAAATATCACAAGGATCATTTTACTAAAAATAAATTTGCAATGACCATGTTACTAAAACTAAATGTTAACCTTTTACATATAACCTTTTACTAAAATTGAATGTTACACTTAACATATTACAGTAAATTTTACAAGCAACAAATTACTCAAAAATAAAAATTACTTTTATCATATCTTACCGAAGTAAGAAACAAAGAGGTCACAGTATACACACCACAACAGTAAAATGGTTAGTACAATCATGGTAAATGTATCACAATGCATATGCTACTAAAAGTATCACAACTCTAAATGTATTTAAATGTATACAGACTAAATGTATCACAAGACGCATGCTTCTACGCGTATTACGTGTCATAATCTAATAAAAGAATAAAAGTAGCATACTATTGAGTGTATCACAAGTCAAATACTACTGAAAGTATTACACGTCATATGTGGTACTCTATAGGAGCTGAATATGACCTCACACAGATGACCACGAATGGGAAAAATAAGCATATATCCAGAGAGCAAGTTTTTTGATACCACGACTGAAATACGGAGAATAATACCGCATGCAAAGAAGACAAATATAAGTTGTTTATACAATGCTCAGACAGATGTCTGAAAGGCAAGTACGACTTCACATAGGTGTACAAATAGTATCTATCATGAGTATAGATTGTATTCCTACGAGCTCAAAAACAAACCCAAAAAAACACAAAAAAACAACAAACAACGACTAGACGATACGCTGCTGGATCGAGAGGTGAGAAATTATGACATTCTCTACGGCTGTCTTCCGTCTACCACTGTTGACACAAGGAGAAATAATATCGGAGATTAGTTGAAGAGAGATATGTAAATACTTGGAGGCGAAACTCTTGTTCCGTGAAAACCATTGCGCTCACACCTGGGCACAGTGACGTGTAAACATCTTACCTACGTCAAGTACACAAAGAAGAGAGGCGGAGTTTGTCAAACTACAAAAGTATGATCATTTTGATTGGCCAAGGTTTCTGGAGCGAGGAGGAAACACATCAAGACTCCGAAGCGAGACATCGCGGGATACGATTTTGAGGGAATATTAGACATTTGCGGGTCCATCGCTGGACAAGACAGTCAGAGCCAAGTGAGCAACTGAGCAGTCAGTTGCAGAGGTCTAATACTTAGTTTTCAGATGTGAGTTTGAAGGCTCGAATATACTACTCCACTTGATTGTAGACTTTCAAACAGCTATACAAGTGAGGCTTTTTCTAATACGGCACCAGTACTAGTATATTAAATGGAGAGGGTTTAAAGTCTCCATGGTAGAGAATTGAGACGTGTATGTAATTCTTGGATTTTTCAGATCTATGCGTGCATGCGCAAGTATTATTATATCACGTAATTGTATAGAATCGTTAGAGGTCACTACTCCAAGTGATTGATTTCGGTATGTGTATCATGGCACATTTTAAACATCTGGTATACATAAGACACGTAGTATTGCATCTTTGTACGTATTAAGCTTCGGATATACCTGTGACAGGAAATGTCGCAGTATTGTATTGAGATAGGTAATGTCACGAAGAGTCTCCTTACTGAGACGAAGTTCAAGTTAAAGTCAGGATAAAAAACTGGCCACATCACCAAAGAGTTCCAGAAAGTTGAACTCCATTGTGACGTCTACAACGATGATATACTGTCACACTCTAAAGTGTCACCACGCGACGAGAGTCAAGATTTACCTCATGACGTACTTAGTGACTCGGTCACGTAAGTTGTCCATGTCACTAGTATTATGGCACTCATGAACAGACCATCACTCTGTCGCACTGTCTGATCTCATTACTGTCACGTTACTGACATCAAATTACGTGACGATCTTGTAAATCGGCACACATGTACTACTAGATGAATGTTTCCCTGTTATTGAGTGCAGGGTGTCTTTCTATGGGCTATGGAAATAAATGCACTTTGCTGTTGCAGACGAAGCGACATGTACAGTAATGATTTTTATACTATAAGTATGACAAGCTACATACTACAGACCATATCACACGGCATATAAGTCAGAATGCATTACATGTCTTATACTACTGAACGTATGACACGTCATATACTGCAGAACATATCGCACGTTAAATATTACAGAACATATCACACGTCATATTACAAGAACTACTTAAACAACGAGAGTCAAGATTTACCTCATGACGTACTTAGTGACTCGGTCACGTAAGTTGTCCATGTCACTAGTATTATGGCACTCATGAACAGACCATCACTCTGTCGCACTGTCTGATCTCATTACTGTCACGTTACTGACATCAAATTACGTGACGATCTTGTAAATCGGCACACATGTACTACTAGATGAATGTTTCCCTGTTATTGAGTGCAGGGTGTCTTTCTATGGGCTATGGAAATAAATGCACTTTGCTGTTGCAGACGAAGCGACATGTACAGTAATGATTGTTATACTATAAGTATGACAAGCTACATACTACAGACCATATCACACGGCATATAAGTCAGAATGCATTACATGTCTTATACTACTGAACGTATGACACGTCATATACTGCAGAACATATCGCACGTTAAATATTACAGAACATATCACACGTCATATTACAAGAACTACTGCCACCACTTCCAGCTATACACAATACACTCTACACAACTTCATCACAACTGAGGAAAATCTGTGCATTCGCCAGAAGGGCTATGGGCTGTCAAGAGCTTCCTGCTCACAGCGAAATGGATTCAATAATCATCATAACCACACGTTATATACCTCAGAACGTAATACATCTCTTATAATACAGAACATATCACACGTCATATACTAGAGAATGTGTTAAACTGCATATATTACTGAACATATTTCACATCAAATACTACTGAATGTATTTCACATCATATACTACTGAATGTATTTCACATCATATACATCATATTCTACTGAACGTATTTCACATCATATACTACTGAACATATTTCACATCAAATACTACTGAACATATTTCACATCAAATACTACTGATTGTATTTCACACCATATACTACTGAATGTATTTCACATCATATACTACTAAATGTATTTCACATCATATACATCATATTCTACTGAACGTGTTTCACATCATATACTACTGAACATATTTCACATCAAATACTACTGAACATATTTCACATCAAATACTACTGAATGTATTTCACATCATATACTACTAAATGTATTTCACATCATATACTACTGAATGTATTTCACATCATATACATCATATTCTACTGAACGTATTTCACATCATATACTACTGAACATATTTCACATCAAATACTACTGCACACATTTCACATCAAATACTACTGAATGTATTTCACATCATATACTACTGAATGTATTTCACATCATATACTACTGAACGTATTTCACATCATATACATCATATTCTACTGAACGTATTTCACATCATTTACTACTGAACGTATTTCACATCATATACTACTGAACGTATTTCACATCAAATACTACTGAATGTATTTCACATCACATACTACTGAACGTATTTCACATCATATACTACTGAACGTATTTCACATCATATACTACTGAACGTATTTCACATCATATGCTATTAAACGTATTTCACATCATATACTATTGAACGTATTTCACATCATATACTACTGACCGTAATAATCATCATATACTACTGACCGTATTTTACATCTTATACTATTGAACGTATTTCACATCATATTCTCCTGAACGTATTTCACATCATATACTACTGACCGTATTTCACATCATATACTACTGACAGTATTTCACATCATATACTATTGAACGTATTTGACATCATATACTACTGACAGTATTTCACATCATATAATACTGACAGTATTTCACATCATATACTATTGAACGTATTTGACATCATATACTACTGACAGTATTTCACATCATATACTATTTAAAGTATTTCACATCATATACTATTGAACGTATTTCTCATAATATACTGCTGAACGTATTGCAGAATAATGATATACAAAGGACACGTAGTATTGCATCTTTGTATGTATTAAACTTCGGATATACCTGTAACACGAAGTGTCACAGTATTGTGTTGAGATAGGTGATGTCACGAAGAGTCTCCTTACTGAGACGAAGTTCAAGTTAAAGTCAGGATCAAATCCTGGCCACATAATATGTATTTTCATATACTACAGAACAATTCACAGGTCATGTGCTACTGAAAATATCACACGTCATATACGTCAGAACGTATTAATATTCTTATACTACTGAAAATATGCCATGTCACATACTATAGAGTATAGTAAATGTCATATACTACAGAACATATCACACGACATTTAAAAGAGAACGAATAACACATCAAATACTAAATATCGTATCACACGTTGTATACTACATACCGTATGATACGTCATTTACTGTGTCTATTCGTCCATCACAAGTGATGATGAACATTTCTACATCCACTTCTGATATTCAGTTAGAATTATGAACGTGCGTAATAGTTCGTAGATGGCTAATGAGCCGTATTGAACCTGTAAATGGACAGTTAGGGCATGGAATGATGACTTTTGGCAGATTTGTTAAAATGACTTGCACTGGGGATTTTGATTAAAGTGATGAGGAGTTGTGCAAAGTGTCATCATTTTCTTGTCGGACCACATATGAAACCATTGTTAAGAGGAATCGAGACAACTGGAAATAAAGTACGATGAAGTAGATGACGACGGATTTCTTCGTGTCTCACTATGCCCGATACGGTCCAAACCGCATTGCTGGAGTTCACCTACATTACCCGGTGGGCAGATAAACTATCGTAGCCTCAGACTCGTAAATTCCCCGAATATCAGGCTTTACGTATAGATGGTTGAACATGGCAAGTATCCTTTTTGAGACAATCTCAGCATGATATCACCTACGTTATGACTGCCTAACAGGCTATCAGTCGAGAAGGAGATAGAGCATGCCTCAGGCAGTTCACTGATGCTGTGTTCACACGACACGTTATGCCTACTGTGTTGTTCGTCCATCACAAGTGATGATGACCATTTGTTAAATCCACTTTTGAAAATTCAATTGTAGTTATGTCCTTGATTATGAGTTCGTAGATGGCTAATGAGCCCTATTCGAGCTGTAAATGTCCTTGGACAGTGTTGGCATGGAATAACGACTGTAGACGGATCTTGGTCTATCCGTGACTTTCTAGCTGCTCTCCGCTGTTGAGCTGCTGCATTTCTCTTCTTTTCACAAGATGATGCGCTCTTTTTTATTTTAGAACGCCATGTAGATCTATTTTGTGCAAGTTCTTCACATGTATCGTGGTCTATTTCAAAGGCTTTCAGTGAGTCATTTAACGAGTCTTTTTAGCGCTTCCTTTGGCCACCTTGAGATCGTATACCCTTCTAGCTCACCATAGAAAAGTATCTTTGGCAGACGATGGTCTGGCATACGCACCAAATGACCTGCACAACGAATCTGTGTCTGCATCAGGATCGTGTCAATGCTTGGGATACCAGCTCTATCACGGACAGTGGGATCTGGAATATTGTCTTGCCATCTGATGTTCATAACTTTTCTGAGACAATTTGTATGAAAATGATTCAGTTTTTTCACATGACGTCTATACACAGTCCATGTTTCACTAGCGTAAAGCAGCACTGAAAGTATCACTTCTCTGTAAACTTTCAGCTTAGTATGTAGGTTAATGCCATTTCTACGCCAAACATTTGCGTACAATCTGCTGAAAGTACTGCTTGCTATGGCGATCCTTGTATACACTTCATCATAAACGTTGCCATTTTGTGATAACGTACTGCCTAGATATGTGAATCTATTCACAACTTTCAGTGCTACACCATTTACATTTATGCAGGGCTCGAGGTAGCTTTTGCCAAGTGCTGGTTGTAACATGACTTCTGTTTTCTCTGTGGTAATGGTAAGCCCAAAGTTGGTACAGGCTTTGGAGAATCTGTCTATAATACAATGTAGATCAGCCTCAGAGTTGGCATGTAGGGCACAGCCATCAGCAAATAGAAGATCCCTGATTGTGTGTGATTTAACTTTGGTTTTTGCTCGAAGCCGCCGAAGGTTCAACAATTTTCCGTCTTTGCGATAGGTGATGTTTACTCCCAGGTCTAGATCTCTGAAAGCATCATCCAACATAGCAGAGAACATGATGCTAAATAGGGTAGGGGCTAATACACATCCTTGTTTTACTCCATTTGAGACAGGAAAGGTTTCAGATAACTCTCCATCATCCTGAGCTCTAGCTAGCATTCCATCATGCAATTGCTGCACCATTGAGATACATTTCTGTGGACATCCATACTTTGCCAGAATCTTCCACAGACCCTCTCTACTTACTGTGTCAAATGCTTTTGTCAAGTCTATGAATGCTGTGTACAGGTCACAGTGTTGTTCTTGACATTTTTCTTGAAGCTGTCTTTCAGCAAAGATCATATCAGCTGTTCCACGTTCTTTTCTGAAACCACATTGGCTTTCGGGTAGTAGTCCTTCATTTAGATGAGATATAAGACGGTTCAAAACGGATTCTGGCAAATATTTTTTCCAGCGATGGACAGTAGAGAGATACCACGATGGTTGTTACAGGACTGGTGGTTCCCTTTACGTTTATACAGGTGTATAATTGTAGCATCCTTAAAATTTTGTGGAATTTTTTTCGCTTATCCATGACTGTTGGAAAATTATGTGAAGTTTCTCAATAAAATTGTTACCACCATATTTGTATATTTCGATTGGTATTGAGTCGGAGCCGGGTGCTTTTCCACTAGAAATCTGATGATCTGCTTTACGAGTTTCCTCCAAAGTAGGGATGTCACCTAGAATTTCATTGAGAGGAACCTGTGGTAGTTGGTTGATAGTCTCTTCATTTATTGATGATGGGTTATTCAAAATGTGCTCAAAGTGTTCTACCAAGCGCTGCAGGATTTTATCTTTTTCTACGATTAGTTGTGTTTCATATGCATTGAGAAGTGGAAAAGATCCTGATGAGGTTGGACCATATAACATTTTAAGCGCATCATAGAAGTTTCTTAAATAGTTTGTGTCTGCAAATCTGTGTATCTCATCTGCTTTCTTATTCAGCCATGAGTCCATCATATGGCGTAGTTTATTTTGAATTATTTTCCGTTTATAATTGAGTGCTTCTTTGTTAGACATTGATTTTGGATCATTTAAGTATGCTTTGAAAAGGTGGTGTTTTTCGTCCAACATTTCTTTGATTTTATTATCATTCTCATCAAACCAGTCATTTTTGTTTTTTGATAGACTGACCTAGTTCCTCAGTAGCAGTGTCGTAAATTTGCTTGCTCAGATATGTCCAGTTCGTATCTACATCTTGTTCTAGTTGTGCAGATTTCAGACATTCATCCAGAGTAGAGGCTAGGGACTGTTGTGTGTTTACATTTGATAACTTTCTGACGTCTATACGTTTCTTTGCTTTGCTTCCTTGTGGGCGTCTGGCAGGCTGTATGCGAATTCTTAGTAATGACACAATAAGATGATGGTCAGTCCAGCAGTCTGCACCGCACATGGATTTTGTCACTCGAACATCTTGGCGGTCCTTTCTTCTTACAATTATATAATCTATAAGATGCCAGTGTTTTGATCGAGGGTGCATCCAGGAGGTCCGGTTTCAGATTGGGAGTTGAAATATGTTGGTAATGAGGAGGTCATGTTCGCCACAAGTTTGTAACAGACGAAGTCCATTGTTGTTGCACTGACCCACTCCATATTTCCCTATTACACCGTTCCAGGAGATATTTTCTTTACCCACCCTTGCATTGAAGTATCCAAGTAATATGAACTTATCAGTTTTTGGAACTGCACTGATAGCTGCATGAAGTTCATCATAGAACGCATCTTTAACTTCTTCTGAATTTTTCAGCGTTGGTGCATACGCACTGATGATTATTGCATATTTTTTTACCAGAGAGCAGGGGGATTTATACTTCATGAGGCGGTCATTTATTGCCTTTGGTGGGCCTGCTAGTTTGCCAACGAGTGTTGTTTTAATGGCGAAGCCTACTCCTGCTTCACGTCTTTCCTTATTATCTCTTCCGCTCCAAAAGAATGTATATCCTGCAACTCTTTCACACAGCTGACCGACTCCAGCAAGTCGTGTTTCACTCAGAGCTGCTATGTCAATATGGTACCTTGCTAACTCTCTCCCAATCAGGGCTGTTCTTCGAATCGGTCTATTTGTGGTAGAGTCATTGTCGAGGTGTGTACGTACATTTCATGCTCCTAGAGTCAGTGGGAAAAGCTTTTCCCTTCGGGTGAATTTTCGTGAATGTGAAAATGACTTGCACTGGGGATTTTGATTAAAGTGAGGAAGAGTTGTGCAAAGCGTCTCCCTCACTCTCTTGTTGGACCTAATTAGGCCTACTGTAGGTACATAGCGAGCGACTCAATGTGTTGTTGATGCTGAAGTACATTAGCTCGCCACATAAACTTCAATATTAGTATTATATAATCACTCTTTTATACGTCATATAATACAGAACGTATCACACGTCATATACAACAAAATGTATGATACCTCAAACAACTGAACGTATCACACTTTATATGCTACAGAACATATGAAACGTCGTATACTAATGAACGTATTACTCATTACATACTACTGAACGTATGAATGGTCATACACTGCAGAATGTATTAGACGTCATATACTACTGAGCGCATCACACCTCATAAAACTACAGAACGTAGCACATGGTATATACTAAATGATGTATCACACAGTATAATAATAATATTTACAATAATACAACTCATATTCCGTCAGCGACCACATGGGTGCCACAATGGATACATCATCACAAAAAGCTACCAAAACCACCTTATCCTCAGCCATTCAGAAGTGTGCAGAAAAATTAAATTCCTTGATTTTATCGAACTATTATTTTCAATATTTCACTCTCTTCTCCTTCTACCCTCGACTGTTCCTTGCATAAAAAAATAAAATAGAAACCGAGACATGTCGTGTTATATTTTCAAACCAAACACCTTTACCTGGCTTAACCACTTTCAAAGGTGATTTTTTGTTATAAACTGCACATGTTTATGTATTATATGCCAGACAAATATATTTGTTCTGAGTTCTGTATAACTAATTCTTAACAAACATATGTAGCGCTTGTTTCTGAAAAAAAAAATATTTCTGTATTTGTACTAGTAATGTGTCTAAATTTCACATCTATATAAAAGTATACTTATCACTCGCGATACAAATATATTGAACATAACGGTAAAATGATAGTCATTTTCAAATCGTTATTAACCTTAACAATGACATTCAAGGCAATGTCCAGTCTTTTCTTAATCTCATTGAAATGTAAATTTCATGTAATTGACATCATCTCAACTCTAGTTGCCCCAATCACAACCCTAGTTGTCATCATGAAGACGATAGTAAACATTATCACAACCCTAAATGACATCAACGCTGTCGTAACTGGAATCATAAGAACCCTAGTTGACATTATGGAAACCATAGTGGATATCATCACAACCTAAATTGACATCAACGGTGTCGTAACTGGAATCATGAGAACGCTAGTTGACATCATCACAACACTATCTGACATTATCACAGTCTAGTTGACATCATATTACGCCAGCTGAAGTCATCACAAGCCAAGCTGATATCATCATCACAACCATATATGGCATCATCACAGCCATAGTTGACATCATCACATCCATAGTTGACATCATAACAACCCTATAGTCACAACCCTCATTTACATCATCACAACACCAGTTGACATCACAATACTAGCTGGCATCATCCCAATCCTAAATGACATCACCAAAACCCTAGTTGACATCATTATATGCGAAGTTGAAATTATTACAACCCTAAATGACAGAATTACAGCCCTTGCAAACATCATCACGGCCCTAGTTGACCTCATCACAACCCTAACTGACATCAGCACAACAATAGCTGACATCACATCAACCCTAGCTGACATCATCAGAACACTGGTTGGCATCATCATTATACGTGCTGACAGCACCACAACATTATCTGACATCATCGCAACCTAGCTGATAACATCACAGCCCTAGCTAACATCATCACAACACTAGTTGACATAATCACAACACTAGTTGACCTCATCACAGCCCTACATGACATCATAATATCCATATAACTGCAACCCTATATATGTGATGGTGGTAACTTCACATAAATTTTGGTGGAAACATACATGTGTCATAGTTTTCCGGATATTCGTGTGAAGAATAAACTACTAATCGTATCACACATTATATACTAATACATGTATCACATGTCATATGTCATCACATGACGTCTATACACAGTCCATGTTTCACTAGCGTAAAGCAGCACTGAAAGTATCACTTCTCTGTAAACTTTCAGCTTAGTATGTAGGTTAATGCCATTTCTACGCCAAACATTTGCGTACAATCTGCTGAAAGTACTGCTTGCTATGGCGATCCTTGTATACACTTCATCATCAACGTTGGAATTTTGTGATAACGTACTGTCTAGATATGTGAATCTATTCACAACTTTCAGTGCTACACCATTTACATTTATGCAGGGCTCGAGGTAGCTTTTGCCAAGTGCTGGTTGTAACATGACTTCTGTTTTCTCTGTGGTAATGGTAAGCCCAAAGTTGGTACAGGCTTTGGAGAATCTGTCTATAATACAATGTAGATCAGCCTCAGAGTTGGCATGTAGGGCACAGTCATCAGCAAATAGAAGATCCCTGATTGTGTGTGATTTAACTTTGGTTTTTGCTCGAAGCCGTCGAAGGTTCAACAATTTTCCGTCTTTGCGATAGGTGATGTTTACTCCCAGGTCTAGATCTCTGAAAGCATCATCCAACATAGCAGAGAACATGATGCTAAATAGGGTAGGGGCTAATACACATCCTTGTTTTACTCCATTTGAGACAGGAAAGGTTTCAGATAACTCTCCATCATCCTGAGCTCTAGCTAGCATTCCATCATGCAATTGCTGCACCATTGAGATACATTTCTGTGGACATCCATACTTTGCCAGAATCTTCCACAGACCCTCTCTACTTACTGTGTCAAATGCTTTTGTCAAGTCTATGAATGCTGTGTACAGGTCACAGTGTTGTTCTTGACATTTTTCTTGAAGCTGTCTTTCAGCAAAGATCATATCAGCTGTTCCACGTTCTTTTCTGAAACCACATTGGCTTTCGGGTAGTAGTCCTTCATTTAGATGAGATGTAAGACGGTTCAAAAAGGATTCTGGCAAATATTTTTTCCAGCGATGGACAGTAGAGAGATACCACGATGGTTGTTACAGGACTGGTGGTTCCCTTTACGTTTATACAGGTGTATAATTGTAGCATCCTTAAAATTTTGTGGAATTTTTTTCGCTTATCCATGACTGTTGGAAAATTATGTGAAGTTTCTCAATAAAATTTTTACCACCATATTTGTATATTTCGATTGGTATTGAGTCGGAGCCAGGTGCTTTTCCACTAGAAAGCTGATGATCTGCTTTACGAGTTTCCTCCAAAGTAGGGATGTCACCTAGAATTTCATTGAGAGGAACCTGTGGTAGTTGGTTGATAGTCTCTTCATTTATTGATGATGGGTTATTCAAAATGTGCTCAAAGTGTTCTACCAAGCGCTGCAGGATTTTATCTTTTTCTACGATTAGTTGTGTTTCATATGCATTGAGAAGTGGAAAAGATCCTGATGAGGTTGGACCATATAACATTTTAAGCGCATCATAGAAGTTTCTTAAATAGTTTGTGTCTGCAAATCTGTGTATCTCATCTGCTTTCTTATTCAGCCATGAGTCCATCATATGGCGTAGTTTATTTTGAATTATTTTCCGTTTATAATTGAGTGCTTCTTTGTTAGACATTGATTTTGGATCATTTAAGTATGCTTTGAAAAGGTGGTGTTTTTCGTCCAACATTTCTTTGATTTTATTATCATTCTCATCAAACCAGTCATTTTTGTTTTTTGATAGACTGACCTAGTTCCTCAGTAGCAGTGTCGTAAATTTGCTTGCTCAGATATGTCCAGTTCGTATCTACATCTTGTTCTAGTTGTGCAGATTTCAGACATTCATCCAGAGTAGAGGCTAGGGACTGTTGTGTGTTTACATTTGATAACTTTCTGACGTCTATACGTTTCTTTGCTTTGCTTCCTTGTGGGCGTCTGGCAGGCTGTATGCGAATTCTTAGTAATGACACAATAAGATGATGGTCAGTCCAGCAGTCTGCACCGCACATGGATTTTGTCACTCGAACATCTTGGCGGTCCTTTCTTCTTACAATTATATAATCTATAAGATGCCAGTGTTTTGATCGAGGGTGCATCCAGGAGGTCCGGTTTCAGATTGGGAGTTGAAATATGTTGGTAATGAGGAGGTCATGTTCGCCACAAGTTTGTAACAGACGAAGTCCATTGTTGTTGCACTGACCCACTCCATATTTCCCTATTACACCGTTCCAGGAGATATTTTCTTTACCCACCCTTGCATTGAAGTATCCAAGTAATATGAACTTATCAGTTTTTGGAACTGCACTGATAGCTGCATGAAGTTCATCATAGAACGCATCTTTAACTTCTTCTGAATTTTTCAGCGTTGGTGCATACGCACTGATGATTATTGCATATTTTTTTACCAGAGAGCAGGGGGATTTATACTTCATGAGGCGGTCATTTATTGCCTTTGGTGGGCCTGCTAGTTTGCCAACGAGTGTTGTTTTAATGGCGAAGCCTACTCCTGCTTCACGTCTTTCCTTATTATCTCTTCCGCTCCAAAAGAATGTATATCCTGCAACTCTTTCACACAGCTGACCGACTCCAGCAAGTCGTGTTTCACTCAGAGCTGCTATGTCAATATGGTACCTTGCTAACTCTCTCCCAATCAGGGCTGTTCTTCGAATCGGTCTATTTGTGGTAGAGTCATTGTCGAGGTGTGTACGTACATTTCATGCTCCTAGAGTCAGTGGGAAAAGCTTTTCCCTTCGGGTGAATTTTCGTGAATGTGAAAATGACTTGCACTGGGGATTTTGATTAAAGTGAGGAAGAGTTGTGCAAAGCGTCTCCCTCACTCTCTTGTTGGACCTAATTAGGCCTACTGTAGGTACATAGCGAGCGACTCAATGTGTTGTTGATGCTGAAGTACATTAGCTCGCCACATAAACTTCAATATTAGTATTATATAATCACTCTTTTATACGTCATATAATACAGAACGTATCACACGTCATATACAACAAAATGTATGATACCTCAAACAACTGAACGTATCACACTTTATATGCTACAGAACATATGAAACGTCGTATACTAATGAACGTATTACTCATTACATACTACTGAACGTATGAATGGTCATACACTGCAGAATGTATTAGACGTCATATACTACTGAGCGCATCACACCTCATAAAACTACAGAACGTAGCACATGGTATATACTAAATGATGTATCACACAGTATAATAATAATATTTACAATAATACAACTCATATTCCGTCAGCGACCACATGGGTGCCACACTGGATACATCATCACAAAAAGCTACCAAAACCACCTTATCCTCAGCCATTCAGAAGTGTGCAGAAAAATTAAATTCCTTGATTTTATCGAACTATTATTTTCAATATTTCACTCTCTTCTCCTTCTACCCTCGACTGTTCCTTGCATAAAAAAATAAAATAGAAACCGAGACATGTCGTGTTATATTTTCAAACCAAACACCTTTACCTGGCTTAACCACTTTCAAAGGTGATTTTTTGTTATAAACTGCACATGTTTATGTATTATATGCCAGACAAATATATTTGTTCTGAGTTCTGTATAACTAATTCTTAACAAACATATGTAGCGCTTGTTTCTGAAAAAAAAAATATTTCTGTATTTGTACTAGTAATGTGTCTAAATTTCACATCTATATAAAAGTATACTTATCACTCGCGATACAAATATATTGAACATAACGGTAAAATGATAGTCATTTTCAAATCGTTATTAACCTTAACAATGACATTCAAGGCAATGTCCAGTCTTTTCTTAATCTCATTGAAATGTAAATTTCATGTAATTGACATCATCTCAACTCTAGTTGCCCCAATCACAACCCTAGTTGTCATCATGAAGACGATAGTAAACATTATCACAACCTAAATGACATCAACGCTGTCGTAACTGGAATCATAAGAACCCTAGTTGACATTATGGAAACCATAGTGGATATCATCACAACCTAAATTGACATCAACGGTGTCGTAACTGGAATCATGAGAACGCTAGTTGACATCATCACAACACTATCTGACATTATCACAGTCTAGTTGACATCATATTACGCCAGCTGAAGTCATCACAAGCCAAGCTGATATCATCATCACAACCATATATGGCATCATCACAGCCATAGTTGACATCATCACATCCATAGTTGACATCATAACAACCCTATAGTCACAACCCTCATTTACATCATCACAACACCAGTTGACATCACAATACTAGCTGGCATCATCCCAATCCTAAATGACATCACCAAAACCCTAGTTGACATCATTATATGCGAAGTTGAAATCATTACAACCCTAAATGACAGAATTAAAGCCCTTGCTAACATCATCACGGCCCTAGTTGACCTCATCACAACCCTAACTGACATCAGCACAACAATAGCTGACATCACATCAACCCTAGCTGACATCATCAGAACACTGGTTGGCATCATCATTATACGTGCTGACAGCACCACAACATTATCTGAGATCATCGCAACCTAGCTGATAACATCACAGCCCTAGCTAACATCATCACAACACTAGTTGACATAATCACAACACTAGTTGTCCTCATCACAGCCCTACATGACATCATAATATCCATATAACTGCAACCCTATATATGTGATGGTGGTAACTTCACATAAATTTTGGTGGAAACATACATGTGTCATAGTTTTCCGGATATTCGTGTGAAGAATAAACTACTAATCGTATCACACATTATATACTAATACATGTATCACATGTCATATGTCATCACATGACACAATGTTGTTCGCCTATCACAAGTCATATGTCATCACATTGCACAATGTTGTTCGTCCTCCACAAGTCGTATGCCATCACATGGCATAATATTGTTGGCCTAGCACAAGTCATGTATCACCACATGACATACTGTTTTCATCTGCCACAGTCATATGTCATCACATGACATAATAATGTTTTTCTATCACAGACCATATAATCATCACATGATATAATGTTTTTCGTTCTCCACAAAGTATATGTCATCACATGGCATAATGGTGTTTTTCTATCACAGGTCATATATCATCACATGGCATAATATTTGCCGTCTTTCACAAATCATATGTCATAACATGGAATAATGATGTTTTTCTATCACAAGGAATATGTCATCACATGACATAACGTTGTTCGTCTATCACAGGTCATATGTCATCACATGACATAACGTTGTTCGTCTATCACAGGTCATATGTCATCACATGACATAACGTTGTTCGTCTATCACAAGTTATGATGACCATTTATTACATCAACATTACATATTCTGTTATATCATAGTCTATGAGTTCGTAGACTGCTAATGCGACATATTCTAGTTGCAAATGTCATTGGACAGTTTTGCCATGGGATGATCACCGTTTATTATTTTTATCCACCCGTACCTTTCTAGCTCTTTCCGCTATTGAGATGCTACATTTCTCCTCTTTTCACACGATACGTATTTGATAACATGTCAACGAATGTGTGTCTGTTTCAGAATAATGACAATTCTAGCGGTACTAGATTTTCTAAAGAAATTTACGTATTATCAACAGAAAGTGGTGTTGCATTGGCGAAACGTGTATACACTTCGTAATCAATTTTTAAAAAAATAATGTTCTACTTCAATATCTGAATCTGTTCACAATTTGCAATAATACGATAGTTTCATTAAATACTTGGGTACTTTGTTACATATAATATTTTATGGTAGTGCATCCCAATATAACCTAATTGGACTTTGCTGTCTATTGGTTGAAATGTTCGCGACTCTCTAAAAGAGAGGTATCCTAATTAACTACCTACCTACCGACATTTACCTTTCTGCAAGGCTCGTGATAGATTTTGCAAGCTGCTTCATGTAATATGGCTTCTTTAGAACCTTCTATGTCCTTGTATCGAGTTTCCTTAGAACCTCATGTGAGTCTTTGTATCGAGCCTTGTATGGAGTTAATTACAAAAACTGACAAAAATGTGTGATGTCAGAGATGATACGGGGATATCAAGAGCTACCTGCTCACAAATCTAATTATTATCTGATCAGCATTATCGTCAGAACATCACATATGAAGAGATTATCCGATGATACTGATATAATGTGTATTGTCAACATAGAATATTACTTCGGTAAATCAAAAGCGGTCAATTACCTGTACACTGAACGCAAACACTTTCAGACAGTTGTGTGAGTATACACGAAAAAAACTACTCAAAACTGTATACATGGCAGCTTCAATATTTCAACCTTAAGGTATTTTTTCAATGAAATGCGTGACAAAGAGTGAAGAAACGGTAAGAATAATGTAACTATAATATACATATATAATGATAGTAGGTGTGTTTATTGTAAAGCTAATCGACCTGGTGTTTGATGTAAATAATGTTGGTATGCAGTTCTACATCAGATTCACTTATTATCGATTGTGAAAATGGAATGAGCTGCTTTTCGTTTTCGAGTTATATCAAACTGTGTCTTGTAGAAATTTTCTATAAATGTTAAGCACAAACTTGAGAAATTTCAATGTATATCAAAGCTACGAACAACAACAGTTCACATGACTGAAGTACCAATCTGCTATCACAGAACACAATTAAGGAAAACCAAATGTATATTGCTTATACAGATCAACACAACGCTTTCGACCGAATGCATATATAATTACTATGGGGCATTATGGAGAATTATTTAATAAATGAGCGATGATTAGAATGTGTAGGAGCCATATGCAAAGATTTTGAGAGTGCAGGTACAACAAGTGAATGACTTACAAAATGGATTTCAGTAATATCAGGATTTCAATAGGTATGTATCATATCATCAGTATTGTTAATTATGTGTATTGATATTATCACAACAGTAAGAATATCACAAGCACCTTACTATCCAGAAGAACTAAATGAACTACTCTTTGCTGGCTATCGGTGTATATTCCATAGAACATATGAAGAGTTGAAAGATCAAATAAACATATTCAACGAAACCTACCTCAATCCACAACATGACGCTCACCTCAGAACAGGCAGAAGTAATAAATATGTGCAGTGAAGTCAATACAATCAAGATAAAGATAAACTATCAATTACTGAAATAAGCGAAGGAATTGTACCATCTGTTGGTCATGCAGAAAGAGGTTGACACAAGAATTCAAAAAGTCGTTTCTTGTATTATGAACTTACAACAATTTTAACACACAAAAATATTCCAATTGAAACAAAAAGACAGGACATACATTATCTTTCCATATCAACATTGTGTTATCAATGTCAGCCAGAGACACTAACAGAACAACAAGAAAGAAAGCGTACTTCGTTTGCTTTAATATGTTTAACAAATGCAGAGAGAAAGAGAAGCGAAAATATCACAAGCACACGTTAGAACAGCATAAGTCGTCCAGCGCAGTGAAAAACATAGACTGAAATGGTTCGGTCACTTAATGAAAATGAAAACCTATTGGCAGGGGCACAAGCATACAATATGAACATGAAAACAGCAAGATGCAGAAGAAAACCAATAAGAATGCGTATTGAATAAGTTAAAGACACACTGGCACCTTACAATATTACCGCAAATCAAGAGACTAAACCTGACAAAGCCCGATATTTTGAAACAACTTAATGTAAAATCAGAGCAATGACAATATATATAAATATTCGTGCAGTGTCAGTAGTAGAAGAGGTCTCTAGTGAGTGCCTTTCTGTGTGAATCATTGTCTTGGTTTTATAGACTCTTTCATGTTTGTGATCTATATTTTCAATTGAATGCTTCTGGTTAGAAACATGTATTTCAATATATCAAGACAATATATCAAGACAGATATCAAGAAGGGCGTCAAGACAGATTGATCAAGATTCACTACCCTTTTAGATATGCGCGCACGAAAGAATCAGTGCTTAGCAGCTTGAGAAATAAGGCCTGGGAACGCAGGTGGGTGAAAAGAACAAAGATCCAACAGCCCAAATGGTGGAATAAAGACACAGAGGCAAAATGGCTACTAAAAAAGCAATCGATAAAGGATTGGCAACGCATTAGGAAACAAGCAAACATCACACTCAGTGATACATTGGAGGCACGGAATGCAATGAAGAAGAAAATAGAGTCTTTTAAACAAGTTGCCGAAGTAGCAATGAAGATGTGTTGGAATAAATTCACCGAGGAGGTCACGGCGGACAAAGCATTACACAAGTTTTGGAAACTACATAGGTCAATGAAGCGGAGAACAGAATCGAAACCCAGTACAAGTGTGAGGGACAACACAGGACATACATTGATATCAGATGATATGAAAGGTAGAGCTTTCTTTGATAGATATCTTCAACAAACTAATCAGGGTGACTTAGATCAGCGCAAAGAATAGCTGCATACCCTGACATCCATCACGGATTTTAGGGCCAAAGAATATCAGCTTGCAGATGTTAAAGAAGTGCAACTGGCTATTAAGAATGCATCCGATGGCGCAACAGGTCCGGATGGAATCAGGTACAACTTACTCAAGGACATTGAGGAGAATATACTAGCTAAAATAACAGACGACAATAATACGAATCTGAAAACAGGAGTAGTACCAGAGGAGTGGCTACATAGCTATCTTATACCCGTGCCAAAACCAGGCAAAGATTCTACCGACATAAAAGGTTATCGCATCATCACACTGCAGAATGTATACGGTAAGATTCTGGAACGAATTGTGGCTAGACGCAAAACCAGGGAACGAGATAAAAGGCGTTCTCCCAAATAACCTAGGGGCATACAGACCTAGACGAGACACAGTCACAAATGCAGCAGTTCTTGCATATGAAGTTTATGAAGGTTTTCAGAGCAAAGAAGAATCTGCAGTTGCAGCGATAGACCTGGAAGATGCATACAATAGAGTTAGCTACACCCATCTCATCGACATGCTAAGGGAACAAGATATCCACCCCTGGATCATACGCTGGACAGCAAATGTGCTAATCTGTACAAAAGTCGCTCTGAGGTGTGGATCCTAGACATCTGAGATCAGAACAATAGCACCTGGTCTGCCACAAGGATCTCCTCTGTCCACAGTACTGTTTAATATGTATACATTGAGAATTGCTCAATTGCAAACTCCCAGCAATTGTAGAGTTCTAACATACGCTGACGATATCCTACTATACAACATGGGCAGGAACAGAAGAGATATCGCTGACAGTGTACAAAATGGACTAGATCAATTGTCGATATGGTGCAGAGCATACAACGCTGTGATCAATCCCTCGAAAGCTAAGGTCCTCTGGTACACCTTAAATAATAATCTGGTTAATGACACACTGCCAACTGTTAGTTGCATGGGCTCATTCATTGACAGAGAACAGGACCTTAAATATCTTGGGATAATCTTTGATAGAAGTCTCTCATTCAACAAGCACGTCACAGATATGATTCAGAAGGCTAGAAGAGGGATCAGTGTTATCAAGGTTATGGCGACCTTCGACATGCAGCAATGGGTATTTTTTTCTGCTCCTGCAAGTGGTGGTGCTATCTGTAATAGATTATGGCATCGGCCTACTAACTTTGTCACAGACACAAGTCGATAGATTGCAAAAAGTTCAAAATGAGGCAATGAGAGCGGTACTGGGGTGTACTAGAGATACACCCATCTCTGCTATGATATTTCTGCTTGATCACCCGAGCATTAGAGTGCGACATCAAGTAGCACAAGTTAAGTCGTACCTTAAAGTGACATAATACAACCACCACCCATTACAGCATCGTCTAGATGAGTCAAAAGGAAAACGTATTAAGCGTGACAGATCATGGATGGCAGAGGCTGAAGACACACTGCGAATAGTATGTGAATTGAAAGAAATAGGAAAGGGCAGTGAATGGGTGGTGGTAGACACTGAGAAGAAATCACTGACTAAAGTAATAATACAACTAGATAAAGCTTGTCGAAAATGGACGGCAGTCAGGGCTCAGGATACAGTGCAAGAACTCGCCCAACTACACTCGAAACCATAAGACATAATTATATACACATATGGATCTGTTAGCAGAAACACAAATAAAAGCGGTTGGGGTTTGTTGCCTACAGAAATGGCGTGAAGTTGGTTGAGGAATCTTCAGCATATTCTACTGTCACATCGAGCATGAGGATGGAGATAGAGGGAGTTACATCATCTCTTAATTGTTTGATAACTGATACATCAACACACGCGGTAATACTAACATTATCTCAAAGCATGTTGCGCAAGATAGAAAAGTTCATGCTAAGAAAAGAATGGTGGGACTTATTGAACAACTCAGTTGTCCAAAGCATTACATGGATATTCTGCCCTGGTCATGCTAATACTAAGAAGAGCTAAAGCAGATTTAATAAAGGCAGTAATAAATTCATTTCAAGATGCAGAAGATGTCAATGAGGTTGAGAACGTACACATACAGAGAATGTCAGAAATGGGAGTATTCAGAGGTGAGGGGAGGAAAAGTAATTTTTTTGAAAAGTCCCGAAGATCACACAGTCAACACCTGACCGGAACTATGAGTCTACATGCACTGGGATTGCTGCTGGAGCGGAGGGCGGAGCACTTATGGGAATGTCCAGCGTGCTGTGAAGCCAGTTTCTAATCCAGAGTCAAGATATCAATATATCAAGTTACATATTATTTCCAGAACGTTGTCATCGTCGTTGATACTCTTAATAACTCTCTGTTTCGGGCAAGCAAACCTACATTGGCCAGTGGCAAGTGCATACATTCTTCGATGTCGCTGGTCCATCGTTTTCTTGGTCCTCCTCTTCTTCACCAACCCTGACACTGCCATCTAGAATCGGGCTTTCAATGTCATCATGTGGCTTATTGTCGATAAAACTGTAGTTTCCTTCTTATGATGGTATTTAGAAGTCATCCTTCATTTAGTTTCATTAATTTCAAAATGTCAATGTTCTTTCTTTTTTCTCTATTCATGTTTTCCCAGGATCTTTCTGTAGCAATTTATTTCAAATGCATATATGGTTAGAAACAAGCTCGTTTTAAATGATGAAACGATGTTGAGAATGTTTCGTCTTGTTGACGTAATCATTTTATGTGTAATTATATCAGCCATATT
>CM067305.1:61825757-61877210 GCA_034231615.1 Meghimatium bilineatum | reverse complement strand
CATATTCAAATATGACGTGAGTTGTTTTAGAACTGCTAACCTTTTACTAATATATCATTTTGCGAGTGTCATGTACACGTGGTCTTTACATCGTGTGTCTATCGTCTGTGAGTGGCATGATTAGATAGCCTTTATGTGTCCATATGCTGTGTCATGTTTTAGTGGTCTTTGTATCTTGTGTCCATCTTCCGTGATTCGTGTGTTCAGGTTCATTGAGTGCAATGTTTTTTGCGGTTTTTTTTGGATTTGATGTCGTGTGTCAATCTCATATGATTGTCATGTTTGGTCTTCTTTGAAAGCGTGTGTCAATCTCCTATGAGTGTCATGTTTTGGTCGTCTTTGAAAGCGTGTGTCAATCTCATATGAGTGTCATGTTTTGGTCGTCTTTGAAAGCGTGTGTCAATCTCATATGAGTGCCATGTTTTGGTCGTCTTTGAAAGCGTGTGTCAATCTCATATGAGTGTCATGTTTTGGTCGTCTTTGAAAACGTGTGTCAATCTCATATGATTGTCATGTTTTGGTCTTCTTTGAAAGCGTGTGTCAATCTCATATGAGTGTCATGTTTTGGTCGTCTTTGAAAACGTGTGTCAATCTCATATGAGTGTCATGTTTTTGGTCTTCTTTGAAAGCGTGTGTCAATCTCATATGAATATCATGTTTTGGTCGTCTTTGAAAGCGTGTGTCAATCGCATGTAAGTACCATGTTCAGTTTGTCTCGTATATCGTGTGGCATTATCCTTCTTTGTGTCTGTGCTTCTGTGTCATTGCCAAGCCACCATTACTTCCAACATGGAAGCTGTGTCATTTGATATGGACAGCACGTGATATTTGTCTAGAGAGAGACATCCTGACCTGACCTGGATCCTTCCTGACCTGGATATTTCTGACGTTGCGATCTCTATCCCCAGCAAGTGGCTTCAGTTTATATCATTACGTCTCGCGTATGATCTCTAAACTCTTATGTGGGATGTTCATCAGTTCCATGGTCGCCTGCATCGACGGTTACATTTCTCGGGTAGTGAATCCTAACCATGACTGGGCTCCTAAGTAGGATAAATATCCGACCCTATACCGCTACATTGAGGACACCCAGGGTGACATTGAACGCCTCCGATTCACCGACCTTAGACTCACCAAAATTTCCTGGCAGAGCCCATTGTTCTCTGTAAACTTCGCCGAGATTACATCGTCATCACGTCTGCAGAAAAGGGTGGAGCGGTTGTCGTCTGGCGTAATGACCTATACGGCAAAGAGGGCAAGTCGAACCTAGTATTCTACAGCAACACATGTAAGAAAAAGAAATGCCATAATGTTGATCATAATCACACAATCTCTACCACTATCAAGGGGTTAATTGCTGACGACCTTCTCCCTGCCACTGTGACTTCTCTTTGTCTCAATCAGTGCAGTGTTGGTAGACCTGCATTCTATATTATTACTGGAATCCATAAGCCTTCTAACCTTGGCATACCTATTATCACTGCGTGTCCTAGTCCTACGGTAGTCCTTTAGAATTTCTTGGACAGTGTCTCTCAGCCACGTGTGGAACAACTTCTTAAAAATCTTAAAGACACAGACCATGCATTGTCTATTTTGGCCTCCATGGCATTAGCCCCTGCTCAGACATATCGTCTCTTTCTCCTCTATGTTTGCTCCCTTTATACGTCCGTACCTCACTCTTATTGTCTCAAATCCTTGAGGTTTTTCCTCGTCCAGTACCCTCATCCCTGTATGTCTGCCTCCACTCTCATCCATTTTGCTGAGCTTATACTTACTCTTAACTCTATAGAGATTAATGGGCTTTTCTTCGACAAGATCAGTGGGTATCGACACGTGCACTAATATTAGATCCAGGTGTGACTCCTTGTTTACGGGTCACCTTGAGCACCAGGTGTGAGAGATCTATGGTGGGCCCTCACTAATGGTATTCCATAGGAAAAGCAATGATGGGGTCGGCAACACTGGCATGGTTAAGGGTGACTTGTCACTCTTCATTCAGTACATTGATAACTTTCACCGGGCCATCAAGTTTACATTCGAGATCTCCACCTCTCATGTGATCTTCCTGGACATATCCACTATTCAACTTTCCTGTATTAGCACATTGGTACACTAAAAACTGACTGATGCCCACAGCTTAATCCTATATATCTCTTCTCATACGTCTGCCTGCAACGATTCCCTTCCATTATCTCATTTTTTTCGCCCCCGAAGTTTGTGTAATGGTAAGGATGCCATTCTCGAGAAAGCCAACGAGATAACGGTCTTCTTCCGTTGTCGTTTTTACCCCGACATGGTCCTTCATTCTGGCCTGTCTCTGGTGTGCAGCTGCTCCCTCCAGGATAATCTCTCAAACACTCGGGGGTCTTCTCCATCTGACAGGGTCACACTTGTCTTGACTTTCTACCCTTAAAGCTCTACTATTCTTAAAGTTCCACTTCGACACCTTCCCATTCTCCAGTCTGATCCTGTTAATATGTACTTACTGTGCAAAACTGAAGTACAACAGATAAAGCTTGAAACGAGGTAGTAAAGTGTGCTAATAATACGAAACAAACATGGGCGTACACACAAATCGACGTTTGGACAGAAGGAACTTTATCAATGCCCACGAATACATATAAATCAAATCAAACAAGTAGAGACGGTACATATTGCGTTAACATGTCTAGTAAATTCGCCGAAATGATCGAAATTAGGTCACAGGTGGCACAAACAGGAAATGTACAGTTATATGATGTATACAGTAACTGAACCAAATAATTGTGAACACGAGACAGAGTCATTACTGAACAACCCGATAGTATCCGAAGGCATCAGAGTGCCAAATTTGAATATATATATATATATATATATATATATATATATATATATATATATATATATATATATATATATATATATATATATATATACTAGCATTAAATAGAAGCCACATACTATCATGTTCAAAATGTATCGAGGACATACACAATTGATATCATTATACATTGAAATCCTGCAGGAGGAAATATAGACATGTTACACTTTTATTCGAAATCATCATTTTGGCGATATGCATACAGACAATGACAAAATAAACTTAACGAACGGCAAGACTTAATTGAGCATCTTCGATCTCAAGAATTAGCAGCTCCTGACACAATTGAGTATTTTTGGCTGAATTTTGTAAATATATCAACTGAATAACAATCACAAGATGACAACCACGGAAATAAAACATACGACAACAACCGAAATAGAGGCACCAAACTGCACAATATACTTAGCACACACGAGAGCCAATACCAGAAAACATTTCTAACCCTAAAGCTGAAAGGCAACAACGGATTTAGCGACTAGATAGATAGACTAGATAGACAAACACTGGCACTGCTGCATTTTATTCCCTTTATGGAATTATACGAAGAATGCGAGTGGATTTTGTGATAACGCTCTTTTAAACTGCTATCGCCACGTTAAGTTCTGGTTTGTCTATATAAGTTCAAATCCGAATGGAAATGCAAAGATAACAATTTTAACGAATATTAAAAGGTGTGCATTTTAATACATCTTTGTACCAACAGAGTTGATATAATTATAGTTCCATATGACAAACGTCATGTTTCATCAGATTTCTAAATTAGTACGCCATATGAAACCACAATGCAGAACTTTTTAACTAATACCATATAACATTTGCCATGTGTTTATTCGTGGAACGCCATCATTTAACAATTTTCACAGCTCGGAAAGATGACTTTTAGCACGTTTCGATATGATCAAAGTCACCATTTGACTCTTTTCTATAATAACACTCGTACATTTCTCTACTGTACTGTATCATCATAGTTTAAATTACCATATTTCTATATGGTAAGCTTCTTGTTGATCAGTTTTATAAATTAGCAGGCCATACGAAAGCACATTTCAGCACGTTCGCTCTGATAACATAGCGAATTTGACGAAGTTTTTGTATTTGTGACCTTCGTCAGTTATCTCTTTTCACAACTGAGAAATCTGCTTTTACCATATTTCCAGAAGGCAAATGTTTTAGCAGTTCTCTAAACTAGCATCCCACCTACATAACAGGGCAGAACCTTCTCACTATTATTTTTTATTTGTGGAAGGCATTATGCATCCCGTTCACAACTAGACACACTACGTTTGCACTTTTCAATATGCGCAAACACTCTAGTTGTCTCTTTTATATTCGTAAAGGTGCACATTTCACTAATATTGTGTACCAACAGTACATATTTATATACACTAAACTCTTGTTTATTTGTTTTCTGAATTACCATACCATACGAAAGCACATTTCAGCTCTTTCGCACTAACGCCATGATTTTATTTGTGGCCCTCTGTCAGTTATCATTTATATCAACTAGGCAGCTGCTCTTAGCACCTCTTCGACACACAAACAACTTCATGTTTTTCAATTCTCTAAACTAGCTTCCCACACAAAACATATCTCAACCCTTTCTTACTAACATCGTAGCGCAAATTAACAAGTTTTGATATTTGTGGAACGGCATCATTTATCAGTTTTCACAACTAGGAATCTTGGATTTATCACTTTTCCTTTTGACCAAACACATACTTTACCTCTATTCTATACTTACAGGAGCGCATTTTACTACTTTTATGTATCAATTGGGTTCATACGGGATCTCAGCGGACACGAGTAACACGGAATCCCGAGCACAACAATGATGAAAGACTCACTGCTGCATGTGCTTTATTAGCCCATATAGAACTAAATCCCGTGCAGGACGAAGATGAAAGACTCCCTGATGCCCATGTTACACGGGCCCCGTGCTAGGGGACGGGCGGGTAGGCGAATAATCGTCATCGTACTTGAAGTGTATAGTAACATTTCACACATACACACATATAGCAAAAATATGTATAATAAAGTATACATGTATAAAGTATAAAATGTGATAAAGACACGTTGTGTTGCAAGATTGCGCAGCTTTCTTCCGTTTTTCCGAATACTTAATCAAAGTCAGAATTTTGGAAGTTGCTTGTAGACAGAGAAGATAGTTATATAATTTCAGGCAAACTTACGACAACCCTAGTGAGACCCTGTTAGAATCGTGAGAATACGCATAGAACGTAGTTGAAAACCATAGAGAAATCACAGTGAGTGCATAGCTGCTGAAAATTATTATTTTCAGTGGCATGAAACATACAATCATCTAAATAAATTACAAACACTAAAAAATAAATGGTGTAAAGTAATACGGTTATTATAATTTTTTTGTATGGTTCAGAGTTTACGAACGTATTTAAAGTCGATGTTTAAAATATAATTACATATAGTAAAAATCATAAAAGTAGACAGTCTTGCTGTGATATATCTGAGGTACTGAAGTTATGTTTGAAGTTACTATAAAGTTCTGGAATGTGAGTTGTACTTGTATGCTACCCCTAAAGTAAAAACTAATATAACATGTAGTTTGATACATTGTGATGTGTCAAGATACGTCTTAGTGGTAGAGAAAATTAATGAAATAGGCTCCTGTAAATATATAAAATTGCCAACTAGATAGTTTGGACATATGGAATAGTGCAAAAAAGCGTTTGACTTCTTTTGTAAAACGATAAACGATGAAAGGCCATAAACAAAACCATATCAAAATATGATGTTGGAGAAAAGTAATATGATGTGTCACTGTAAGTATCGTAAAGATCCAACCACTGCCATTAGTCATATTAAAAAGTGTTAAATACGTGTTGACAAAATATAAACCAGTAAAACTTTTTTTTAATTAAGAGGAGGTTTCATAAATATTAGAATATCAAATGTGTATGAAATTAGAAAGTGCTGCAATGTGAGTGGCTATGATAATTTTAAATACTGATAAAACATCAGTCTAATACATGGAATAGTATCGATATGAACACCGGTGGTAGAAAATTGTTAAAATATGACGTTTGACATATGAACATATGGTGAAATGAGTTCTGTTTTTTCGAGATGAGTAGTGAAATTTGCCATATAAATACATTTCAGCGACAACCAGTGACTTTGATCGTATCGAAAAGTGATAGATGTGGAGTTAGCGAATGCGTAAATCGATAAAAATGACATTCCATAAACATAAGGAAATAAAAATGATGTATGACGTTAGTCAGAAAGTACTGACATGTGATTTCGTATTGTCTTACAATTTAAAAAAAAATAAATGATAAAATATGAAACTTGACGTATGGAAACATAATAATATTAGGCATGTTGGTAGAGCAACGTAATTCAATTTACACATATGATGTTAGAAAAGCGAAAAACCGTGACTTTGCTCATATGGAAATGTGATAAATCGCGTTACCTAGCTGTGGAAAGTGAAATAATAAGATGTCCCACACATAAAAACATGTCAAATTATGTATAACGTTAGTAAAGAAACAATCGAAATGTACACATGTAAGTCTAAAAAAAAGAAAAATTGTGTTTTTGATAATACGACAAAGTGCTAGAAGAGATTGCGTAGTTGTTAAAGTGATAATGTCATGTGACGTATTCTTTCTAGAACGTTGTCTTTATAATCTACTCTCTGAACGCATCTCTGTCTTGGGCGATGCGGCTTGTATTTATTAGCGATGTAATCATGCTGTATTTAATGTCGTCAGCTAAACGTCTTCTTGGTCTGTCTTTTCTCCTCCTTCCCAGGGACTCTTCCCTCAATTATTTGTCTTTCTAAACAGTTGTGTCTCTTTATATGATCAAACAGGCGTAATTTTCTTTTTGTTATTTTGTTTAGTAACCAACACTGTGGAATATTTAATGTGTTTATAATATCTAAGTGTCTGAGTTTTTCCATACATGATATTCTAAGTATCCTTCTGTAGCATTTCAACTCGAAGGCGTTGATCTTTTTTGCCGCTGTTTTACTTAGGGTCGATGTTTTCAGCCGTATATTGCAACCGAAAAAATAACGATTTGTAACATTAGCAATTTCGTTTCTATTTTATGGTTTTTTCCATCTGTCCCTTAACAATTATATTTTGCAATATGCTATTGCTAATCTCTTCCTTATATCTGTAATGAAGTCTCCTGCACCGTTAATGTTTGCTACTAAGTGTTCAAATGAAGGGATAAATGTTCCAGTGTTGGGTAACAACCCTAAACAGGAAGCAGGTGGCTGGAGTAACACCGGGCAAATGTCAAGATAAACAAAAATAGGTAGATGTGTTACCAAAATAAAACATAACACAACCTAACAACGAGATACGGGGACAGACGACGTTTCGACTATTAAGCCTTTATCAGGACAAACGAAAGACAACGGTACAACGAATCTTACATGGAAACAAACGTGGTTGATAGGGAGGAAAGAGGAGGAGAGATAGTGAATAGATAGTGGAGGAAGTAAATAAGGAGCGGCATATTGGGGAGGAAGAGAGTATGGGGAGAAGAAGTGAGGAGAGAAAGTGCACGGAAGGAGGTGAGTAGCGAAAATGGATAAGGTGTGGTAGTAAGTAAAATAGATAAGGTTAAGTTAAGATACTTACCTCAAAAGTGGCAACACGCAATGAGTATAACGAATAGATAGCAGAGGAAGCAGAGATGGAGCAGCCTAGCAGGGAGGAAGAGGGTATGGGAAGAAGTGAGGAGGGGAAAGAGCACAGAAGGAGATGAGGAGTGAAAATAGTTAAGGTGTAATAGCAAGTAAACTAAGATAAATGAGGGTAAATGCAGATACTTACCTGAAATGGCAACAGGCAATGAGTAGTATCATACAGTCGTCATGGAAACGCAAAAGAGGATGGTAGGAGAGATCAGATGAGGGGGAGAGAGAGATGGAGATGAAGAATAAAGAAGAGAAAAAAGGGAGAAAAGAAAGAAACGACCGAGCAGATATAGGCAGTGGAGAGAGACTATAAGTAGGAGTAGATAATGGTGGGAAGAAAATACAGTGATAATACAATGATGTTTGTTTCCATGTAAGATTCGTTGTACCGTTGTCTTTCGTTTGTCCTGATGAAGGCTTAATAGTCGAAACTTCGTCTGTCCCTGTATCTCGTTGTTAGGTTGTGTTATGTTTTATTTTGGTAACACATCTACCTATTTTTGTTTATCTTGATAAGTGTTCAAATGTATTCACACATTCTATCTCGGTATTGTATATTCTGATTTTTGGTTGCTATGTTGTTATATATGTTGTCATGATTTATGTTTTTTGTGTGTTTAAATACAAGTTTTGTGATTCGCTATATTTTTTTGTGTTCTTGCTTAGCTGTTCCAATCCCTTTATATCATTTGAAAGAATCACAGTGGCGTTGCGTAGTGTAGTTCATGTATTTTGAATCCACTGACGTTTAAAGCGTGGTAATCATCTTTGTGTATGTCTTCTCTCACATTCCTCATTATACTTTCTTAGTATATAATATACATGTATGGGGTTAGTGTGCATCCCTACCTTACTCCATTCTGTACATCAAGCCACTCTGAGAGATCACACTCTAACTTCACTATAGCCTTTTGCTCTTCGTGAAGTTCCTCTATTAGATAATTGAATTAGGTGTCTAGGGAAACACATACTATTCCTTATCTCCTATTGTTTCTGATATTGGACGCAGTCGATTGCTTTTGAGTAATATATGAAGCACATGTGCAGGTCAGTAGAAAACCTCCTACAATTTTCTATCATCAATCTCATGTTAAGAATGTGATCTCTTATTACTCTGCCAGATATGAAGCCCGCCTGTGTTTCGTTTATCTCTATCTCTAATAGTTGTTTGATTCTTTGCATTATGATTTTTATCATCATTTTAATTGCTTGACTCATACGGGCTATAATTATGTAGTTTAAGCAAATCGAAAAGTCATTTTGTGGGTGGGGAATATATATATATATATATATATATATTATCCATTCATCTGGCCATGTCCCGCTTTCCCACATTTTGCAACATAGTTTGTGGTAAATCTTGATACCAGTCTCGCCATCTGCATGTATCATTTCTGTTGTTAAGCCATCATTGCTTGGGGCTTTTAATTTCTTCACACTTTCTATTGCGTATCTTGCTACTGCATGTGTAGGTTCTGTTTCTTTATATATTTGTTTTAAAAACAGTGATACTAGACAAATGAATACAAATAAAACATGTCAAATGCCTTAGTATGCTATTAATAAGTTTCTGCAATTCGTTTTCGCATGGAATGCTAGTTTAGAGAACATTTATAGACATGAGGCATGACTAGCTGTAGAATGTGATAAATCATGATATCCCATAAATAAAAACATTTCAAATTATATATGAAGTTAGTAGGGAAAATAAAGAAATGTACCCATGTAAGACTAGAAAAGAGACAAATAGTGTCTTTGATCATACGAAAAAGTGATAGAAGTGGTAAGCGTAGTTGTAAAATGTGATAACATTTAAAGGAATACAAATAAAACATGCCAGATGCCTTATGTTGCTAGTAAGAAAATATTGCAATGCACTTTCGTGTGAGATGCAAGTTTAGAGAACTGATAAACATTAAAGTTTGTTTTATGGAAATATGGTAATATAAACCATGTTTATACATAAATGTAGTGAAATTGAAATGAGATTCTATAAGTATAGAAAAGATATAAATAAGGCATTGATAATTTGGAGAAGTGCTAAAAGCAGTTTTCCTAGTTGCAAAAAGTGATAGATCATGTCGTTTACAAACAAACAACTTATCAAATGTGTTATGGTGTTAGTGAGAAAGTGCTGAAATATGTTTAGTAAGCGATGCTAGATTAGAGAATTAACAAAACATGAAGTTTCTCCTATGGAGAAGTGCTAAAAGCGATTGCCTAGATGTAAAATGTGATTAATGTTGAATTACCACACACAAAGACAAATGCTTTATGTTGTTTGTAAGAGAGGGTTAAAATGTCCTTTCTTATGACATGCTACTTTAGGAAACTGATACAACAAAAATTGAGCGTATTGAAATGGCTTCTGTTGGGTCATTATAGTGCATAAAAGTCATAGCCCAGAAGTATAAAAAAGCAACTAATAATATCGCTAATAATATGGAAACAAGTGTTTATTGATTCAATTGGTTGTGAAAAGTGCTACCCAACAAAGGAACATAAAAACATGTAAATGTTGTATGTTGTTAGTTAGAACGTGCTGAAAAACGCGTTCGTATAGCATGCTAATTTAGGAAACTTATAAACCAAGAACTGTGTCTTATGAAAATATCCTCTCTTGGTCCACAAAAGTGGTAAATTCCGTTCCTACTTATATAGAAAATTGACAAATTGTATATTTGTTCACATGGAAACATTGTTAGAAGTGATTTGTCTAGTTGTGAAAAGTGATAACTGTCGGAGAGACAAATAACACCGTGTTAAATTATTTATGTTGTTAGTAAGAAAGTAATTTGATGCGCTTTCCTTTAACATGCTAATTTTTAAAACTGATCAAACAATAAGTATATCTTATGGAAATACCTCTCTTGGTACATAAAAGTGGTGATAACCATACCCACCAATATAGAAAAACTACACATATTACCTTTCATCATATGGAAAAAGTGGTAAAAGTGAATTGTCTATTTGTGGAAAGTGATAACTGGCAAAAGGCCACAAAAAAACTTGTCACATGCATTATTATGTTCGTGCGACAGTTCCGAAATATGTTATCGTACTGTATGCTATTTTTAGAAAACATAAACACAAAATTTATATATACAAATAGAGAAATATTTAAGAATAGAATATGAATATTTAGAGAAAAATAGTGTCTTTAGTCATATTGAAAAGTGTTAAAAATCGTATGTCTGTTTGTGAAAAATGCTAACTAAGAAAGGGACACACATAAAAATCATCATATGGCTATACTTCAATACGCTGATAAAAAAGAAATGTATTGTGGTTTTTGTTCTTTAAAATATTCCCTATTGATATATAGATGTAGTAAAATACGCACTTGTAAATATAGAAAAGTGAAGAATAATATATTGGTCATATCGAAAACTGCTATAAGTAAATTTCTTTTTTGAAAAGTGATAACTGACGAACAGCCACAAATATAAAACAACTTTTCAAATACACTATGGTGTTAGTGCGAAAGTTTTGAAATGTGATTTTCTTTTGGGTGTTAGTTTAGGTTACTGATTTTATGTTGGCACCTAAAATACTTCAAATTCACACCTGTAAGAACAGAATAGCGACAAATCTTGTATTTGCTAATATCGAAAAGAGTTAAAAAAAAGATTGTCTAGTTGTGAACAGTAATAAATAATGATATTCCACAAAAAACCATCAAATTCATTATGGTATTAGTGAGAAAGTGCTGACCCTTGATTTCCTGTTAGATATTAGTTTAAAGAACTCATGAAACAATGTGTTTGCCACACATGAAAAGTGCTAAAATTGGAAGTATATGAATGTAGTGATATGCGCACACGTGTGTATAGAAAACCAACAAGAAGTAATTTATATAATATGGAAATGTGATAAAATCCAGATTTACTTCGTGTGAAAAGTGATAAATGATAAATGTCTTACAGATAAAACTATGTCAATGCACTACGGAGTTGGTGCGAAGGTGCTGAATTGTGGTAACATAATGCATGATTGTTTAGAAAATTTATACAGCACGAGGTTTACAATATGGAAGTATGGTAATATGAAACATGTTGTAACATAAGTGTACTGAAATGCGCTAATGCAGTATACCTCTTTTTACGTATACGACCAGCCCCGTTTAACAAAGAGTGTTATAATTTTTCTTACACACGCTTTTCATCTCTGTATAAAGGGCTCAAGCACGCCCCGTGTACGACCGTACATGTCTAGTGTACTGACTCTTTACACCCCATTTTGGATTATGTGATCCATTCTAAGGACCAAATGGTGCCAGTGTTTGATTTGTTATATGAGTTATACTAACTGATCGAAAGGACAGGCTACACGATTGATGCACTAATACTACTTTTTTGGTGGATAACCTGTAACAGTTCCCTGTGTTTAAAATTGTTATCTCCCGATTACATTCTGGTGATTACCCTTGCGTGATACGATTGACCGAGCTTGTGGTCATTGTTTATGAGTGTCATATATCAGTACTAAATCTATGTGAGTAAGAGAAGAGAGCTATAATCATATATCAATCATCAATGATATATATGGCAAACCATTATGTAGCAGGAATAGGAAAGCAGGATGGAAAGAATACTTCCTGGAATTATACAACCCAACAATAACAACATTATATAGACCGACTAACGCTCAAAATGATATAGAAGTCACATATCCTATTATACTAAATCGAGAAATGAAAGCAGACTTAAAACATAGCCCAAGTAATAAAGCACCATGCGACGACGGCATACTACGTGAACCAATAAAAGGGTGTAGAAATACAACCATTTCACGACTTCTCTACGACAATATGTGCTCACTGCACGCTCTTTGTACTACGTACACTGTCTTTCTAAGACATGCACTACATTTGTACGACCTCTCCACCGCCAGTATTTTGTTACATAGATGTTTTATCCACAGCCAGCATGACCTGCACGGTATTTGCACAACCTCTCAACAGCCTATATTATGTTATATAAGCTACAGTACAACTACCAGCACGACCGCTGCTCGACCTTCATACCTCTGCACGTGCTCTCCACAGACAATTTGATGTTTAGATATATTATACGGATAAGTAACATGAAGCAACATGGCCCGAACTTTGCACAAACTCTCCTTACCCAGTATTGTTTTAATATGTAATATATAAAATATTTAGATAGTAGCATGGCGCAGCATGTCGCAACTTTTTAACGACCTCTCTGTATCAAGTATTTTGTTCTGTATCTATATAACCATACCCATCGTACCCGAGTGAGGAACCGTACACGGAGGTCCAGTTGCCCAAACAATACTACTCACTTCGTCTCATATGTCATGAATTTTCACGACTGCGAGGTTGTTAAAGACCATTTTTTACACTTGCAAGAAAGGTGTTGCTATGAAATGTGTAGAATTTTGTGACGTTACAGCATTAGAACGGTAGCACTAGCAGCGGAAGAGTCTAGACAAGATACTGCAAGACAGAAGCGGACACGTAGAAAAGAAAACACATCTCAACCTCACACAGATACCCTCTATTGTTGTGCATTCTGTAAGAGAACATTTTATGCGTGCATTGGACTTGTTAGTCATTTAAAGACGCACTATTAACTTTTATTATTTATATTACTTTTTATGGTTGAGTTTTTGGTCATCGTCGATTACGACGGACGAACATCATCAGATAGTATTCATTCATGCATTCAGTTTTCTTTTGCGCTGAAGGTAGCGCATAGGACAGAGGTCAGATCTCCCCAATTCTGTCTGTTCAACGCTATTCTGTGAAGTTATCGAATAGTATGGATATTGATTGTTTTACTTTCTCTAAGTAGATAGTATCCTTTTCTTTTATTGGTATATTGATCCTGAATGCAGAAGTAATGGTGCAAGTTGATATGAAATTGCATTTACTTTCTGGCATGTTGTTTATATTTATCTGTCAATTTTCCATTGTCTATAAAATCAAAACTTTCAAAATATTTGAATCATTTTGTTTGTTTCACTGCTGAATCGTCTATCGTAAGATATATTGTTGTTGGCGTTGTGTTGATTTTAATAACTCCCGTATTGTGTATATTGATTTTATGTTATAATTCTTAATTTGCAGTGTATCTATATGGGTTTGTACGTTTTCTACTCCATTGTATATAAGGCTGTGATTGTCGATGAACAGAACCCCATTCATTTCAATTGTGCTTTCAAATACTAAGTTTTCTGCATTTACTGTATTTTTCTCTTTTAGAATAATAAATTATTTCGTTATTCCATCCATACATATATTGCAAAGTAAAATGGAAACCACGCAGTCCTGTCTGATTTATAATTTACCTTAAAATATGTCGGTCATTTCATCTTTTCTTACTGCACTTATGCAATTTTGGTATAGTGTGTTTACGTTGTCTAAAAGCTGACCACTGGTGTTTTACTCTAAAGTTTCCCCTAATTTATTCATATCTATGGAATGCTTTTATCTGGTCTATAAATATAGTTTTGATATATTGATTGTACTCAATAGTTTTTCAGTAGTTTCTGCGTTTATCATACTTGTAGTTATATTTTATCAGAAGCACTATTCGCCAGTCTCATACGTGTAGTAATATTTTAGTAGACGTGCAGTTTGTGTGTGCCATACGTGTAGATATATTTTATCTAAAAGTATTGTTTACATTTTACATACATTTAGTTTTGTATTTTCATAATATATACTGACTGTGTAGTGTAGGTCAAAAGTGTAGTTCAAAAGTGCGTATGTTCCTTCACAATTGTCACATAATTTCCAGGGACACATGTTACCAAAGAAATATATGATGATTAAATGTCTTTATGAAGTAACTGACACGGTACTATCTAGCTCGCAAACACATGTGAATAACTATATGTCAAGAACAAAGGTAGTATACTTAATGATTGACAAACACAAATATTTGATTAGAGAAAACTGCAAATACATTGTGTACTCTGGTTCACGTTTTTTTCAGTTGATTTATTCGCTTGGGATGCTGTACTTCCGACGGAACCATATTTATTAGATGGCTTATATTCGACATGTAATCCAGACTCAAGTGCAACTAAAGTCCATATCGTTTTCGATTTGATGTTGACATTCGTTTGGTATCGATTAATAGTAAAAGACACTAGTACAATAGGTATGTCCTTCAGTTCGAGTGTCTGGTCTGGTAAGCATGTTCGTAATATTTGGATTAATTTGTGAGCCGTTCTAATTATAATGTGAGATCAACCAACAGTGCCAGGTAACATACTCGAACTGGATATGCGCCAGAGTTGGGGGAGGGGTCTTCTGAGGTAACTGGAAGGAAATGTAAAGGTTAACAGAGATAGATAAAATAGTTACCAATATAAGTACAAAAAATGTAGCAACGAGACAGAGACAGACGATATTTCGATTAAAAATCCTTCATCAGGACCAAGAAAAAGTCTACATACAACACAATTTACACATAGACGCATATATGATATGATGTTGATAGGAAGAAAAGAAGGAGAGAAGCGAGTAGAAGACGCACAAGTAGATCAGAATAACAAGGAAAAAAATATGAAAGGTAAACACAGACTGTAAGATAAGGAGAGCAAAACACATAGAACAAGTAAACGACTTGATGCAGAGCAAGTGATAACATATTAACGGTTACACAATTAACAGATGAAACGGATACATGAACTGGTGCGTAAGTGATAAAATGTTAACGAACGGTAATAAAATTAATGGATGATTGACCGGTCTTTAGAATGAAAAAAAGTAATAAGACAAGTACAGGCGTGTGTTACACGAAGGGTGGGGGTAGGGGTGCGAAGAAATCGCGTTAACAAATCAAACATAATACGACTAATATAGCATAGACGATAAGAAATAAATGTGGAGGAACGCGGAATGTGTAAATAAATAAAGCAATGTTTCATAGCGAAATCAAACTGAACGGAAACAGATTCACAATATACGCCAATAAAACAATATAGCAACGAGACATATGTTGTTTCATTCTCTTATTGTGGTCAGAAGTATACCTATTTCTTTTCACTTATTGTGTCATCTGTTATCCCAGCACTCCGTTTCAAGTTTTGGTTTGTGACTCGTCACCGGGAACTCTATCTCTGTCATAGAATAAGTTGCGTGTGAGAATGAGAGACGTAAATGAAAGGGTTCAGCAATAATCAGTAGCAGCGAACAGGAGAATGATCACGTAAAAACTGCAGAGATATGCTTCAGGAGGTGAGCATGCGGAGGTGGGGGAGAAGTATGTGCAAAAAAACTACTGCTAACTTGTTGGGGCATGAAGCATATACTCGTGTTTAGATAGTATTACTTTATTTAGGAAGTCTGAGAGACCTACGGTAAAGGTGAAATGGTAGAGTGATCTAAGGCAATCACAGACGTGGGAACATGCCACTAGAAGCTGCAACCAATGCATGCAAAATATATTGTATGACACGAGAGACAGTCGAGTAGTCTTATTTAACTGGTAATATGAATGGGTCACATATTCAAGGTTTGTGTATGACGGGGCGTCATAAATCCCAATGGTGTATAAGGGAAGATGAACAAAGGACACAGAGAAACACAAGGTACCGTTGTGGGTCGTGTTCCGTGAAATTTGACCGGTGTCTAGTACTTATGAACAACTTTGTCAATGCAATGGAGAAAACGTATAATATTTTCAAATTTCTCTTCAGAACATTTCAAAGACTGAGTGAAGCCAAAATAATAGAGGAAATATTTGTTGGTTCAAAAATTTGAAAACATCTTCACAATGATGAGTATCTGATCTATTTGCATACGAAGGAAAATGAAGTATGGCTTCTTGGATAGAAAGATGTAATAATTACATAGGAATTTGTAAAAAAATTATATGTTTTTAAAGAAAGAGTCTAGGCTACAACATGTCTTAAAAAAGTCCAGTTTCCGGATTCACACTGGTTTTTTAATGTCAATCTGCGGGTCGATCAGTGATGAACATTAGGAATGATTTCACCAAGACATTGCTGTTATGTAGACAAGAAATCAAAGCAATTGGAACCCTTCAATGTCTTGATGATCACTTTTGTACTGTGACAAAAGACATCACTCCAATTGATTACACGAAGCAATCCAAGAGAGCTCGAACAGCGACTAAATAATGACGGTAGGTATTCTAACATGCCTCTTAGATACATACTATGTGAATAGTAAATACTGTTTTTAATTTGTTCTAACATTTTATGGTAAGATATCAAGTAATTTAATTTGTAAGAAAAAGTGTTATGATGTTAAAGTTTAAAGAATAACTGTTTATAAAGGATATCAAACCACAAGTATACGTGAAATTTGTTATTGAAATTGAATTGCATCTTTAAAAGAAGCAGAGCCAATTGGTATAATTTCATTTTCATATTTGATCAGTATGATCTACCAGTAACTCCCTAGTTAGTCTTCTAAGTTGACAATTTTACATTTCTTCTACTTTCATAAAAAGTTATATATCTTTTCTGACAGGGGAGTACCATGTAGATCTATTTCGTGCAAGTTCTGTCAATGTATCTGTGTCTAATTTCAATGTTTTCAGTGTGATCGTTAATGAGTTCTTCTAATGATCATTTTTATCACATTTAGATCGTTGTTTGCACATTAAGGTGTCAATGCGAGACGAGGAATACCATATCTGTCACGAACGGTGATATCGATTGAGTTTCCTCATATGTCGTCTATACACAGTCTATGATTCGCAATTGTTTAGCAGTAATAGAAATGTCACTGTTCTGTAAACATTCAGCTTATCATTGACGTTAATGCTATCTGTTTACCTGCACACATGTATGTACATTCTGAGAAAAGTGTTGGTTTTATTGGTGATCTATTATACAGTTTATTACATACAATATACATATCACACTTGTACCATCTGAATCGATACATTGGAGTAGTATGTACCAACAAAACGTGGAGTGGTCATATACTATCATATCACTAGCAAATCACCAGCACATCACCAAGATGGTTGAGTACTGAACCGCAACGGGTCAGATGGTTCAAGTTACCAGTTCAATCTGGTAGTCTACGGACAATCTAATTCGATAAAAGAGGTTGGAAAATGTCTAATGGTGAAAACTAATGTGTGAGTAGTGATTGGCATTTTCCAGATATTATAATGTTATTGGAATTTACATCGACATTTTCCGTCTTGGGGTCACGTTACCAGACATTTCAGGTTACCGGTCAAATCCGAATGTCTACAGAGCACCTGATTTAACAAAATTACGGACAATTCATATGAAAAATGTATGCTCCTTATCTGTGTGAGGGCTGGTTGTGTATTCCTTATGTTAGAATATCATGATATTACAAGTGAACTTTTTCATTCAGTGGTCACGCTGCACCTACCAGGTCGGTGACACAGGAAAAACTCAGCTGCAGAGAAAGTTTCCGCTGTATCCAGAAGTCACACTATTAAACATATGGCACAAAGATAGGTCAATTAGTAGATGTGTGGGGCGAATTTTAGACCACCCTCTTTTTCACTGGTCTTAGCCCGAAAGCTAGAATGAACTTTAGCCCAGATGCTAGCCTGGTCGCTAACCTGTACGCTAGCCTGAACACTAGCCCAATAGCGAGCCTGTATGTTAATCTGCACGCTAACCCAGGCTCTATCCCAAAAGCTTGCACGGCAATTAACCCAGACGCTAGCCTAGACGCTAGCATGGAAGCTAGCCATAACGATAACCTAGAAGCTAGCCACAACATTAGCTTAAATCTAGCCAGCCTCTATCCCAAACTCTAGCCCAAACGCCCGCCAAGTCGCATGAACGCAAGGACCCTAATAACCCATGTTCTAGCCCAGAAATTAGCCCAAGGTCTAGCTGAACTCTAGCCAGGCTCGTGTTCAGAGTCTAGCCCTAGCGCCCGTCAGGTCACAGAATCGCCAGGGTCTCTCTAGCTCAGGTTCTAACTATAAGGCCGGCAGGGTGCTCGGCCACATTGGCGCTGCAAGCCCAGACGATAGTTCAGATGCTAGCCTAAGCGCCCGCTCGCTCAGCTCCCGCACCATCGAGCTTAGAAAAAAGTATATATTACACTGTTCCTACTAACCCAGATGCTAGCCAAGATGCTAGCCCACACTTTAACACAAGTACCAGCAGGGCGCTAGTCTAGACTCTAGTTAATCGACCGCCAGTTTTGTGAACTGTAGATACTAACCAGGTCTTCGAGACGGAGTTACATGTGGTCAGCCTAGTCACAAGCCCTTTAAAAAAAAAATTATATAAAGGACTTGTTTGACGCCGCCCACTCCAGATAGTGGATCCACGTCGACGGCCGGACTGAGACCTTCCTAAGGTCAGCCTTTCTGAAAATAGTCTCAATCCCAAGCTCTATTCCAAGCCTCTTACTGAGGAATATACCCAGTGTGAAATAGCATATTGCGCTACTGCATTCATCGCCCCGTGTAGGAACCTCTCAGTCGCGAATAAATCTTCCCAACTCGTCACAGCTGAATTGTATTCAGTTATATACATGTTTGAAGTATTTCAGACACACATTTGAAATAATTCAGACACATGTTTCTCGCCGAATATGGATATGTTGTGCCATATGCGTAAATTATACAGTGACACGTCCTTCTACATCCTGTTGAATATCTTTAGAACCATTGTTCTACACACACAAAAAAAACAATTCTACACAGTGTTCTCCACCTAGCGGTGGATTTCACCCCCATATGCGATCAGGTTGATGTTCCTCCTTCGCAAGCGAAGATGAGCATGACATGAAAAACATTGAATGCAATGGAAAAAAAATGGTAATTAACTAATTTGGTTTGTGAGTTCGTAGATGCCCGATGAGTTCGATTCATGTACGGAAAGTTATATTGCAGTGCATGCAGGAGTGCTAAAGGTTCTGGGTAGGAGAATTTTCTGATTTGTCCTTCCACTTCTTGCGTTTGTGGATTGCCCGCAGTGTTCTTTCTTTTTTTCAAATTTCGTGATGCTAACAGTGATCTGGGTATGCCACGCAGATCGATCAAGTGCTGTAGTCTCACAGGAGCTAGGATCGATGCTGCAGTGCTTAAGAGAGCTAGTTAGGTGATCCTTGAAGCGCTATTTCTTCCCTCCACTTAAACGTTTACCTTCGCACAGCTCCGAATAGAATACTATCTTTGGAAGGTGCTTGTCTTACCTACGGACGATGTGGCCAGTCCAGTGGAGTTGGGACTTTGTCAGCATTGTATAGATGATTTGCATACGGGACTTCTGAAGAATTTCCGTATCTGGTACACGATCCTGCCAACGTACTCCCATAAGGTTTCGTAGGCTCCGAAGATGAAAACAGTAAAACTGTCGAGCGTTTCTTGCATAGACAGTCTAGGATGACGCAGCATAAAGCAGTGTTGGTAGAACCACTGCGCGGTATACGTCCAACTTTGTTGTCAGACTGAGACCACGCCTGATCCAGACATTGACACAAAGGTTCCCGAATGCTGCACTGGCAAGATTAATACGCAGAGCAGCATCCCCAAAATTTGTAAAAGTTTTGATAGTGTGCTGCCGAGATATGCAAACTTTTTGGCAGTATAAAGTTTGTGTCCCTTTACTGTGACTACTTGTTCTGTGTATTGGACACATGACGCTAATTGATACATTACTAAAGTCTTCTCGGTGCTGACTCAACGCATCACAGGCCAAAGAAAAGAGGTGCATGCTTTTTTCATGTCTTTCAGACTGGTAGCATTTAATGCACAATAGTCTGCGAACAAGAGGTCGCGAACAATGTCCGTCTTAGTATTGGTGTTGGCCTTCAATCTACTAAGATTGAATAGTCCTCCGTCAGCTCGATAGCGAAAACAAATTCCTGCACTGTTATTCCGCAAGGCATCATTTAACATGGCAGAGAATACCATGCTGAAGAGCGTCGGAGCCAGGATGTAACCCTGTTTGTCGCCGATGGTCACTGGAAAGGCGTTTGGATGTGCGCCGTCATCTTGCACACAAGCTGTCATATCATCATGGAACTGTCGAACCATGTTGGTAATTTTTTCGGGATATCCAAATTTGGCCATGATCTGCCATAGTCATTCGTGATTTACTGTGCTGAATGTCTTAGTTAAGTCGACAAATGTGGTGTAGAGACCAATTTTCTGTTCACGACACTTTTACTGTAGTTGTCTGGCAGTGAAAATCATATCAACAGTACATATGCCCTGTCGTAAGCCACATTGGCTCTCTAGGAGAAGACCTGTCTCAATATGGGATTGCAGCTTGTTTAACATATATATATATCGAGCAACGATGCGCCTTGATGGTTGTCACAAGCTAGGCGATTTCCTTTTGTCTTGTAAAGATGTATGATGGTGGCATCCTTAAAATCTTGTGGTATCGCTTCCAGGTTCCACATTGTCTGGAAGAGCTCTGTAAGTTTAGCAGACATGACAGGGCCACTAACAGCGTAAACTTCAACTGGAATGGAGTCTGAGCCTGGCTCCACATGTATGACCTAAGTTTTACCTTAACATTTCATGGATATGGGTAAAGCGGTTTCTGTGCATATACTTGCAAAGCTTTTGATAAAACACTGTGGGTAATACTTGTCAATCACGCTTTGAGTCTGCAGAGCAGAAAGCTAAAACCCGCTAAAACGCTATAATTTCCAGTGAGAGCATTTTACTTATATGCAATGCTATATTAACGTGTTTATTGTACTTTCATTGATTTAAGACAATCTTTTTGACTGGCTTATACATGGTTTATCCCATGACCTTCTAACATCTGGGTAATACATCCAAACATCTCATAGATATGAAGCGTGCTTTTTCAGTAGACTTTCCATCGCTTTTGACGAATCGGGTTCTATGTAGACAACCGAATTGGGCCGGCATCCTTATTTGTCTGGTAGCGTGACCTCTAGATGGACAATTTAGTCAATATATATGTATATACAGTGAGCGTATGATTGCATGGTGGTTAGACACACTTATTCGTCGAGAAACGACATTATTTTTTTCGTTTATTTCCGCAGGAACAAAGGTAACATTTCAGACAAAACTCAATGAAAGTCAACAGTGTGTTAATGAGAGAGTGTTTGTAAAGGACATGAACACAGTTGATGTTTCATGCGATATGCACTTTGATGTACTAAGTATTGTAATAGAAGGCAACATCGCTCCGACAGTCTGCTCCATGCATGTTAGCGGAGGTTAGTCTATTCTATTTACGTTTGTGGACTTTAGTCTCTGTCATTCACATTGTTTTATAGTAGTCTGTTCCATGCAAGTTAGTTGAGTTTAGTCTGATTTATCGACATTAGTGGTTACCCTTCTGTTAATCACAAATGACTACCATATTACACACCATGCTATATTATATTTCTAGAGGATGATGTGACTATATAGTGATGTTTCTTACTTCCTTTCAAAAACACAACATTATTCTGTCTTTGAAGTTATATTAATAGCGGAGTGTTCATTTTTCATTATCTGGGTGCATACATTGGCACACTTACACAATGTAACAAGGGGTGTTACTTTGATAACGTAATGTTCACAATTTATTCACTATGATATCCCATTGCATTGAAAAAAAAAGATATCTCGCACACCGGAAGAAGATTGCTCCAAAAGTAACGTTGACTGGATGTGTCTTCAAGAAAAGACCGCGGGTTTATCCAAATTCAAAGTCTCTGACTGGTTGTATTCCGACATAGACTAAACATTGAGTAACCCTTCACACAGATTCACTCGGTAAATAAGGCTTATAAAAGGTAGAATTTCTTGAACTTTGGCAAAGTTTCATAAAAATACGCTCTAATTTCAATTAACAAAGCGTCCACTAGCTCCTGAAAATGTTGTTCTTCTCTAGGTTGATGCAAAGGCACCAATTACACCATTCTATGACACTGGACTATCAGTCACGTTAGAGAGATGTAACAACGTCTCTGAAATCTAACTAATGACTAAACATACTCTTCGGGGGTGAGTAATACACACTCACGATATTTCGAATGATGTACAGCATGACGACGTTAGAGATATATCATCTCTCTTTCTCTACATTTTCTAAGACAAAAATTTCACAGGAGAGATTTCTCATTCTATTTAATTTTATCTCTCTGTTTGATATTTTCTCTCTATGACCCAACCATTGAGAATTGTTCAGATTCTAGTGCAATTATATTATTTCTGTGCACTTTCATCAAAGGTGAACCATACATGATGTCACGCTCTTGCGACCTGCACAAATACCTGACTAAATTATTCAATTTCTATGAACAGATTAGTGGCCTTTCTATTGTTATCTTACGTTTAACATATACAAACATTTATCTCTACCTAGTCTTACTCACTTCTAACTCTAATATTATATCCATAACACTGGGATTCCCACTATTCACTCTAACGCTTTACAATAACATAAGGGACCCATAACAAATTTAACATACCAGAAATTCTCTCAACATTATGTTATACAGTGTGCACTCCAAGAATCCTCTTACCGAAAACAAAAGAGAGTAAGGAGCCAAGTCCTGCTTCATGGACACTTCACTATTAATCATTTGCTTGATGACTGAGCTAATACATATCTGCTAGCGAATGAACGACTAATCATTCAAGATTGATTACAATCAGCTCTGTTCACGTTTTTGGATGTATTTTTGTTCTCGATCTATCTGAATTGTGCATTCTCGCTTATTTTGTACATGTTATCCTACTAATCTAGTGTTACTCTAATTTGCAACGCTCAAGGTACACAACAGACTTTTCCAAAAAATTCTACTCTATACGCATCATTTTTTAAAAGATTTTGGCAATATTTTATTCTCCCATACCATTCACGTGCTTTGGTCACGGCTGGTTGAATATTTGCGCAAAAAAGCCCTGTCAATAACCCTGTCTCGTCAATGTTTACCACACGTTATTTTCTTGCTGTGTCTATTTTAATCATCTTTTCTTTTTAACAGTACTGTCTGGGCAAAATAAAGAACATCTGATTTTATTATTATCCTTCGTTAAGTTTCCTTGTAGGGCTTCCGGAATGCCCAGCAGTCTATCACACATTCATCAACATTGCATTATGCTTACAGACCGATTTTATCAATACTTTACTATTTGGTATTTATCCTAGCAATGAATGGTTAGTATCTTACGAAGGTAGCCTAGGTGGAACTTCTTGGGTCTTCTAGCATGACTAGAATACACTGTCCATGTTTCATAGTCATACATGTGTGATAATACTTCTGCTGCTTTGTAAAATAAAAATGAGTTTGGTGGTAGATGTTACTCCCTTTCTTTTCCATATATTTTAATTTTTTTTTATTTTGTATTCTTCGAAATGTGACACTAGCTTTCGTGATTTTGTTATTTACCTCAGTGTCGATGTTTACGTGTAGTCAGATAATGATGTTTAGGTAGGTGAAAGTATTGTCTGTATGAAGCTCTTCTTCTTCATCAATGCAATATATACATTCTGCAATGGAAAATGAACAAAATACCGTTTTATAATAGGCATCTACTTTCACTTTCAGTTACTTAATAATTTTAGATCACATTGTCTCCTATGTTATATTCTTGTTGATTGTCAGAGTACCCAAGGACTGTTTACAATTGTTAAACTTCCGCCCCTCTATGCAATAACCACAATAAAATACAATATTTGTAGATTTCGTCTTGTTATGTTCTACAATCGCGTCTTGTTTGAAGGCATTGACCCTGTAGAACAAGGCATGCGAATTTTGGTGAATGATATCTTGTAGATACCTGCAATTGCGCCACATAACATTATTCCCTTTCTAGGCCATGTTCACGGACAGGTGAGGAGTTTAGTCTGATCCATTCACATTAGTGTCGATTAATCTAGTGCATCCACATTATTGAAGATTTGTCAAGTGCATCCACATTAGTGGATGTTAGTGTGTTTCATCCACATTACTGGAGGTTCCTCTGTTTTATCCACATTAGTCGATGTTCCTCTGTTTTATCCACACTAGTGGAGTTTTGTCCGTTCAATTCACATTAGCGGAGGTAAGACTGCTCTATTCACATTAGTGTAGGTTAATTCCTACACAGGAATTCCTACAAAAGAGTGTCCAAGATGGCGACCATGCTAGTCGCGATGTTTTTGTCTCACTGTTTATGTGATTCGAATTTCGTGAATTGTGCTAGTTGTGTTGTTTAATTGTGTACTCAAGTGATAAATGGATATGTTTCCGTACTTTAATGTTGCTTTTTGCAAGATTCGAGCGCTGACAAAGGAGAAACTTGGATTTTCCGTTATTGTCAGTCGGATACAGACATCTCATTTGGTGTCCTATTCTCGCCGCTGGGGCGGGTTAATTGACCGTGTCAAAATGGTCTGCCCTATTTTTACACGGTGTCAACCTGTTACAGTCGATGTGATATTGGGCGACACACTGTAGCTACTATGGACACTCACAGTGCTAAGAAATAAGTCAACCTAGCATTGTTAACAAAGGCTTTGTCTACCTAGGCTTAAAAAGTCTGTTTGCGGCGAAATACTCGGAAGAAGTTGGCAGGTAACTCAACGGGTACATAGGCGCTAACAGCAGAGCTGTGTGGACAGCATAGGGCACAGTTAGACACATAGTACGCTCTGGCCATCCACTGCACCTGATTTTCTCCCAGTTGTCTCGACTTTGTCTTGCCACTGGACCAAGATAAAACTCAGGAGAGAGAGTGTGGTTGACGATTAGCGCAACTCTTCCACACTATAAACCAACTTCAGCGCTAGTCATTTCTCAACCCATTTATTTACGTATCTTTACTAATTAAATATGAAGAGAACAAAGTGTGAATCAATCCTAGTTGGTTCATGGAATGTTCGGACACTTACGGATATCTCAGATGTAAACAGACCAGAAAGAAGAACAGCACTAATTGCTAAAGAATTGGCCCGTTATAATCTGGATATTGTTGCACTTAGTGAAACGCGGTTTGCAGATGAGGGTCAGTTGACAGAGAGAGGTGGAGGGTATACATTCTTCTGGATAGGACGTAAAAACACAGAGAGGCGTGAATCAGGTGTTGGTTTTGCTATAAAATCATCTCTGGTGCAGAAACTTCCAGGTCTGCCTCGAGGAATTAGCGATCGCTTGATGTCGTTGCGATTGAAAGTGAGCAAAAATAACTTTGCCACATTACTTTCTGCATATGCGCCGACAATGACAAATCCTGATGAGGAAAAGGATAAATTCTATGAAGAGTTAGATGCCGCTATATCTGGTACACCGAGAACTGATAAACTCATTATCCTGGGTGATTTCAATGCCCGAGTTGGCAAAGACTCCCAGACATGGCAAGGTGTTCTTGGACGTCATGGGATCGGTAAATGTAACAGCAATGGTTCCCTTCTTTTAAAGCTATGTCCTGTGCACGAACTCACTATCACCAACACTATGTTTCGTTTGCCAACGCGCAAAAAGACCTCTTGGATGCATCCACGCTCCAAGCAGTGGCATCTTATAGACTATATCATAACCAGAAAAAGGGACATCAAGGATGTTCGTGTCACAAAAGCAATGTATGGAGCTGAATGCTGGACTGATCTCCGGCTTATAGTATCCAAACTAAATTTCACCATTGCAAGAAAAAGACGTCCACAGGGACAAAAGATAGAAAAACGCCTAAACACTGATCGGTTGAGTAACCACGATATAAAAAATAATCTCTCCAAGGATCTCGACGTAGCCTTGGGAGACTTAGATCTTCTTAATACCACATCTGAAGATAGCTGGGCTTCGTTTAAAGGAATTATTTACGCCAAAGCGAAGGAACATTTGGGAGTGAAGGTACATAGACACCAAGACTGGTTTGATGATAATAATTTTGAGATAACATCCTTGTTAGAAGAGAAACACAAAGCTTTCAAGAAACTACAAGGGGCAGCATCTTCACCGTCCAAGAAAGTAGCCTATAACATGATCCGTAACACTTGTCAAAAGAAGCTTAGAGAGATAAAGGATAAATGGCTAAGTCGAAAAGCTGAAGAAATTCAAATGTTTGCAGACAGAAAGGACTATAAGCGATTCTATGAGGCTTTAAGAACTATCTATGGTCCACACTCATCGGGATCACCACCTCTATTAAATGCCGATTCGTCGAAGCTTCTCACTGATAAAAATGACATCTTAAATCGTTGGGCTGAACATTTTGAAGAAATCCTAAACAAACCATCAGTAATAAATGAAGAAGTCATAAACAGAATACCACAACTTAGGATAAGAGAAGAACTCGATATACCCCCAAGCAGTCAAGAGGTTATTATAGCGATTAAACAAATGTCAAATGATAAAGCTCCAGGTTTGGATGCCTTACCTGCTGAAATTTATAAAAATGGCGGACCACTGCTGATTAAAAAACTAACTGACATTTTTGGTATTTTCTGGAACTCAGGTACATTGCCTCAAGATCTAAAAGATGCTTCTATAGTGCACCTATATAAAGGCAAAGGTACCAAACAGTCTTGCGATAATCATAGGGGCATATCACTTTTGTCTATAGCTGGTAAAATTCTCGCTCGTGTCATACTCAACAGATTAAATAATTCTCTACTAAACGAGCTACTCCCAGAGAGTCAGTGCGGTTTTCGTGCAGGTCGTGGTACAGTTGATATGATATTCTCTGCACGACAAATTCAGGAAAAGTCACAAGAGCAACATAGTGAACTCTTAGCAACATTTGTGGACTTAACTAAAGCATTCGATACCGTTAACAGAGAAGGACTGTGGAAGGTGCTTACAAAGTTCGGATGCCCCCCAAAACTTGTCACTGTGATACGACAATTTCATGACGGTATGATGGCTAGTGTTATCTGCGACGGAGGAGTATCTCCTGCATTCCCTGTCACAAATGGTGTAAAGCAGGGATGTGTGCTGGCCCCTACTCTTTTCAGCCTGTTATTTACAGCCATGTTAACGGAAACACACCATAGTAATGAAACAGCAGGCATAATGATCAATTACAGAACGGATGGTGGTCTTTTCAATTTACGTCGTCTAAAAGCAAACACGAAAACTAAATCTAGTACTGTTAGAGAATTACTTTATGCTGACGACTGTGCATTGTATGCTGACTCTGTCGTAAACATGCAGAGCACCATAGACCGCTTCTCAAAGGCCTGCAACAACTTTGGTCTCACTATAAACACCAAAAAAACAGAAGTCATGCACCAAGCAACATCAAATAGCCAACATACTGCTACTTCCATCATCGTCAATAAGGAAAAACTGCAGGTAGTCGACAATTTTACTTACCTTGGAAGCACTCTCTCTCGCGATGTCAACATTGATGTGGAAATTAACAAGAGACTGGCAAAAGCTAGTGCTGTATTTGGCGGATTACGCAAAAATGTATGGGACAGAAGAGGTATAAGAACAACCACCAAACTACAAGTATATCATGCTGCTGTTATACCAACCTTACTATACGCCTGCGAAACGTGGACAGTGTATGCTAGACATGCAAGAAAGTTAAATCATTTCCATCTTACATGCCTACGTAAATTGCTAAACATCCATTGGTGGGACAAAGTACCAGACTACGAGGTCTTGGAAAAATCAACCTCAATAAGCATCCACACAATACTTATGAAGGCGCAGGCACGCTGGGCAGGCCATCTTGTGCGTATGGAGAACTCGCGATTGCCAAAACAAATATATTATGGAGAACTCAAGGCAGGATTTCGAAAAGCTGGTGGACAGAAAAAGCGTTTCAAAGACACGCTCAAGTCATCCTTGAAACATCTTAACATTGACGTAGGCGCTTGGGAGAGCCTCGCTCAGGATAGAACGGCTTGGCGTTACAGCATTAGAACGGGAGCACTAGCGGCAGAAGAATTCAGACAAGAAACTGCAAGACAGAAGCGGACACGTAGAAAAGAAAAAACATCTCAACCTCACACAGATACCTTCTATTGTTGTCAATTCTGTAAAAGAACATTTTGTGCGCGCATTGGACTTGCTAGTCATTTAAAAACGCACTATTAACTTTATTATTTTATTATTTATTGTTATTATTATTATGGTTGAGTTTTTGGTCATCGTCGATCACGACGGACGAACATCATCAGTGTAGGTTAATTTGTTCTGTCAACGTCAGTGAAGGTTATTATGTTAAATAAACATTACTGGATGTTAATATGATACATCCATATTAATGAAGGTTATTCTGCTCCATACATATTAGTGGAAATTAGAAAACAGTTACAATGATGACATTATTTTATATAAATAATTACTTTATCTTTAGTAATCGTGACATCAATAGAGTAAATGAGGGAGAATACATCCAGTAAGTATTAATTTCAATAGAGTATTTTAGGAAAACTGTATCCAGTATCAGTAAGGAGAATACATACAGTAAGTATTGAAATCAATAGAGCACATGGGTTTTTTTTTGGGGGGGGGGGAGGGACAATACATCCAGTAGGCATTGAAATTAAAAAAGTACATGACGTTATTACATTAAGTATCTATTGAAATAATGGCAAATGTGAAACATAAGTTAAAAGGAGAATAGGAATGGCTAAAAGTAATTTCAATGACATGAGGAACATATTAACATCTAAACAAATTACAAACAAGTTAAAAATATAGAATTGTAAAATGCTATATCTACTCTAAGTGAGCCGCGCTAGCGCAATGGTTAGCACACTGGATTCGCATATGAGTGGTCCTGGGTTCATTCCCCAGTTGAGGCGGAAATGTTTTCAGATCGCAACGGCTCCCAGGTCGACCCAGCCTTAAATGGGTACCGGATTAATCCGGGAAGTAAAGACTGCGAGGGAGAGGAGATGGCTACCGCCCTCATTTGCAGAGCCTGTGAGATCGCTAACATCTCACACCCCTACTGCATTAAAAAATGATATGGGTTACTTTACTTTACTTTTATATCTACTCAATGTTGATGTATGGTTCAGAAACATGGACACTAAATAAACATTGAGAAGACAGAATTGATGCCTTTGAGATGTGGGTATATTGCAGAAAGGGAGAACATCATGGAAAGAGAAGAAAACAAATAAAGAGGTGCTAAAGAAACTTAATATGAAGAAAGGACTACGAAGAGAAATAAAGATCTGGTAAAAAAAATATTTTGATCACATTAAAAGACCTTCTGGTACGCGTGTGGTACTTTATTGAAGACCTTTCTTGAGGGCAAATCCAAATGGAGGCGACCAAGAGGTAGGCAGAGACACAAGTGGGAGAGTAACATCACACGATGGACAGGTTACAGTCTAGCAGAATGTACCACCAAGACAAGAAAAAGAGGATGTTGGAGATCCGTTGGAGCCTACTTTCGTTGCGGAGACGGCACTTATATTGATGAAGAAATCAATAGAGCACATGTGGGAGAATACAACCAGTATGTATTGACATCAATAGAGCACATGAGGGAGAATACCACCAGAACGTATTGAAATCAAAAGATAATGTGAGTGTATATACGTCCATAAGTATTGAAATCAATATTACACATGAAAATAATGCATCCAGTAAGTATTACAATCAATAGAGTAAATAGAGCAGTTAGAGAATACATCAAGTAAGTATTGAAATCAATACAGTAAATTGTTTAAAATACTATCCAGCATGCATTGAAAGATAATTGTTACATAAATATGGTTTAATACAAATGTATATTTGCAAACAATATCTGGATAATTGAATACACTAGAATAGTATTTTCTATATGATCATTATTTAGCTAGTTCTTTAGTCGCCAGATCGGCATCAATGCATACGCTACATGCTTATATGATAAATATTTAAATCAATAGCATATGCTCTACTTCGCGAAACAGTGGTACCTTTTGTTTTCAGTTCAGTAGTCATTGACAAGAACACAAGTATGACTTAAATTAAATGAACATTCTTCCAAATTACACAATTTTACAGTCTGAATCCATTATTCAAGAATGTAGATTATGTGTTTATTTTTCATCATGAACATTGAATCACTGTTAATGCAACCTTGAGATGCTTGACATAAGCCAATTCATCACAAAATCATACTCACAGTCATACCTTCTATATTCATGTTGCTTGTTGTAACATGAAAACTCCATATCTTATGTCTAATTGTCGTTCCTATATACTAAAGTTTAGAATCTGGAATCGAACCAATCGGTGATATGGTTATGTACAATTTGCGGAAATACTCTCTGCCCAATCAATACCTGCACATTTTACAACACATAACTATTACACAGCTAGCTATATTTTCTGTTTAATGATATTACTACTTAGAAATAACACGTATATAATACAATTTTACTTGAACATTTCCACATTAAGTCACAGAGTGCATAATGTTCCCATCATATCTCATACAAGACTGTCCTATCGTTAACTTACTGTAGTTTGCTTTCTGACGCTCCGGGTCCACCCAGCCTTTATTGGGTACTGTAATAATCCGGGAAGTAAAGACTGCGATGGTGAGTAGATGGCTACCACCATCATTTGTAGAACCACTGAAATGTAAGATCGCTAACATCTTACACCCCTACGGAATTAATAGTGCTATGGGTTACTTTACTTATACTGTATTTAGCCTACTGTATTATGCCTAATGTATATATGTTTCAGTGTAGAGTAACGAGCCTAAACAAGAAATATTTGGTTTGGGTAATACATGGCAACTGTCAAGACAAACAAAAATAGGTTTACATGTTACCAATATGAGTCATAAAACAGCCTAGCAACGAGATACAGTGACAGGCGAAGTTTCGACTAAGGGCCTCATCAGGACAAACAAAATACAACAGTACTACGAATCTTACATAAATACAAACATGAATATGATAGGGTGGAAAGAAAAGTAGAGAAAGCAGAGGAAGTAAAGTTGGAACAGCATAGCAGGGAAGAAAAGGGTATGAAAAACTGAGTAGGGGAAAGTACACAGAAGAAAGTGAGGAGTGAAAATAAATAAGATGGGATAGCAATTAAAATAATATATATATATATATATATATATATATATATATATATATATATATATATATATATATATATATATATATATATATATCAGTATATATATATATAGATAGATACATTAAATGCTTACCTCAAAAGTGGCAACAGACAATGGACATTAGCATACAATTATAATGAAAGGGAAAAGCAAAAGAAGATAATACAAGAGATCAGATGAGAGAGAGAGAGAGGGAGGTTAAGTAAAGAAAGAGGCAAAAATGGCGAGAAAGAAGATGAAGCCAAAGCACATATATGAAAGTCGGTCACATGAACCTGGTCTATTCACCCGCCACTAGTGTCCAATTTCGACTGTAGTCCTACCCGTTTGGCCCAGTAGTTTCAAGCATTCCAGTGTTCTTGCCGTATTGATCTCTTTCTCTCGCTCTCACTCTTTCATTATATCTCTCGTGCCATTTTCTTTTACTTTCCCTTTCATTACTCATTGCCTGTTGCCACTTTTGAGGTAAGCATATTATTGTATCTTTATTTATCTTGTTTTACTTACTATCACATCTTATCTATTTTCACTCCTCACCTTCTTTTGTGCACGTTCCCCTCCTCACTTACCACTATCTTCTCCAAATACGGCTTTCAAAGTCAGAATAGACGATGTACGGCACCCGCATCTGCTTGTGATAGTTGATGAACATTAGGATGTTGTCTATATCTTGCACAAGCATCATTGCCCATGTGTCTGAGCCATACATTAATACATAATTTGTGTCTATTGTCTGTTGAATTTCCCCAGGTGAATGATGGTTGATCTCATTCATACCTGCCGTTAAGCGTAGAAAGAGAGTTTAAGCTGTCGTTCCAAGGCCAGAAATGTTGCAGTGGTTGAAGTTAGTCCATGTTTGTGCAGGCTATCTTGATGTTTTCTATCCACCGTTTCCTTGGTATTCTTTTGGCCTTATTCTAATAAGGTCAATTAAAATAAGGACAAAACAAACAATGAGAAGATACGATTGATGCCTTTGAGATGTGGATATATAGAAGAATGTACAGACAACATCAAGGAATGGACAGGGCAAGATATTTTCACACTCATTCGCATCGCTGAGGATAGAATTCACTGGAGGACTATGTTTGCTGAAGCATCCAATGTGGTAGCCTACGACCCTGAAGGGTTACGAGTTTATTTATTGATTGATTGGTTATGAAGAATATAGATTATCATGTAAAGAGCAGAAAACAAAGATGTTATTGCAACACTTAATATGAAGAAACAATTATTAACGAAAATAAAAAATGAATAAAATAAAATAATGTGGACACAGTAAAAGACATGCCACCTTGTTGAAGACCTCACTTGAAAGTAAAAGTCGAATGGAAGCTAGCAAAAGGAAGGCAAATATATAAGTGGGACAGTAAATTGATGGACATGATAGAGTCTAGCAAAGTGCACAACCAAAACAATAGACATATGATGTGAGAGGTCCATGTGGTATAGTAATATGACACGATGAACATGTAGCAAGAGATACACGTGGGAGAATAACATCAACAGATGGAAATGTAGGCAGAAATACAAGTGGGAGAGTAACATCACAAGTTGGACATGTTACAGTTTAGCAAAGAGCACTACCAAAACAAGAGATGGGGGATGTTGGAGTTCTGTTGTAGCCAACCTTCGTAGAGGAGACGACACTTGATGATGACGAGCTAACATTAACTTCTAACGTTAACCATAATAAATGTTTATTCAAATTAATTCATGAGTGATTTAGAATATTTTAATCTATAACATACTTTGGTAGGCACTAACTGCAAACAAGAACCTGAAAGTCTAATCGCTGAAGGCAGAGTTGGCAAAACAAAACAGTGAAAATGTAGCAAAAGACGACGATGGTGCAGTGTTATCAGATTGTTTAAACATGTATCTAGCTGCGGCAGGTCAGCTAGCCCAGAATCGCCGAGTGTTCAGAGAATCCATAAGAAATACCACATCCTGGAAAGAATATGTCACATGATGTTGATAATAGAAAAACTGCCATTTGTTCGCCTTCTAGTGAGAGACATTAACGAATTTACAACCACACAAAAAAAAAATGTTTAATACGGTTCCTGGTAGCAGGGGTGTTAATTAGTGTGGTTTATATAAAGTTAGTTATAGTTCTAGCTAGTTTATTAGTTCGTTAGTTAGTTAGTTAGTTGTCAGATCAGTGTACATGATTTCTGATAAGGATATATGTGGTCTGTTCTCCACAGTAATATCACTACTATTACATGAAGATTTACTGTCCCTGTTCTTTGTTGCTTGACAAACGATCTTCTAAGCACACAGTAGAGCGCATTTCTGAAAACGTCACATTTCAAGAACAATCCCTTGGTTATGGAAATGCTAAATGACGTATCACTCGCTTTACTTTCATGAGCATATCTATCTTTAAAGATAACATGAATACATCGCTAGAAAATGCAAGCCACATCGCCCAAGACAGATACAGGTTCAGAGAGTTCATTGGGAAGACAACGTTCTGGAAGGATTATGTCACATGACATGCTGTTTCTTATAATGAACTAAATTCTTCGCACGACACATTGCTTTATCCCTTGACGCAGTAGTAGTGCAAGCCAGCCGATATACTATTTCATTGCCATGAACACCAACATGAGCGATCACAAAAATGAATGTGACACATGTTATCTTCACCCTCTCGTCTGCGTGAAGTCAATGTTCTCCAATACAACACATATCTACTTATATGATCATGCTCATATAGTCGTTAAGGATGTACACAGGAATTACCCTCTGTGATCTCATCTATTTAATCGTTGGTCATTGCCATAGTTATGATGCTTGCCGACGCTTATTCATGGTCTTCTCTACAGAGAGAGCTGTGACCGTTCAGGCACAATGCATGTGTCAAAAAATAAAACCATGGGTATATATACGCATACCCCATGCCCCGGAGTTATATCTGATCAATACCTGCAACACAGACTTAATCGTAAATTGGACGGCTCGTTGCATTATCTATCGAGAGTATTATCGCTCAGATCGAGTTCTGGCAATCCACTGACACAAGTGACTATTCCGCACCGTATGCATCATCTTCGTACATGCAAACACTTTGTATGACTGTGTCCTAACGTCTCATCCATGACTGTTATTTTCATACTATTAGCTTCCACTTTCTGAAATTCTGAATTCAATGGGTGCTATTTGTCAGATGCGATTTGGAGATAGGCACATGTCCTGCATAACTGTACTCTATACTGTTTAGTATGACTATTATGTACGATTCGCATGCCTCGAGCTGTTGAAAATCAAGTACGATACGGACATCATACTACTGGATCGTATCTAAGCTTTTAGTTTGAGTATGGTTGGGCGTAAGCATTGACAATGATTATTCTATCACAGACACAACAATGTGCTGAAATAAAAAATAAGAAACATCATCCTTTGTTATCACGGACCAGCAGACATAAGGTTCGTCGCTCCAGGACATGCCTTTAAAAATGTTTGGTCAACATACTCCTTAAAACTCCGCTTCTTGTCAAAAGGCAGTTTATGGTGTTGATACTTTCATTGGTGTAACCACACAGTTAACTTAGCGTGTTCGTATTTGCCAAGTTGTTATTGAGGAAAAATCACGGTATAAATGATTTATATGGATTTACAAATAAATGTGTGCTAGTCACCAAGAAGATTGTGTTCATTAAATATTTTATATGACGACTTTATTATAGGGCACATAATTATTATTTCAACATGTACATAGGCCAGATACGATAGCATCAACAAATTCGCGCATATCACAGTTCTTAGTATATTGAAGATATGTCATTTAGATATGATTAATATTTGTGCTTCGTGTGTAGGCTGCACATTATTATCTATTAGTTAGATAGTCGCTGGATCATCGTCACTGCATTTCGGACAAGTTCATAGGTCTCTCCTTGACTGTGGACGCCTTTACACGTTGACTGAATGTCCCAGTACGCCGTTGATTCTAGTCATGGAACTACCATCATTCTTTCTCGCCCACAAAACCGCTCCTTCCTAGCGACACCACATTTCAAACCAAACGCCTTCTTCTAGTCATGGAACAAGAATCATTGCCACATATACAGTCATTTGTTTGTGCATTTTCTCTTTCATTTATTCATTCATGTTCCTTTTGCGCCGAAGTTAGTGCATAAGGCAGAGGTCAGATCTCTCAAATTCTGTCTGTTCAAAGCTATTCTGTGCAGTTCTTGAATAGTATGAATATTGGTTGTTTTACTTTCTTTAAGTATTGTTCTTCTGAGTGTTTCTTGTGGTCTACCACTTGCTCTTTTGCATGTAGGTATCCATTCAAGAGATTGGTGGTGATTGTTTTCCCATAGGGTGTTCAAAATGTCTGCTCGGACCATCGCTCCACCAAGAGCCGTAATAGCATCGTGCACATCAAACTATCTGTTCTCTCATTGTCTGCATGTCCCTGCACAAAATTAAAAGTCACTGTACGCACACATAAATTCTTCACTATATCGACTGCCCCATAAAGTACCTGGCCTGAACTTTCACAATCATGCTCAAGTCACTGCTTATACATGTATGTTAGCAGATAGTCTGATCGTTTCAAAACTTTGCTTACTGCCAAAAACTTCATTGTGATGCTGTTTATCGTATGCGCCACTTCCACTCTGATGATCTCCTCCCCCACCATTGAGCGAAGAAGACGCCCCTGATGTTTCTCTCAACCGATCCGTCTGTATATATATTCATATCACGGTCCCTTTAATTCACAACGATCCCTTTAATTCACAGAGCGAGCATCTCCGACTCCACAACAGTCGGACACCATTCTCTGCATTCTATATTGAGGTTTCATATTACTTTGAAGGCTGTCGGACAATCTCGCGGCTCCCGAATCCATTCCGCACCAGGTAGTACAGACTCCAATCTGCAAACACTCTGTATAATATTCTCTGCACGCCCCATACACGACTTTTCTCTCTGAAGTCGAATGTCTTTCACTTTGAGCAGGGTGTAGATCGTGTTCTTTATCAGCGGTGATTTGTAGGTAGTCCCGAACACTGAGCATTTGTATTCTTTGCTCTGCAATTGGGTAATCAAATAAGTATCGCGTTGCCCGTGCAGGCGTATATCTCGTACGCCCCAAAATGATTCGTATTGTCTCACTCTGGATTCTATCCAATCCTTGTGTTTGAGTGTCAGAATCGTCAGTGCGTACTCTACCACCACAACGACTAATTCCTGATACAGCAGAACTAGCAGCCACTGGCATTTGAACAGCGGCAATTTTTAAACCTTTACAATGATGTGATCAACATGATCTTAGAAACTCAGACAGCGGTCCATCATAACCCCTAAGTACTTCACAATCAAGATCTAAAGCAAACTGCAATGAAACGAGAGACATGACCATCTATGACATCTGCCATATGTGTGTCTTTGGCCCTAGAGGAATAACGAACTAACTTCACTGTGCTGTTTCTATCGAGGACATTCCATCTCAAAGTAACCGATGGTCAGGACGTGTTTACTATGTGAGTATTTAGGGAAAACTATGTTATCGGTTTATTTATGACTTAACAATAGCTCCAGAATTACTGCATCACTCCCCTATACGACCAAGCACCATCTGCAATGACATGGCGATGTTTCTTTATCTTTGCTCTGCCTAAATACCAGCTTGTAATTATAACTGTATACACATTGACTAATTCTGGGGACAGAGGTGGTAGTCTCTGGTTTATGACTGTTGTTGCCGAAGACCAACTCCCACAAATTATTATATAATGCTCATGATTAAAAGTTATAATATTTCAAAATGTATCGGTATGTTTCTCAGGTTTCACCTCATCAAATAACTTTGTGAACGTATTATGATAACATGTTTGTCGTAACACATCTGATATTTTTTTTTGGTATGTGTATCATTTACACCTAGTTCTTATATATTATATGCATTGCTGTTGCGTTGAAGTACAAGATGTTGTATGTTCCTGGTTCGCACTTCCCCATATACAAGCATGCATCGGGTCTGTACAAAAATCAATGGCAGTCGTCATATGATGTTGCATAGACAATCCGCATAACTAATATGATTGGTGAATCGCTATGTAAAGATTAGATCTCATGTCACAAGATTAGTGTAGTCACATCCATATATGTAATTAGTTATATTAATCAGTGTGTATATACTTACACAATGTTCATATATGTTTAGTAGATACATGTAGTCGTATACATCAAAGAATGAGTGTATAATTTTAACATTTCAGGTCGAAATGTGGCCCTTAAAGAGACAACTTACCAATCATCTACTGCGGATATTGAGCAGTCACAAAATGCTGTAGACGGTAGTCATAATACAGATTATAAAGCTGGGTCCTGCACACAAACACAATCTGGGTCTCATGGTCACATTTGGCTGTTAACGTTAAGCTCACCAGCAGTAGTGTATTCTGTCAGTGTTGCTAACCCTATCGGTAATATTTACTTAATATATTATTAATAAATGTGTTTAAAGAGATGCTCAACACACATGTATATATTCTCTACATAATGTTGGTAGAAGAAGCGCAACTAGGAAACCAGATAGATAGATTACATCGAACATGCCAAACCTTTAACATGAAGATAAACATCGAGAAGACCAAAGTAATGAAGATATGAAGAACATAAAGAAACACCAGCATATATATTGGAAAAAACAGATTTAAATAAGAGACAAAGTTCACATACCTAGGAAGGAATATAACAACAGACGACAGGTAAGGTAACGGTATGTCCCATGGCAGCAACTGCCGTCGGAGATGAAGATAACTCTTCATGTACTAAGCCGCAGCAACTATTAGGTGAGATGGCCAGTTCCCTTCATAAATGTCTTTACCTCCATAACTCATGCGTCAGGTACTTATTTACAGCTGATTCGACTGGAGGAGTTGTCGTGTCAAGCGAGAAATTACAACCCGATTTTTGTGTGTGTTCGGGCGTGGTTTCGACCCTGGCACGTTGTAACCTAGTGATAAAAAGCAAGATCACTATCAGTTAGACTACCGCGTTCCTCCGTCAGGAGCCTCATAGAAATACGCAATAAATGTAGTAAAGCATACCAATGTGACAGACAGTCACCTGTGTCGGAAATCCCCCCCCTCTTGAGTCCTACCGTAATTAGAGACCAGGACAGTCCGGCAAACATTAAGACTACTGAGAAAGGCGGACCGTATCAATTAACGGGAATTGCTATCGGATCACGGTATCTCGAACCGCCTGACCAGAAAGGTTAATGGCCCATGTATTTCAAAGAGGCAAACGAGACCTTTGAAGTCTTTGAAGTAAGTAGCGGGATAGTTAGGAGATTTGGAGAGAAGGAGAGTAGAGATTTTAGCCAGGCACAGTTAGCTTTGGATTCGAGAGAGCAAGGAGGTCTGCTCGAAAACTGGGGGTCCAGAGTGGACCAGTGGTGCTATAGGTTAGAATCCAAACATATTGGACATAGGTCCTTCTACACCGAAGCGCTGAGTATATGCTTTGTGTGCATTTTTCATATAAGAATATTGGATAGTTCCTTCTGCACCGAAGCGCTGAGTATAAGCTTTGTGTGCATTTTTCATATAAGAATATTGGATAGTTCATACTGCATGGAAACGTTGAGTTTATGCCTTACGTATCTTTTATATTGGATAAGTCCAATTGTATAAAATAAAGTTACCACATATGGAAACCAAGTCAAGATATTGTTTCATTATATGATATCACTAGAGCTAAGGGAGAGAGTGACAAGTGATGTACTTCGTAACGTGCCAGGCTACACTCAGTAATATATGTATTACCAATTATCAATCTATATGGCAGATTATATAGACTGACGCACATATCACTGTTACACTGTTGCAAGTGACCAAGGATCACCGAGTTCGACAATTCACAACGCGGATTACTGGCCACAATACGATCGACGGATAATACAGGATTTTCAGAATATTCGAAGTTGTGTATTAAGTTTTAGAGCATTGTGTTAGTATTATTGGAAAATTCGAAAGACAAGAAGATTCACACGAGTGAGTAGGATTACTTGGATATTATTGCCCTACATAAAACATTGTGTTGCGAAATAATTAAGACGGAACAATGTATGATGAAAATTGTGAAGAACTGTGTGACGAGCAATAGTTATTCCGTACAAGATATGTGACTTATGTGACCACATGAACAATTGCGTTTTAAGTTAAAATATCAACATTTATGTAATTTTTGTTTCTGCTCTCGTTCTTCTTATAATTGTGTTTAAGACATACGTGTATCTGTCGCAGAATCAAGTACGTTATTTAGAATAGTAACCGACTCCATGTGTGTAGTCAGTTAAATACACACATGCGTTCACATGCTTGATAGAGATTGTATTAAGCATAGTAACCTGATAAAATAAAATAAATAATTGTTTAAAATGGAACAAAAGATAGAAGATGAGATTGAAAATAGGAAGATGATGATGTATAGAGAAATAAAAATGTCGCCCGTACGGGACATAAGTATGTGTATATTGTTAGGCATTACATATATATTCCAAAGGGCAAACGAGATGTTTTGGCTGCACGAATTGAAAGGCAGATTAGGAAAGAAGAAGGAGGAAAAGTTAGTGATAGGGGTCGAACCTGACGTACAAACGTCAAATCTCGATAATGTCCACACAGAAGGCGCGGTAGAAAGAGTGTACCCGAACAGGGACGAACTAAAATTACTGATTCAAGCAGTAGCCTGTTACTTAGGACAAGCCGGGAGGACGTCTCGTTTAAATACGTTACCGCAAACGGAGAAACTAAGTGAAAGAAGATACGATAATAATGAGGATAGCGTTAGGAGAGGAGGTTGGATACAGGAAATAGACCAAACGTCTACCGAAGAAACTGTTAGAGGGCATGATATTCGGAGTAGAAATACTTACAAATACAAGACAACGGTTAGGTATAGTGTCTGTTTCAGATGTCGTCAGAAGGGACATTATGCCAGAAATTGTTACCAGCCTCAAGACAGATTTCAAGAGAGACAGACAGGTTACACCAACGATAAACGTGTGTTCGTAGGAGGGTTAAACCCAAGCGTAACTAGAGACAGAATCAAAGAATATTTCGAATTCTTCGATCGCGTAACACACATATTTCTAGCACAAGACAAATACGGGTACCGGAGGAACTTTGCTTTCGTGGAGTTTAGTACAAGAGAAGGAAGGGATAGATGTTTGGGAAATGCTAGACTTATTCGCGTGCAGAAAGGAGTTAAAATAGACAAAGCAAGAGAGAACACTCGGACTGCATTGCCTAATCCACTTCAAATCAAGAAATGTAGAGGCACGGACACAAACGAGTACAAGAGGGTACCGGTAACGGACAGAGCACAGAGAAATAGAACTAGAATACACACCATCGAAGCGAATAGGAGGATCAGACGGGAAGCAGGAACTGACACAGAATATAGAGACGTGGGAACGGGGACGATCCCTAGAGACAATATAGATACCGGTATGATAACGGAGCCACATAGGCCTATAGAGACTAGTGAGGTTGCGGTGATGACAGAAGTCAACGAAAACGGAGAGGTGACAGAGAAAAAGTCAAAACAATTAAGACAGAGGTTAAAGATCAGTGAAGAGAAAGTAGATAAACTTCAGGCAGAATTAGCCCAGCGCAATGCCAACCACGGAGAGATAGAGAAGAAAGATATAGAACTAGTCGACGTGAAACGAAAAATGGTGTCGTTGCAGCAGGAGCTAACTCAGGGGTCAGAACAGAGAGACATAGAAGTGGAAAAACGCCTCACAGTGGAACATGAGTTGTTAAAGTCAAGAGAAGAATTACGCGACACCAAAGTAGGGTACGACCAAATGATGAAGGATTATAGACGCATGCTCGAACAAGTAGATGCAAGGCGTACCGAAATAACAGAAATGAGAGACAAACTAACGGACAGGAATAAAGAAATCAAGCGTTTGAAGGAGGAGGCCCGTAGCAGAGTTAAGTCGGTTCAAGAGGAGAAAGCTCAAGAGAGAAAAAGTGGGAGCACTTGTCCACAAGATTCCAGCAGACCAACGCATGTCTCAGAGTCGAGTATAGCGAAAGCAGATCACGAGAAGACACAGATGCAGAAACCGAAAGACATAATCTCAGGTCCGCCGACTCACAAGATGATGTTAGGAAAAGCGGGTGGAGAGTATGATCTCACATGTGAAGTTGTAAGGACAAAAGGTGAAGGAGAAACTTATACATACACTAGGACAAATAAACCACTGAACAGAAGAAAAGGCAACACTCGTCCACAAGAGTCTCGCATTCCGAAACCAGGTGAAACAATCCTAGATATGATCAGGGCAGACCCAAGAACGATATGGGTAAGTCCTGAGGAGCATAGGGAGGCTGTAAATAATTATCGACAGGGGCTGAGATGGGTTACTGCAGACGAATTGCAGGCCCATAAAAATTAGAGGACGGCTGGTATCACACAAAGATATTAGAAGGAGTTGCACAACGTGCGAGAAAAACTCCGGACGTCCCAACAGGAAAGCGAAATACTCGCCCAAGCCTTGTTGGGAAGTCCCAATACAAGCAGATGATGCGAAATTATGTGTAGTGAAAATAGAAAACGCTAGAGTGGACACTTTAGCGCTAGCACGGAGGGTTCTAGCGAGAAACAACAGTGCCTACTGATTGCATTATTGTTCTTACAAATAGTGCCTACTTAATGTATCATTGTTCTTGCAAATAGTGCCTACCTGTTAGATTAGTGTTCCTGCTGATAGTCACCATGATATATATGGTTCTTTTGGTTGGTGTCGTATACTATCGTCATCAAAATTTGTTTTTTTTGTTGTCCCTTCTCTTTTCTTGCATATAATTGGTTTTATGTAGTTAAGATTGTATAAGATTTTTTTTCTTTGTTTAAAAATGTTGGTCGATGATTGATGTGTAGGGTGGACCATGATTGATATGAATGAAGTCACCTGTATAAGATAATTTTTCTTTGTTTACAAATGTTGATCCATGATTGATGTGTAGGGTAGACCATGAATTGATATGAAGGAAGTCACCTTCTCTACCGTAAAATGAGGAGGAGACAGAAGCACAGGAGAAGGAAGATTTTACCAGATTAAAATCTTGAAGTGGGAAATGGAGGGGACGGACCCAGGTGTGATCAAAAGGAAAGTCCCAGGATATAACCAGAAGTGATCAAGGGAATTGTCCGGATATGACCACACCAGGTCCAAACAATCACAGTTGAAATTGTCAACCAATGTCCAGAAAAGTTAGGGGTTGAGAGGCATGGGTAAATGGAATCAGTTGTGGTAACCTTGAGTTACCAATGACATGTTGTCGTTAAAATATTTTGAACCTTGATTTACAGGTTAGATAGAATGAATAATATAACTATAAATTTGTATGAGTGTGTATGAAGCAGACGAGATAAGATGTATAAAATGACGAAATATTTGTATGAATGGCGTGAGTAAGTAAGCAAAGAAAATACTACGTATATTTCTGTCATAAGGAGGGGACGAGTGTGACAGACAGTCACCTGTGTCGGAAATCCCCCCCCCCCTCTTGAGTCCTACCGTAATTAGAGACCAGGACAGTCCGGCAAACATTAAGACTACTGAGAAAGGCGGACCGTATCAATTAACGGGAATTGCTATCGGATCACGGTATCTCGAACCGCCTGACCAGAAAGGTTAATGGCCCATGTATTTCAAAGAGGCAAACGAGACCTTTGAAGTCTTTGAAGTAAGTAGCGGGATAGTTAGGAGATTTGGAGAGAAGGAGAGTAGAGATTTTAGCCAGGCACAGTTAGCTTTGGATTCGAGAGAGCAAGGAGGTCTGCTCGAAAACTGGGGGTCCAGAGTGGACCAGTGGTGCTATAGGTTAGAATCCAAACATATTGGACATAGGTCCTTCTACACCGAAGCGCTGAGTATATGCTTTGTGTGCATTTTTCATATAAGAATATTGGATAGTTCCTTCTGCACCGAAGCGCTGAGTATAAGCTTTGTGTGCATTTTTCATATAAGAATATTGGATAGTTCATACTGCATGGAAACGTTGAGTTTATGCCTTACGTATCTTTTATATTGGATAAGTCCAATTGTATAAAATAAAGTTACCACATATGGAAACCAAGTCAAGATATTGTTTCATTATATGATATCACTAGAGCTAAGGGAGAGAGTGACAAGTGATGTACTTCGTAACGTGCCAGGCTACACTCAGTAATATATGTATTACCAATTATCAATCTATATGGCAGATTATATAGACTGACGCACATATCACTGTTACACCAAGCCCTAGGACAAATGACACTAATATTCAGAAACAAAACTTTATATTTAAACACCAAAATATCACTATTGAAAATAATTATTATACCAAAGCGTTGTTACCAATGCCAAATATGGAAAACGACAGTAGAAGAGAAACGGAAACTTGTGACAGTTGAAATGACATGTTTGCGTAGAATCCTAGCAATATTCGCAAAAAGACAAAAATCGCTATCGCAAAATAGTTGAGTGTGAGCACCAGTTCAGCAAGGCGAATAAGAGTGGGTGTAAATACAGAAAGATGTGGACTTTTGTCCAGAAAGAACTGCAACGCCCTGAGACCATCGGCATCTGGTATAGAAGTGTATAGAGAGCAAACATTAAGCAAGAACAGACGATAGGTACGATCAGATGACAAATGCACAGAAGAAAAAATGATCGGGTCATGCTTGATGTCTTTCAAGAATGAACGCAGTTCTTCGACTACGGGTTGCAAAAGGCTGTCGAGGAAGTCAGAAATGCGCTCAGTCTGACAAGAACAAGCTGAGGCAATAGGTCTGCCGGGATTCAATTCCTTGTGGATTTTGGGTAGCATATAAAAGACGGGTCTTTCTAAACAGCTTTTATCGATGCAAAGAGCCTTGGCAGTAGTGGGAAAGTGACTGCCATAGATGAGGGTGTTCGCAGTGTTGTTGACCACCTTCTGGTTAGATACCGTCGAGTCTGATGTGCGAGCAGTGTAGAAAGAAGGGTTAAAGAGATGTTAGTGGCCCTCCTCGAGGTAAATATCTTTGTGCCACACAACAACTACCCCACCCTTATCTGATGGTTTGATGACAATATCATCCCAGCGGCGAAGATTCGCCAAGGCGTGAGATTTGTCAGGGGTAATGTTGGAGCGTTTGATGCGTTGTGGTGAAATAATTGGATGTCATAGAGGGTGTTCTTCATGTAAAAATCAAGATATTTGGAAGCACCAGGTTTAGGAGTCCAAGAATATTTCTTCTGTTCATATCGAGAGAACATATCATCATTGGCAGATGTCTCTTTGCCAAAGAAATTATAATGCAACCGAAGATGACAATGGTAGCGGTGGATATTCGGAAGAAGCGAGTATTGATCATATGCTGTACGGAGAGGAACGAACATGAGGCCCTTGTTAAGGAGAGATATTTCACTGATAGAGACTCAGGTCAGGAGGAATGCAGACCACCCGGGTATTATTTGTATTTAGGCAAGGCATAGGTAAAGTAGCTGCCCCAGTATGGCTAGAATGTGGGAAAACAACGTGAGATGTGGAGTGGATGGAATTAAGTTTATTGTGGTAATGATTGCACAGAAACGAGTACAACTGTTCCATTGAGAACGTGGATAATACCCACGGAGGGAGTAGAGTAGAATGTTGTTGATAGTAAGGGACTACAAACGCTGTAACAGTAAGATTTTAGAATAACAAGAAGAACAAACGGTTTGGAACAAGAAAAACAAAACGACGTTAACGGCGGCACAAAATGAATAAAGACAAAGACCAATCCATCAGAGAACTTAGGAAAATAGTGGTCGGAATTTAGTCCAAATGGCTTGCTGGTACCCAACTAAGAAATGAGACGATTTTCTAGGGCGTACCTAGATCTAACATCAGTGGTGCAGTATCTGATGGCAGTGACCTGAATATCAAGGAAACCACGGTGGTGATCGCCGTTGAAGTTATTAGCCACATGAGTGGGTGTTCTGTGTTTAATGGCATGCAGGTGGTTAAAGAAGCGGTCGCTCAGTCTGACCAGTCTCACCGATATATTGCTTACTACATCGTTTACATATGATCACGTAAATAACATTACGGGATTCGCATGTGCAGGCCTCATGGATGGAGATATTGGTCTTGGGAAATGAGATGGAGCGCATCTGAACCACATAAGGACATGTGTAGCAACGACTGCGTGAGCAACGAACGGTGCCAAAATGATCAGGAGCAGAGGAACTGATGTAGCTGTGGACCACGATGTCCTTGGATTTTTGTCGCGCCTATAGACAAGAAAACATAATTATTTTGTCATCTCCATTTTCTTGTCACGTGTGGTCGTCGTCATATTATACCCAAAGTCTTTACCTCTCACTTTCACCCGTCTGCGGGTTTCTTATATCAGCGAGAGCAGCGGTTACTCCAACGCCTTGACGATAAATGCGCGTTTCAACGCATGCGTATTATATCTTCCAACCACACTCATCTCTTATCTGACTTGGAAACTTCTAAAGTCTTACTATTAAGCGTTTACAGACCCTTACTAACCACACCATTCTATTCTACTCCTTCATTCGGAGTATTTTTAACGTTCTCAGTGGACTGTTGTACCAGTTTATGTGCAATAATCACCACAGTAAACTTAATTCCATCCACTTCACATCTCACGTTGTTTTCCCCCGTTCTAGTCATACTGCGGCAGCTAATTTACCTATTCCTTGCCTTATTACCACTAATGCCCTGGTGATCTGCATTCCACCTGACCTGAGTCTCTCTGACAGTGAAATCTCTGTCCTTATCAAAGGCCTCAAGTTCGTCCCTCTCCGTCATGCATATGATCAATGTTCGCTTATTCAAAATATCCACCGCTACCATCGTCGTCTGCGGTTGCATTATCATATCTTTGGTAAAGAGTCATCTGCCAATAATTATCTGTACTCTCGATATGAACAGAAGAAATATTCTTGGACTCCTAAACCTGGTGCATCCGAGGCTCTTGATCTTTACATCAAGAACACCTTCCATGACATTTCAAACACTTCACCACAACGCATTAAACGCTCCAACATCACCCCTGACAAATCTCACGCCTTGGCGAATCTTCGCCGCTGGGATGATATTGTCATCAAACAGGTAGATTGGGGTGAGGTCGTTATTGTGTGGCGCAAGGACATTACCTCCAGCAGAGCCACTAACAAGTCTCCAATCCTTCTTTATACACTGCTCGCAGATTAGATTCGACGGTATATAAGCAGAAGGTGGTCAACAACACTGCGAACACCCTCATCCGTGACAACCACCTTCCCACCACTGCCAAGGCTCTTTGCATCGATAAATGTTGTTTAGGCAGACGCGTCTTCTATATGCTGCCCATAATCCACAATGAATTGAATCCCAGTAGACATATTGTCTTAGCTTTCTCATGTCCAACTGAGCACAGCTCTGACTTCATCGACATCATTTTGCATCCCTTAGTCGAAGAAGTGCCGTCATTCGTGAAAAACACCATGCATGCAATGACCATATTTTCTTCTGTGCATTTGTCTTCTGACGGTACTATCTTCTTTCTTGATGTTTGCTCTCTGTACACTTCTATACCAGATGCTGATGGTCTCAGGGCGTTGCAGTTCTTTCTGGACAAGTCCACACCCTTATGTATCTAATCTCACTCATATCCGCCTTGCTGAACTGGTACTCACACTTAACTCTTGAATTCGATGTACATTTTTTCGATCAGATGAATTGTGTTGCCATGGTATAAACCCCGCTATTAAATTCACATATAACATATACACCACCTCTGTGCATTTCCTGGACATCATTGTCACTATTCATCCCCTTACATCAGCACATCCGTCTACTATAAACCTACTGATGCACATGGCTTTCTGAGCTACACTTCTTATCATCCTCCCGCCTGTCACAACTCTCTACCCCACTCAAAACTTCTTCGCCTTCGTCGCTTATGTAGCGATAACGACTTTCACGACAAATCCTCTGAGATGATCGAGTTCTTCCGTAAACGTTCCTTCCCCGACAGCATTCTATCAATGGCGTGGCTCCGTGTACGCCAGCTATCTCGCCTTGATACCTTGAATAATTTGAATAATTTCCAGGGTTCTTCCTACTCCTATAACAGGGTTACACTTGTTCTTACCTTCCAATCCCCATAACTCGACTGTCCGTCGGCATCATACTTAAACATTATTCCCATCTCTGGTCTGATTCTGACACCCGTGCCGCTTTCCACAACTTACCTCTGGGTGCTTTTGAGGTGAAAAAAATTATGAAGGACATCGTGGTCCACAGCCACCTCATGTCCTCCGTACCTGACCTTTTTGGTACCGTTCGTTGCTCACGCGGTCGTTGCTACACATTCCTTATGTGGTTCAGATGCGCTCCATCTCATTTCCCAATGCCTATATCTCCATCCATGATGCCTTCACATGTAAATCATGTAATGTTAGTTACGTGATCATATGTAAACGATGTGGTAAGCAATATATCGGTGAGACTGGTCTTAGACTGAGCGACCGCTTCTTTAACCACCTGCATGCCATTAAACACAGAACACCCACTCATGTGGCTAATCACTTCAACGGCGTTGACCACCGTGATGTCCTTGACATTCAGATCACTGCCATCAGATCCTGCACCACCGAAGTTAGATCTAGGTACGCCCTAGAAAACTCGTCTCATTATGAGTTGGGCACCTACAAGTCATTTGAACTCAATTCCGACCATTCGTTTGCTTAATTCTCAGTTGGATTGGTCTTTGTCTTTATTCATTTTGTTCCATCAATTTAGTCATCGTTTATTTCCTCTCTTTCCACCTATACTATCGTCTTTGTGTATTTCATGTTCGTATCCTTCCGGTATCTCACTACCATAATTCACTCGGACACGCTTGTTGTAGTGCATTCATTTCTACTTGTGGTATTTTTATTGTTTGTATGTTACGTGCGTATCTAGAAAAAGGCCTATTGATGCGAAACGCCGATTATATCCTGTTTGTCATTTGTATGATTATATTATGTGTTGTGTTGTGTATACCATATTTATTTATGTAGACGTCTGTCAGTGATAGTGTGCTAGTCGTCATCAAGTAGAACTCCATTACCTGTCTTCCAGGTGAGTATTATATTCTTGAAATATCTGAATTTGGTTACTATTGTCCAAACTTATCTCCTCTTGGTAACGAAGTCAATATTCTGCAACTACATCACTTGCCTGAATTCCTATTGAGCATCATAATCTTTGAAAAATAACAACCATATCTATACTATACTATGTTGACAATGTTATCTTTGAAACTTCTTGAATTTGCACACTCATCTCCTCTCCCAACCACTTGTGATTGTAACTCAATCACTTGTCCCTTGTAATCTTTCTTCTGCGACAAGTCTTGTTCGAAAATGTTTCTGCAAGTCAAGAATAGTGTTTACATATGGCAGCAATCACGAATAGACATGATATATATTTTGCATTATGTATAGATATATATTTGTTTAATGTTTGTTTTGTTTTTCGTTCGCTCCATTGTAACCATCACGGATATCCGTGCGATTTCCGCCGGAGCGTGATTACGTTGTGCCACCGTTATGCGCCTTTTAGGCCTAGCACATCCGATTTCGGCATGCCTTGACTATTCGGGTGGGCTACCCTTAGCCTGTGACAGCCTCTATATCTGTCTCCAGGCACGCGTAGTGGCGACTCTTCGCCAGACGATTTCTTGCTCTCGTCTGACTCGAACTGTCTATGAACTTGCCTCGTGTAATTGGACGTGCTGTGCCTGTGCCCATTGGGTACTGAACCGTTTCTCATCCGTTAGCCTGGTTCCTTAAGGGAAGAACTCAACAGAGGAGTTGGACCCCTGGCTCTTTCGCCCTCTTAGCCGAGGTGTCATTCACCGACATCGTGTACCCCCTTGTCCAAGTTCGAGTCTCACACCACGCGTTTGAGAGCAATGCGTTCTCGAGCTGAGCGTCCTTGTCCCAATAGCGCCTGAGCCCATCAGGTACTGAACCCTTTCTCTCTTCAAGTGTATTTCTGGTGTAGGAAAACCTGACAGTAGTGTTGGGCCAGGGCTAAATCGTTGTCCCTTTTGTGCCTGAGCGCATCGAGTACGGAACCCTTTCTCTCTGCAAGTGTACTTCCGGTATAGGAAACCTTGACAGTAGAGTTGGGCTAGGACTACCATCGTTGTCCCTTTCTTGCCTAAGCCCATCGGGTACAGAACCCTTTCTCTTCGCGAGCATATTTCCTTTTTGTTTAATGAATGCGCATGTCATTAATTGACTGAGTGTACTGAGTCAAGAGCAACTTTTATACGGCAGGGATATCTGGATATGTGCCAGCTTATCTTCTATAAGCATCGAGTTCAATCATCAACACGAATGGCAATAGTCAGTAATGGAGAATCATGTGCTAGAATCGACCTGGGTGCCATCAGCTCGTATCTGACCATAGTCATATTAAAACCTACTCCTGATCTGTCAATGATATGGTCAGAATCAATATCACAAACAAATTCATAAAACACTGACCGTTGAGATCCGTAATAGTGGTCCTTTAATAGTAGTACGTACATCGATTACATTCCCGATTTCTTGTTCAAGTCCCTTAACTCGGGCCTTCCGCCAATAAAAAAATGTAGATCCATTTATTAGTAATCTAACTATTCTAATACTGTAGGTGAACACAACTAAATCTAGCAACAACCTTATTCAAATTGCATATAAAAAATATTGCATATATTAGTCTTTACTTAAATTCGCATGGCATAAATAATGCAGCATAATGGCTAAACGCTAGTCAAATGTATGAGTCGGCTAGATATCACAGTGTTTCAATGTAGACGAATAGATATGAACCAATTTAACAAGTTGAAGAGCCCGGGTTCTATCAGGATGTCTCACCACTCTATGTAAGGACACTGTATTAATACGTACAATCAACAAATATACCAATGTTTATCAATAAAGTGATACCTACATTCAGTCTAAATTCTTATTACTTCAACAACTAAATTATAACCTATTTGTTCGCCAATGGAGTGACACTAATGTCATGTGGATAAGCAAACTAAACATAGTATATACAGTTCTTTCTATCCCTGCTCTCATACAATATCACATCAAAGATATCCTTACTCTGCAACATAATAGCATCAAAGATATCCTTACTCTTCTACATAATCACATCAAAGATATCCACACTCTGCAACATAATCACATCAAAGATATCCACACTCTGCAACATAATCGCATCAAAGATATCCACACTCTGCAACATAATCACATCAAAGATCCCCACTCTGCAACATAATCACATCACAGATATCCCCACTCTTCTACATAATCACATCAAAGATATCCACACTCTGCAACATAATCACATCGAAGATATCCACACTCTGCAACATAATCACATCAAAGATATCCACACTCTGCAAGATAATCACATCAAAGATATCCACACTCTGCAACATAATCACATCAAAGATATCCACACTCTGCAACATAATCACATTAAAGATCCCCACTCTGCAACATAATCACATCACATATTTCCTCACTTTACTACATAATCACATGAAATGTCTCCACACTCTTCTACATAATCACATCAAAGATATCACCACTCTGCAACATAATCACATCAAAAGATTTCCCCACTTTACTACATAATCACATAAAGATATCCACACTTGCAACATATTCACCTCAAAGATATCCCCACTCTGCCACATAATCACATCAAAGATATCCCCACTCTGTCACATAATCACATCAAAGATATCCCCACTATGCCACATAATCACATCAAAGATATCCCCACTCTGCTACATAATCATTTCAAAGATACCCACACTCTGCAACATAATCACATCACAGATATTCCCATCCTGCTACATAATCACATCAAAGA
>CM067305.1:61790603-61825657 GCA_034231615.1 Meghimatium bilineatum | reverse complement strand
CTTGCTCGTGAACGTGTATTCGTGCAGCGCCAGCCGGGAAGTTCAGGGCGGGAAAGACATAGGTGTTACAGAAAGAGAAGTCACATTCTGCGGGAACTTTAATGCAAAAGGTAGATCTTGGGGCAATACTGCCTCTAATCAACAATAAAGATATCTTGAGGAGACGTTGATTAATATGAAATTAGTATGTATAAATGATGGTCGCATTACAAGGTTTGCTAGGTACGACGACAGTGCAATTGACTTGGTCTTAGTTACGGCTGATATCACATGCAGATGTACATGGGATGTGCTGGGGCATCATAGCAGCAAACATTTGCCATGTGTCTTGTTGGTGAACAAATGAAAAAGTAAAAAACAAAGAGCTAAAGTTACGTTCATCCAGTATAAACGCAACGGGTCGTCCATTGTTAGTATAATTAGGAAGGAAAAAGTAGGAAACACGGCTGTATGGCGCATGTGTAGAACCAACCACCTGGTGAAATGATGAGGTTCAATGTGAAAGGGTAGTGCAAACACAGCATAGTTGCAGAAAGCCAGGAAAAAAGTGACATCACAACCATATCTTGTTTTGCAATTTAAACAGACCAAAGACAACACGGTTCAACAGTTTAAAGATATCGCCAAATCTGCAAAGGAAAACATGGGAAGACTTTTCTCAGGAGATTGCGAACAAAATGTCCCTAAAATTGAATCAAAAAACAACACAAGGAAGCGTAATATCAATCCATAATTTCCAAAGTACAGACTTAGTATGCCACAAGACAGATGGGGATAATGGTGCAGCACTGCGAGTTAATTAAAATTCACACATTGTTCATATGAACTTAGGGAATAATTACAATGAAAAAAATGAAAACAATCACAGACATGTGCAATAAACATGTTAAGGAAAGTAGTAATGCAATTACTCTTGAAGATATTACAGCAAACCTTAAACAATATCAGAATCTCAGCGCCATGACCTGACAGCATTAGGTACGACGTTCTCAGAAACAGATCAGACAAGGAGATTACGGAGGCACACATATTTATGAAAGGTGAAGAGCTACACCATCTCAGTTTCGGAACGTAGCTAATGAATATATTAGTACATCAAAAACGATCTAAAGTTATCAGACTATGACGCGTTTTTTTCAAGGGCATATGTTATATGTAACATGATTTTTTTTTAAAATCTGAAATAATCTGCAGACCTCTGATATCCTTCTATTTTCAAAACGTAAATTAAATTACATAAATGAATGTTACAAATAGTTTGTCACTATGTATAGTAGAGAACAAGAAAATTCATTATTTTCCGTTGTTATTATGTTATTTATATTTCATAATGTGTATTAGTCATTATTCAACATAATTAGTTTACCTTAAAATGACAAGTAATCAGTGTGTACCTCTTTCAGAACCTCAGAGCATTACTTTAATGAGTACGAGTGGCTTGTGGTATGGAGTACTTCCAATCAGTATCTTTTTGTTGATATGTATTGCAATCACCATCATGTACTGTGTGCCTCGAGGAGATTTTAAAGACATAACGCATTCCTTCATAGAAAACTAATAATCACCATTATTTATAATTATCAATACAATTATAATACAATTGTATATATATATATATATATATATATATATATATATATATATATATATATATATATATATATATATATATATATATATATATTATCAGAAAAGGCCATTGGTCCTACATCTGGCTTGTCCTACGCGCAGGCATCACCACCAATACACAACCAGAATACAGCACCAATCTCTGTAATGGATAGGCAAAAGAGCCAGCCGTAGACCAAAATAAACACTTAGAAGAACAATACTTAGAGGTTTTGACAAACGAATGGAGACATGCGCTGCTGCAATATACCTTGAGGATGCATATAACTGAGTGCCCTTCGATTTCTTGATGACCATAATGCTGCAACTCCATGTAAGTCCATTTGTTGTCAGGTGGCTTGTCTCTGCACTTTATCAGAGACAGGTTGTTCTTAGATGTGGGAGTTGGTCTTCGCCACCAACAGTCATAAATCAAGGACTACCACAAGGGTCACCTCTGTCCCCAGTACTATTCAATGTGTATACATTTCAAATTACAAGCTGTCAGATTGCAGGACCAGGGAGAACCATGTCTTATGCTGATGACATCTTTGTATATAGGCAGGGCAGAGATAGAGAAAGAATAACCAGAAATTTGCAGAAGGAGCTTGATCGCATTGGAGAATGGTGCAGTAATTCTTGAGCTTTTGTTAATCCATCAAAGGCATCGATAACATGGTTTTCCCAAACAATCACATAGTGAACACGTCCACGCCATCGGTTACTTTGAGAAGGGATGTCCTCGAGAGAACCAGCACAATGAAGTACTTGGGGGTCATGTTGGACCGAAGTCTGAGTTTCAAAGATCATGTTGACCACATAATTGTAAAGGCTTATAAAGGTATTGCGGCGATGAATGTTATGGCTGCTGCTCAATGCGAACAGAGACTGATATTTCTGCTGTATCAGGGATTGGTGGTGGCGGTGGTAGAGTACGCACTGGCAATTCTGACACTGAGTCAAACTCAAACAGAACGATTGGATATAATACAAAATGAAGCAATGAGAATAATTTTGGGGTGCACGATAGATACGTCGGCTGAGGCTATGCGATACCTACTTGATTGCCCAACTGCTGAGCAAAGAAGACAAATGTGCAGGCGCGAGACTACCTTAAAATCACCGCTGATAAAGAGCACCCTCTACATCCAGAAATTATCAAAGTGAAAGGAAGTCGACTAAAGAGAGGAAAGTCGTGGATGACGTTATACAGAGTGTCTGCAGATTGGAGGATGCACTATCTGGTGCCGAATGGAGTCTGGCACCCTCGGATTACCCAACAGCTTTCGAAGGAGTAATAATACTCAATAGAGAGTGCAGGGAATGGTGTCCGACAGTGGTCGAGTCGGAGGTGCTCGCTCCGATCAGTGAGAATTCCAGGGAAGGTGATATAGTTATATATATACAGATGGGTCGGTTGAGAGACACATCAGGAGTTCCTGGGCTTTCACGGCTCAAAGGTGGGGGGAGAATATCAGAGAGGAAAGTGGTGCATTCGTTCAGACGACAAGCAGCTTGACAATGGAGATTCTGGTGGTGACCAAAGTTGTGCAATGGGTCTGCTCACAGACTGTCTGCGAACATGCCTGTATCGTCAGTGACTCCATGAACATGATTGTGAAAGTTCAGATGGGGTACGTTCGAGAACAGTGGCTGGATGCAGTGAATAATTCATGTGTGCGTACAGTGACTTTTATTTTTGTGCCGGGACACGCGGGAGTCTGGAGTAATGAAAGAGCAGATAGGATGGCCGCCCACGCTGCTACTACGGCTGTTGGAGAAGCGATGGATCGGGTAGACATTTTGAATGCCCTACGTGAAAACGCACGAACAAATGACTGTACAAGTAACGATGACTCTTGTTCCATGATTAGAATAAAGGAACTTGGTTTGAAATGTGGTGTCGCTAGAAAGGAGAGTTTTCGTGGGCGAAAAATAATGATGGTCAATCAACAACGTACTGGGACTGTCAGTCAACGTGTAATGGCGGATACACTCAAGGAAAGATCTGAGCCCCTATGGACTTGTCCGAAGTGTAATGAGGATGATATAACGACTAACTAACTATATATATATATATATATATATATATATATATGAGTGAGTGTGTATGTGTGCGTGCGTGTCTGTTTTAATAATGAGATGATACTATACATCCATAATTCAAATAATATAACAAAACAACATATTTATTGTCTTAGATATACCCAAGCCCCTTAGATATTGGTATATCTACCACAAGACATTGCTAATACATCTTACTGAAACACGGCATGAGTTGTCATTCAGAGAAACTACATCGTGCCGCATATGTTACTGAAATAGTTCTACATAGTGTTCGTTACTGAATTAGTAATACACATGTTGTGTTACTAAAAAGGTATTATGGTATTACTTCTATCTCATATATTTTTATTATAACATACATTCGTCATATGATCTCCTTGATGTGCTGGATTAGTAATATACCCACGTTGTTGCTGAAATAGTAATACGAATGTTTTGTTACTGAAATACTAATGAGTAAAATGGTGTGTTACTATTATTGTAATAAACCGTACGTGTTGTTGAATTCGTATTAAGACTCCAGTATTACTGAAATAATAATGCAAACATTGTATTACGGATATTATAAATAAAACGAGTATATTACTGAAATAGTAATGCGAGTGATGTTTTAATGAAATAATCAAATTCGTTACATGTTGCTTTGTTACGAAATAGTAAACAGTCAGTCAGTTCCTCTTTTCCCACTTTTGACACATAGGGGGGATGTCATAGTTATCCATGCCTGTCGGTCAGTTGCCAAGGATTGCAGGTCTCGTGAATGTATGCCTGTTGTTTTTAATTCATTCATAAATGTTTTTATAAGCGATGTGTTTGCTCTTCCCTGTTTTCTGTACCAGTATGGTGTCCACATGAAGGCTTGTCGTGGGATTATGTCTTCCTTCATTCTAAGTATGTGGCCTGTGCATGTCCAGCGGCGTTTTCTGATGATGTTTGTCACATGTTCTTGTTTAGTCTCCTCTTTTAGCATGTCGTATCATTTTGCTTACAATGATAACATCCGTTACCGAAACACTGGGAGTTTTACAATAACAATGTGTTAATTCGTCAATTAACGTATCCAAACGAATAAAGAACAGAAACACTTGTCATCCATCTTGAAACTGGTAACCGGAAATATTAGTACAAGTGATATGTTACTGATACAATCAAATTCGTTACATGTTGATGTGTTTCTAAAATAGGAATCCTATTGATGTATTACTGATGAAATCACAATCCTTAAATGATCATGCGCTACTGAAATAGTAATACGAGTAATGTATTACTGATAAAATAAAATTGCTTACATATTGCTTTGTTACTGAAATAGCATTGCTATTTGTTCATCACAAGTGATGACGATAATTTTTGCACCCACAATTGAAAATCCGTAGCTGTGTGTCCTTGATAATGGAGACATCCTGAATAAACATACACATACGTCTACCAGAGCAGCACACTTGTTACTGTGTATGTTTAAAGAACGTGTTCGCTATAAAGAGGTTATGCTGGATGCATGTGTTTTTCCAAGATGATTTCAAGTTTCGTCAAGTAATTACACATATTTATCAAAAGTATGGTGAACATTTACCTACGATTGATCCATATAGTTTATGTCATAACCTTCCACCCTACGCTCAATTGTCTGCCTGATAATTTTTCATCGTTCAAATGAGAGGTTTTATCTTCTCAAATGACAAATTATTGCGTGCAAGTGTTTTCGAAAAGGGAAACTGCTGCCTCCATCAACCATCCATATTACAGTTTCAGAAACATTATTGCGAAGACGAATTTTCAGTTTATCTAGTGTTGCCACATCATTTGTAGGAAACAGTTTAAGCATCTCGCGTACAATACCACCTCTTTTTAACTCGTCATTTTCCTGTACCCAATGTGTTATTGTTCATGACTTACATAATTACATTCATGTTTTATCCAACGGTTAAACTGCATTGTTTTTAACCAGAAATCATGATATATTATTCTTTTAAATATGTATATTTCACAAAATAAACGTAACCATCTAGCTTCTCTGCTAAAGTAGCAGTTCATACGTACAATCACATTTTGCATATCAGAGAGTTTACACGTCAACAATGTATTGTAATAACACTCTTAACTACAAATATATTTAGCCAAAATGAAACAATGCAAACACGTCGAATATCATCATCATCAAATGCAACAAAAGTTGGCTACAACAGGCATCCAACATCTTATGTTTCTTGTTTTTATTTTGGTGATGTACTCAGCTAGACTTAACCTGTACAACGTGTTATATTAATCTCCACTTTATCACAGTATTGGATCATTAAAGTGGCAGTAATTTAGACGCTAAACACGGCTGTTATTTCTTCTCGCGATGGTCTCACCTATTACATATTAGGGGGGCATTAAATGTGGTGACAATAGCGTATGTGCTGGTCCTGAACCAGTTATTATGAGAATGGTTAATACATACATAATTAAAATTCCCTGAGATAAGTGGAGATCATGCATGTCAAGAATGCACATCTGTCTACACAACAATGGTATAATTTACCTAAGCAGCACCACTATATTTTGTCTACAAAACACGTGTATAATATATCTACATAATGCGTATATAAACTATTGTCTACAGAACGCGTGTATCATCTATCTACACACCACGTGTATAATATATCTACAGAACGCGTATAATTTATCTACACACCACCTGTATAATCTAGCTACACACCACCTGTATAATCTATCTACACAACACCTTTATAATCTATATATACAACACCTGTATAACTCATCTAAAATGTGTATGATCAAGTATTGTACGTAGCTGAATCTAGAGTCTTCTGGGTAATGCCATCGATCTCAGGAGAAACTATTACACTGAACATAAGAAGTAAGATGATCGCACGTAAGTATTGAGTATTGAACCAACAACAGTCAAAGTTATTAGAAATATAACTTGTTTTATGAAATAACAACATTGTCTCAAATGGTATGTGAACATATTTCGTAACATATGTCGTTGAACAAACACATTACACTGAGAATGTTACTGAAAACAAACGTCACAAGGATCTGATTACTAAACAATAAATGTTGCAATGACCATTTTACTAAAACTAAATGGTACACGTATATATATATAATTATGTTCCTATCCATACAAGTTATAGGCATCATGTTAGTAAAAATGCATGCTAGATTTATCATATCTCACTGAAAACAATAAACAAAGATGTCATACGACAGGCAGCACCACAATAATATTGTTAGTAAAATCATGCTAAAGGTGTCACGTGGAAAATGCTAATAAACGCATCACAAGCCGTGTACTACTAAATGCATCACAAAACGCATGCTGCTATGAGTACTACGGGCCATAAACTAACACACGAATCACAAGTAACATGATATTGAGTGTATCACAAGTCAAATACTACTGTACGTGTATGAACAAGTCATAAACTACTGTACGTGTATGAACAAGTCAAATACTACTGTACGTGTATGAACAAGTCAAATACTACTGTACGTGTATGAACAAGTCATATACTACTGTACGTGTATGAACAAGTCATATACTACTGTACGTGTATGAACAAGTCATATATTACTGTACGTGTATGAACAAGTCATATACTACTGTACGTGTATGAACAAGTCAAATACTACTGTACGTGTATGAACAAGTCATAAACTACTGTACGTGTATGAACAAGTCATATACTACTATATGTATCTTATGTTGATACATGTTTTCCTGTGAATGAGTGCAGAAAAGCTTTCTATGGGCCATTGAAATGCATGCCGCTTTACTATATCAGACTCCGCCGAAGACGAATGTGTTGGGCCATTGGCGCAAATAAAACGGTAACACAACGCATTTCCATTCTCTGGACTATATTAAACTGGGAATCTTGTAGGACCAGTGTCCTGTTACAAGAGAAATCCAGCGGCAATTTGAGAATGAAAGCTGAAGTAGAAGACTATAGCAGACGCTGCTACATTAAAATGAATGATGTTGATACTACTATGTAAGACAAGCCACTTACTACAGAATGTATCACACGCTATATACTACTGAACGTAGCGCATCAAATATTACAGAACGTATGACACGTCATATACTACTTACTATATCACACGTCATATACTACTTAATGTATCACACGTCATATACTACGAAATGTATCACACGTCATATACTACTTAATGCATCACACATCATATACTGCTTAATGTATCACACGTCATATTTTAATTACTATATCACACGTCATATTTTACTTACTATATCACACGTCATATATTGCTGAACGTATCACACGTCATATACTATTGAACGTATCACACGTCATATACTATTAAACTTATTATACGTCATATACTATTGAACGTATTACACATAATAAAATACTGGACACATGTCACGTAATTCTTCTTGATTCTTGATTAGAAAACTGTCCTCACAGCACATGGGAATATTCCCATAAATGCTCCGCTCTCTGTTCCAGCAGCCGAAACAGACGTGTTTCTGTTCAGTGTCTAATGCTGCTGAAACAGACGTCAACATAAGGGCACAACTCTGGCACTTGCGAGAGGCTTCTTTGTTGTTCCGTCCACAAACGTCGTACACGTAACTATTTCAAGCACACCGTCGGCCTTTCGGAACATCATAACTGTTATCGGGAAACCTAACGGGAAACCTAATATGCATGCCACGTAATATACTACTGAACGTATGCCACGCAATAATCCACTTGATGTATCCCACGTTATAAACTACTGGACGTATGGCACGTCATATACAACTAAAGGTATTACACGCAAAATACTACTGAACGCCATATAGTACTTAAAGTATCACACGTTATACAATACTAAATGTATCAAACGCCATATACAACTGAAAGTATTACACGTGGCATACTACTGAACGTATCATACATCATATACTACTTAACGTATCGCACGTCATATACAAATGAACGTATGACACGTTAAATAATACTTAACGTATCACACATCATATGCTACTTAATATATCACACATCATATGCTACTTAATGTATCACACGACATGTGATACTTAATGTATCACACGTCATATGCTATTTAATGTATCACAAGTCATATACTATTAAACGAATCAGGTCATGCAATAATAATAAAAGTAAAACCAACAATCCGTTCGCGTCCAAATGGCTACCACACTGAATACATCATTGCAGCATCTACCAAAGCAACTCTATCCTCAGCAATTCGAAGTGTGTAGAAAAATCACATCCATACACTTTCTTGATTTCAGGGATCAAACCATATTTTTTGCGTATACCATCTCCTCCCTCTAGTCACGATTTTTTGGCGAAACAAATTTGGAAAGCGAGTAAGTCTTGTTACATGTCCAAACAAATAACGTCGTCTCACCACTTCCAAAAGTGTTTTTGATAACCTGTCAGATTATATATTTTATGCCAGACAAATATATTTGTCCTATGCTCTGGTTATAACTAATTCGTAACAAACATGTGTATTACTTGTTTCTGAAACGACATAATCCGTCTTTTTGTGCCAGCAATGGGAGTCTAACTGTCACATATAAATAAAAGTATGCACATTACTCGAGATATGAATATATTGAACTTCACAGTAATACTGATCTTACATTTTCAAATCGTATTTAACCTTACCATGGCATCCAAAACAATGTCCAGTCTTAGTTAATCTCATTGCAATTTAAATCCCATCTAGTTGACATCATAACATCTATAGTTGGCATCATCCTAACCCCAGTTGACATCATTCCAACCATTATAGCATCACCATTTCTGTAGCTGACATCATCACATCTATAGCTGACATCATCACAACTATAGTTGATATCATCCCAGCGCTAGTTGGCATCATCCCAACACTATATTGAATCATCCCAACCAAAGTTGACATCATCACATCCAGTTGATACCATCACAACCATAGTTGACATCATCACATTCATAATTGACATCATCACAACACTAAAATTACAACCCTGTATATGTGATGGTGGCAGCGTCCTCAAATTTGTGATCGTTGAACGGATATTCGTGGGAAGCATATACTACTAATCGTATCACACGTTATATACTAATTATTGTATCACAAGTCACATTTCATCACATGGAATAATGTTGTTGGTATATCACAAGTCATATGTCATTACATGGCGTAACGTTTTTCCTCTATCACAAGTCATATGTCATTACATGGCGTAACGTTTTTCGTCTATCATAGGTCATATGTCATCACATTTTATAATGTTGTTAGTATATCACAAGTCATATGTCATCACATTTTATAATGTTGTTCGTTTGTCACAAGTCATATGTCATTACATGGCGTAACGTTTTTGTCTGTCACAAATTATGATGACCACTTATTGCACTACCTTTTGAAATGCAGTTATATCATAGACTATATATTTTTAATACGCCATATTCTGGTTGCAAATGACCTAGGACAGTTTGGCCATGGGATGCTGTTGAGCTACCAGTAACTTTCTAGCTTTGAGATGCTACATTTCTTTTATTTTCACACGATACCTACATGATAACATGTAAAACGAATCAGTTTCTGCCTAAGAATAATTTCTGTTCTAGGGGTACCAGGTTTGTCACAGACAGAAGTATCCGGAACCGTATCATGCCATCTCATGTACAGACATTAATGTGACAAAATATGATTTCTCATTCTCAATCACATGTCGGCGATACATTTGTTTTAATAGCGTATAACATCTCTGCAGTGTTAATTTTTCAGTTCAAAATGTAGGGCAATGTTATTTCCATGTCACAAATGTACGTACCATCAAAAGAAAGTGATGTTGCCTTGGCGATGCTTCTATACACTTCATAGTCACAGCGACATTTAAAAAAATAAATAATGTAATACCTCCATATTTGAATCTATTCACAATTTGTAATATTCCAACATTTACTTTGAAAACTTTAAGCCTGTGTTACCTATAATAATATTTGTAGTGCGTCCTGGTATAACGTAATTGGACATTCTTGTCCGCTGTTTGAAATGAACGCACCTCTCTAAAAGAGAAGTAACCTGATTGACTACCTACCTACCGACATTTACCTTTCTGCAAGACTCGTGAGAGATTTTGCCAGCTGCTGGTTGTAACATGCCTTCTTTAGAACTCCATGTGTGTACTTGTATCGTTAGTTACAAGAACCTAGAAGTATGCGTGCTGCTGTCAGGGATGATATGGGGATGTCAAGAGCTACCTGCTCACAAATATAAGTTTTATCTGATATGCATTATCGTCAGAACATCACATATGAAGTAGGTTATCCGATGATATCGATATAAGGTGTATTGAGAACTTAGGATATTAGATCGGTAAAATACAAGATGTCGATTAGCTTCACAATGAACGCAAATAATGTCAGACTTTTGGGGTGTGAATATACACCAAAATATACACAAAACTGTATACACGGCAGCTTCAACGTGTCAACCTTAATGTATTCTTCATGTAAACACATGACAAAGAGTGAAGAAACTGTAAGAATAATGTAACTATAATATACCATATAAAATGATAGTATGTGTATTTATTGTAATACTAATTGTCCTCGTGTTTCGCTTAAGTGATGTTGTTATGCAGTTTTACAGCAGTTTCACTTATTATCGCTTGTGAAAAATGGAATGAGCTTCTTTTTGTTTTGAGTTATAGCACACTGTCTTGTAGAACTCTTCTATAGTTGTTATGCAAGAACTTAAGAAAATTATAAAATATATCAAAGCTAGAAATAACAACAGTTCACATGACGGAAGTACCAATCTGCTATCACAGAACAATCAATACAAGATAACTGCTTGAAACGTAACAACAATCGTACTTACGTATTACACAGGTTTATATAATCGATTAAATCAGTCACGACAGACTATATATATAAAACTAGTGGTAAATGATATGCACACAATAAAACATACAAATTGCAATATATAAATCATATTCAACTTCTCAACCAAACGGTCTTTATCAAGTTACACACACAACATCAAAAGACGACGAATAGAAAAATTATCACAACAAACAAGACTATCCAACTGAAATATGGAAATGAGGTGCCGGAAGGTATACATCCACTCAGATATCGTCGAATCTGGAAGTCGATAAAAATAACAACCGAACATCATGGTCTGTAACATTACAGTATGCATAGTTAGTGAATCTATGAACGTGCTCTGCACAGCTATAACGAGAGACAAATGCCATCAATGTGCAGTGTTATTGACACAATCTATAACTAGAAGGCTTATCGTTATATTCGTGCCGGTACATGCGGGTATTAGTTATTATGTATTTTGATTATTCTCACCGCATACCGGATCGTCCATAGGTGCTTATATTTCTGTTTCATTAGTTTTCTCATGGTATAACGGCCGATGGTTTCGATTCTATGTTTGTTCACTGCTCTTTTTGAAATCTTTGTCAGGTTTTCTCTACGGGCCACGCCCATCTTCATTGCCATTTCGCGCATTATCATATTGAGCCATGCTCATTCATAGCACAATCATATAATCGTTAGAACTCATGAAAAGCAATGAATATGCCTGTTCGGCCCATAGGCTGACACGCTGTTGTGATGGCGAGACTAGCTAATTGATCGGTCCAATTCGTTTTCCCCCACATCCATTTGTCAAGGAACAAAGATTGGCGTGAGTTTTCGTAGTCATGCCGCATTTTAGCTATCTCCAATGACTCCACCGCTTCCCTACGACCATCACATGTTTTGACTTTCTGAATCATGTTCATGTAGTCACTTAGTATGCACGCATGGGAATCGGCTTGCGATTTCAGCCATTTCCTGCGTTACGGTGAATACTGCATAGTTAGACTAGTTAGATAGTTAGTTAGTCGTCGGATCATCATCACTGCAAACTGGACACATCCATAGTTGCTCCGATCTCTCCTTGAGTGTATCCGCCATCACACTTCTGCTGACAGTACCGGTCCTATGCTGGTTGACCATCATTCTTCTGCGCCCTCCAAAATGTTCACCTCTAGCAACACCGCATCTCAATCCCTGATCTTTAATCCTAGCCATTGAAAAGGAATCATCATCCACATTCGTCTCACTCTAGTGTGTTATATCTCTTAAGGAGTTCAAAACGTCAGCGCGATCCATTGCCCCATCGCCCTTTGCCACAATCGCACACGATGCCAGTTGATCTGCTCTTTCATTGCCTCGAACGCCCACATGTCCCGGCACGAAAATAAATGTAACCGCTTTCAAGCTCGCATTTCTCAAGGCCTCAATCCACTGTTCGCGAACGAGACCCACTTGTACCTTCTTAATCATACTCATAGAGTCACTCAAGATGCAGACCTGCGTTACTTTCTGTATGCGTAGCCACTCAAATGCCTTGGTCACCGCCATAGTCTCCATGGTCATACTACTCGTAGTGACCGCAAAGGCACCACTTTCCTCCTTGATCGTTTTACCTGCGCACTGAGCTGTAAAGGCCTAAGCACTGCGAACATGCCTAATTACAGATCCATCAGTGTATATAATCACATCCCCCTCTTTGGTATTCTCACTGATTAAAGCCTGCACTTCTTTCTCCACAGCTGTGGGACACCATTCTCTGCATTCCCTGCTAAGTGATATTACTACTCTCAAACAAGTTTCGAAATCTGTGGGTAGACCTATCCATTCCGCACCAGCTGCCACATCCTGTAATCGGCACACGCTTTGTATTACATCCTCAGCACGTCCCATCCACGACCTTCCTCTCTTGAGTCTGCTGCCTTTAACTTTCTGTATTTCGGAATGCAACGGGTGTTCCTTATCTGCATGTATTTGAAGGTACGCCCGTGCACGGCAATACTGTAATCTATGCTCAGCTGTTGGGCAGTCAAGTAGGTATCGCATAGCTCTTGTCGATGTGTCTCTTGTGCATCGATCTGAGTTTGGCTAAGAGTCAGAATTGCCAGTGCATATTCCACCACAGCCACAACCAAACCCTGGTACAAAAGAAATAACAATCTTTTCTCACAATGCGCCGCAGCCATAACCTTCATTGCTGCTAAGCCTTTGCCTGCCCTTATGATAATGTGGTCAACATGTTCCCTGAAACTCAGGCTTCTGTCAAAAAACACACCCAGATATCTCATTGTGCTAGTTCTTTCTAAACTTTTCCCTGACAACGAAACCTGTGGCATGGGTGTCTTTAGCATGTGATTGTTCAAGGAAAACCACGTCACGAATGCCTTAGACGGATTAACCACTGCTCCCGTATATCGACACCAATTTGTCAGTCTGTCCAGCTCCTTCTGTAGTTCCACGACGCACTCTTCTCGATTTCTGCCCTGTCTATACACCAGGATATCATCGGCATATGACATCGTTCTTCCAACACCTGTGATTTGATTGCCAGCGATATGTACTGTGTATACATTGAAAAGTACAGGAGATAGAGGCAATCCCTGTGGAAGGCCAGGGCTAATAATCGTTGGTGTAGATATCCAGTTACCACACTTAAGAACTACACCCCTGTGCATCAGGGCGGCGCCAACCCAACGCACGACAAAAGGATTAACCGCAAGATTTAACAGCTGGTGCATCAAGATATCCAAGGACACCCTATTGTACGCATCCTCAAGGTCTATTGCGACCGCACATATCTCCATGCGCGAATCGAACCCCTCAAAAACGTCCTGCGCAAATATGGCTGCATTTTGCCATGTCTTCTTTCCTTGACGATATCCTCCTAACAATGTTGGTAAACACTTATTTCTTTCAAGATAACACGATACCTTCAGGGCCACAATTTTTTCCAAAAGCTTGCCAATCGTATTCTGCATAGTTATTATTCTGTAGCCATGTATCCTGGTGTGGTCCTTCCCAGGTTTGGGTAGTGGAACTAAATAGCTGTGCAACCAGTCTTCTTTCACTGTGCCCTTCAGAAGGCTATTATTGAACATGTCCGCCAACTCTCCCAACTCCTCATCCGTTCTTCGACTAATGTAATCGTATCTAATGCCATCTGGCCCTGGTGCTGTATTTTTTGTACTTTTCATTGCCTTCCTGATTTCTTCAACTGTGATTAGCATATGGTTTTCCATGCTCAAGTTCTTACACGTGTCTGTGATCGTTTTCCTGATTTCTTGATATGCCTCCACATTTCTCTGACCAATTTGTGAGGTGTAGTGTGCCAGCAATGCCGCACCTTTTGTCTCGTCCGTTTTCTGCCAGACGGTATCGTCGCTCTGGAAATCGGCAATAGTCACGCGTCTTGTGAGACCATTCTTGGATTTGTGTAACCGCCAGAACAATTTTAGTGACTTTTCGCGTGTGATCTCTTTGCAAAATTCGTCCCATTTTGACGCTTTTGCTGACTTTGCAATATTTTTGAATGTTTGGACTAAGATATCTTTCTTCCGTTTCCATTGTGCGACCTCCATGGGCTGAGCCGCAACACGTTTCCGTGCCCTTTGCCATAGTGATACTGCTTTCCGTTTCTCGCTCCATGCCCTTTGAACCTCTTCGTTCCACCAGGGGGGCCTATCCCACACAAGATTTCCCACTACTTGAGCCTTATGTTTGTCTTGTCGAATTCTGCTCACAACATCCACTCCTCTGCGATCATATTTAAAGGATCTTACCTTTGGCCTTATCTGCTTACTTTTGTCATTTTTTAAAAAAATGGTCACTGCCATGATGCCCCAGCACGTCCCATTTGCAGATAGCCACAGAAGTTGATGACACCAATGCCAGGTCGATAGCGCTATCATCATCACCATCCCTGCTTACCATCCTTGTTATACGGCCATCGTTATGGCACACCAGGTCCGTATCTGTCAGGGCCTCCTCAAGTTCTCTTCCCTGTTTGTTCGAAGCACTATTGCCCTATGATGTGCCTTTCGCATTGAAGTCACCACAAAAGAGGATCTGCTTTTCCTGTTCCATTATCTCCCCTAGGATCGTCCAACCCTGAAGATCAATGCTCGTGTTGCAGGCATACACATTTACAATCATGATTGGGTGCTGGACCCTCTGGAGCCTCACTGCCTGTAACTGGATATTGTCACTATCCCACTTGGACATATCAACCTCGCATACACTAAAACCCTCGCGTACTAAGATTGCCTGTCCAAGATGTCGCCTGTTGTAGAAACACTGAAATCCGGCTATCCTGATATTACCACTTTCACCTAGCTGTGTTTCTTGCAATGCAATGACGTCAGCCTCATAACACATCTTTTCTAGCTCTGTTCTACGCTTGTGTACACTGGCCACATTCCAAAACAGCACACGCACGTTTTTAATTCCTAGCCTAGAATGTGATCTTCCGGTCAAAATGGTGGATAGCAACGCAATTGTTATGTGTGTCACCAACAGTTTCACTTGAACAATGGATATATTTGTTGTTTTCATTTAGGAGATTGTGTGGTGATGTGTTGTTATTCTCTGACCAGGAGGTCCACTCATTAAGATCGTCGCCGGTGCTAACGGAGTGCGTGCATCTGAGCTGAAGTCTTCGTGAGTGTGTTCGTTGTCACACTGTTTGAAAAATGGCGGCCAATATCAAGCGGCCTAAACGAGGTGGCTCAAAAAGGAAAAGTCACCGGGCGGGTGCTAGAAGAACGAGATCGAATAGTTAGACTGTTTGTGGTTGCGTTAAATGCATCACTGATTCGTGTACTGTTTTTCATTTTATCCAACAGTAAAGGCCCATGTGCATCGGTGGTGACAGATGACCGACCCGTCCGTGAAAATCACAACATCTATGTCATAGGTTTGCTCGCAGATGAGTACCTTGACCTCAGTATGCATACTCACTGGGCATTGATTGGCATTACCTTGTATTGATTGTCATACTCACTATGAGGTGTTCCTTATGTTTTATATTGAATGTAATGACAGGCATGACTGCCACTTGAAAGACCGTAGGGATAGGTATCCATACCTCGCCAGAAATTATATCTTCTGGGGCGCAGATATGTTTAAATGTATCCTCGGCACTGCGCATCCACGATGTGCCTCTTGTGAGACCGCTTCCCTTCACAATATGAGGATCACTATGAAGGGCACAAAATGGCGGGAACGCCACCTATCACCTCTATGAGATATGCTCGAAAAATCAAGGAAAATACTTATAGCCACACAGGGTGTCTCTTGTGTAACCAAAGATGATCCGCATCACTTTATTTTGAATTCTCTTCAAACTCTCAGTATTTGTGTGGCTGGCGGAAATAGTGGCGCCTGCATATTCAAAGAAAGGGAGGGTAAGATCCTCGTATAAGATTACGATCCGTGGCTGTTTAGTATTGGAGTGTAGGGCATATTTCAGGGCGACGAGCAATGGACGTGCTGATACACTGACGATAAGGGAATCATCTTCAATAGCTATATCAATGCAACGATCTGACACATAATACATGCGATTGATCTAAAGATGTGTCCAACCCGTAAAGAGATATACGATAATAGATATACGATATGATTAATAAATCAGGAGCGATATGTCACAGTCAGAGATGCTACACTCTTTCTGCATACATTGAGATTGCCATCAACGCATTCATATATACACATATATGTGTATGAGTGTGTGTTTCTATTGTCCGCTGATACTATACATCCGTAATTGCTATATCAAAACAAAATATTTATTGTCTAGTTACCCAAGCCAATTAAATATTGGTATATCTATGACATGATGTAGAATGATATAGTATTAAAACAGATCCACTAATTCAAATATCTAGGTACAATGATTACATCAGATGGAAGAAGTTCAACAGAAATAAGATGCAGAATAGGACAGGCAAAAATAGCATTCAGAATAATTTTAAAAAATACTGTGTAATAAGACCTTGTGATTAGAGATGAGAAAGAGAGTTCTGTCGTGCTATATAACCCCTATACTAACTTATGGGTGCTAGTCCTGGACAATAAACAAACTGGAAAGTGGGATATTGGAGGCATCAAAGATGTGGTTCTACAGAAGAATGCTGAGAATACCATGGACTGCCAGAAAAAACTAATGCAGAGGTGTTGAAAGAGTTAAATGCGTATCGGACCTTAAAAAACAATATAAGAAAAAGGCAATCATCGTTTTCTGCCCACTTTATGAGACAGGCAGGTTTAGAGAACATAATCACAACAGGCAAGATTAAAGGCACCAGAGACAGATGGCGACAACGTGAGAAAATATTAGTTTGACAACCTGGCACGGCAAGGAAACAACAACGACTTTGATACATACTACGGTGGACAGAGAGCTGTGGAGAGCCATGACCGCATAAGCAACCCGGCATGGCACCTGATTATGATGATAATATCTACCACAAGATAATACAAGTAGATGTTATTGAAACTCGGTGTAAGTTGTCCTTTAGAGAAAATGCAACGATCTGCAAATGTTACTGAATATAAATAACCAAATGGTCAGAGGGTGTCCGACAAAGTGGATGGTGCCGCAGTAACCTAATGAACAAATAGTAACGCAAAATGAGGTAAACAGGTTACTAAAACACTTATCTGGCCTATTAATAAAAATATATTAAAAAAGTATATATATAAAAAAAGCATACAATAAAACTAAACAGGACAATTCTCCACGTATCGGCTCAAAGTGAACCTTTTTCAAGAGACAAACAACAAAAAACGACAAATTAAAAAACAAAATAGATGTCTATATTTCAACAAGCCCCGTCTCCATAGCGCAGGGATGGCAACGCATCTAGTAAAAGTGAAAATGCGTGCATTCATTATAAACAAACCGAAAGTGGGAAATTAGAGACACTATAGATGAGTGCAAGAATAATAAAAGAAAAAGATAAGAAAAATACCCCTTTTGTCACTTTATCAGACAGGCAGGTTTTAAGAACATAGTCACAACAGGCAAGACTGAAGGGAACAGAGACAGATGGGGACGTGAGAAAATATTCATGTGACAACCTAGCAAGGCTTGGAAACAACGATCCTGATAACAATACTGTGAACAGAGAACCATGGTCACTTACGCCAACAAGAATGGCATATGACAATGATAGATGAGTAATGATGAGGTTGTGTGGTGATGGGGTGAGTGGGTTTGAGGAAGGAAGGATACAAGAAGAATCAACATTTGAAAACGCATGAAATGAATGTGAAACCAAATACAGACATAAACATATATATAAAACTAAACCTAAACATACATAGAAATGTATACACACACCAAGTCAAGAAATAAACACATAACAAGATGGACACAGATGTGTGAAGAATACCCACACAAAATGCACAGGCATGTAAATGTATCCACACACAGGAAAGTGCTCACACCAGAATAGGTATACACATTGACACATAATGGAGATATGTGCATTAACATAAAAAAGCGCTCACATAAACATACATATATATATATATATATGTATACATAAATATGAACATGCATGCACATAAACACTTTCTCACATAAATAATAACATGAACATTCGTACACATAGAAACATATACATATATTAATGTAAATATAAACGTTCGTTCACATAGAGATAATGCTATAACAACTGCATATGTATACATACAAATGTGTGGCCCAAAGTAATTGTGTGGATACATAGAACCATGTAAAACGAAATGCATATACAAATAACTATACATGTGTGGGCACCCATCGAAGAGACAACTGCAATAAAAACGATGAAATCAGAATCTAAATATGTAAATGATTTAACAATAACAAAATGGCAGAGTACAAAATAATCACATATTGACATACACAAACGAAAGAAGGCATAAAGGAATTATATAGAAGAACGGCAAACACAAAAATAATTATTATTCACGAAAGTGTACAAAGACAAATAATTACAAGAATCAGTGCAATATGGGAGAAGAGGGTATAAAGAAAAGGTGGGCAACTCAAACAAAACGGTGATTAATGTTCATTACGTGTGGTTGCAAGACTCCAATATGACAAATGAGACGATATTCCAAGGACTGACGTTGCCGGTCACCGGTATAACAACGTAACAAACCGGTTACAGAGACATCAGAGCTACCATTATGTGACGGGCTGTTAAAATGATTAGCCACTGGGGAGTCACGATGATTCGTGATATCTCTCAATTGTTCGGCGAATCTATCAGCTAAACGTCTACCAGTCTCACCAATATACTTCATATCACAACGCGTACATATGATAGAGTATATTAAGTTACGGGACACACATGAAAAAGAATCCTGAATATCAAAGTGTGATTTAGGAAACTGTAAAATAGGAGTGAGAATAACAAAAGGGCAAGTCAAACAATTTCGATGACAAGGGACAGTTCCTAGTTGACCTGCAGAAGTGCGCAGACGAGAATGAACTAAGAGATCCCGAAGGTTTCTGTCCCTCCGAAAAACGACTAGTGGAAGAGAGGGAAATGCAGGACTGGAGATGAGATCTAACTGGAGGATAGAGAAATGTCGTAATAGGATACGTAGTGCCGGCATATTATTAGGATGAAAAGTGATAGCCAGTATTGGGCAATCAGATGTATGTTTAATAGATGGTACGAGGGCCACTGAGCGGGAAATAATAAGAACACGTTGTAAAGCTGATGACATGATATCATCAGGGTATAAGCGACGGCGAAAAAAATCCAGCATCTTAAGAGATTGAACCTGAAAAGCTACATAGTCCTGGCAGAGACGACGAAGACGAAGCAGCTGAGAGAAAGGGAGGGCATGACGACAAGACCTTGGGTGAGATGATGTATAAAGAAGAAAACTATGAGAGGCCGTAGGCTTATAATGTATAGAAGTGGAAAGGGATGTGGATCCTATGGAAACACAAATGTCAAGGAAGTTTACAGAGGTGGAGGAAATAAGAGAAGTAAATTTAATAGCTGGATGGAAACCACTCACAAAGTCAATGAAAATGTTGAGGTTATAAAGAGAAATATCAGAAATAAGTGTCCGACAAAGTGGATGGTGCCGCAGTAACCTAATGAACAAATAGTATCGCAAAATGAGGTAAACAGGTTACTAAAACACTTACCTGGCCTATTAATAAAAATATATTTAAAAAGTATATATATATAAAAATACAATAAAACTAAACAGGACAATTCTCCACATATCGACTCAAATTGAACCTTTTTCAAGAGACAAACAACAGAAAACGACAAAATAAAAAACAAAATAGATGTCTATATTTCATCATATATTTTCATTATGGGTCACCTTGAACATCTTATCTTTACCACTTTTCAGGGCCCTGTCCCTTCCATATTCCATCGCTACATAGACGATGGGTTTGGGGTTACTGATATTTCTCTTGATAACCTCAACCTTTTCATTGACTTTGTGAGTGGTTTCCATCCAGCTATTAAATTTACTTCTCTTATTTCCTCCACCTCTGTAAACTTCCTTGACATTTGTGTTTCCATAGGATCCACATCCCTTACCACTTCTATACATTATAAGCCTACGGCCTCTCATAGTTTTCTTCTTTATACATCATCTCACCCAAGGTCTTGTCGTGATGCCCTCCCTTTCTCTCAGCTGCTTCGTCTTCGTCGTCTCTGTCAAGACGATGTAGATTTTCAGGTTCAATCTCTTAAGATGCTGGATTTTTTTCGCCGTCGCTTATACCCTGATGAAATCCTGTCATCATCTTTACAACGTGTTCTTATTATTTCCCGCTCAGTGGCCCTCGTACCATCTATTAAACATACCTCTGATCGCCCAATACTGGCTATCACTTTTCATCCTCATAATATGCAGGCACTACGTATCCTATTACGACATTTCTCTATCCTCCAGTTAGATCCCATCTCCAGTCCTGCATTTTCCTCTCTTCCACTAGTCGCTTTTCGGAGGGACAGAAACCTTCGGGATCTCTTAGTTCATTCTTGTCTGCGCACTTCTGCATGTCAACTAGGAACTGTCCCTTGTCATCGAAATTGTTTTACTTGCCAATTTGTTATTCTCACTCCTATTTTACAGTTTCCTAAATCACAATTTGATATTCAGGATTCTTTTTCAAGTGTGTCCCGTAACTTAATATACTCTATCATATGTAAGCATTGTGATATGAAGTATATTGGTGAGACTGGTAGACGTTTAGCTGATAGATTCGCCGAACATTTGAGAGATATCACGAATCATCGTGACTCCCCAGTGGCTAATCATTTTAACAGCCCGTCACATCATGGTAGCTCTGATGTCTCTGTAACCGGTTTGTTACGTTGTTATACCGGTGACCGGCAACGTCAGTCCTTGCAATATCGTCTCATTTGTCATATGGGAGTCTTGCAACCACACGTAATGAACATTAATCACCGCTTTGTTTGAGTTACCCAACTTTTCTTTATACCCTCTACTCCCGTATTGCACTGATTGTTGTAATTATTTGTCTGTGTACACTTTCGTGAATAATTATTATTTTTGTGTTTGCCGTTCTTCTATATAATTCCTTTATGTCTTCTTTCGTTTGTGTATGTCAATATGTGATTATTTTGTACTCTGCCATTTAGTTATTGTTAAATCATTTACATATTTAGAATTTGATTTCCTCGTTTTTATTGCAGTTGTCTCTTCGATGGGTGCCCACACATGTATAGTTATTTGTATATGCATTTCGTTTTACATGGTTCTATGTATCCACACAATTACTTTGGGCCACACATTTGTATGTATACATATGCAGTTGTTATAGCAGTATCTTTATGTGAACGAACGTTTATATTTACATAAATATATATATATATATATATATATGTTTCTATGTGTACTAATGTTCATGTTATTATTTATGTGAGAATGTGTTTATGTGCATGAATGTTCATATTTATGTATACATATATATATGTATATTTATGTGAGCGCTTTTTTATGTTAATGCACGTATCTCCATTCTGTGTCAATGTGTATACCTATTCTGGTGTGAACCCTTTCCTGTGTGTGGATACATTTACATGCCTGTGCATTTTGTGTGGGTATTCTTCACACATCTGTGTCCATCTTGTTATGTGTTTATTTCTTGACTCTTGGTGTGTGTATACATTTCTATGAACCGGTATGTTTAGATTTGGTTGTATATATATATGTTTATGTCTATATTTGGTTTCACATTCATTCCATGCGTTTTCAAATGTTGATTCTTCTTGTATCCTTCCTTCCCCAAACCCACTCACCCCACCATCACACAACCTCATCATTACTCATCTATCATTGTCATATGCCATTCTTGTTGGCGTAGGTGACCATGGTTCTATGTTCACAGTATTGTTATCAGGATCGTTGTTTCCAAGCCTTGCTAGGTTGTCACATGAATATTTTCTCACGTCCCCATCTGTCTCTGTTCCCTTCAGTCTTGCCTGTTGTGACTATATTCTTAAAACCTGCCTGTCTGATAAAGTGACAAAAGGGGTATTTTTCTTATCTTTTTCTTTCATTATTCTTGCACTCATCTATAGTGCCTCTAATTTCCCACTTTCGGTTTGTTTATAATGAATGCACGCATTTTCTCTTTTACTAGATGCGTTGTCATCCCTGCGCTATGGAGACGGGGCTTGATGAAATATAGACATCTATTTTGTTTTTTTATTTTGTCGTTTTCTGTTGTTTGTCTCTTGAAAAATGTTCAATTTGAGCCGATACGTGGAGAATTGTCCTATTTAGTTTTATTGTATGTTTTTTTATATATACTTTAAAAAAAAAATTTTTTTTTAATAGGCAAGGTAAGTGTTTTAGTAACCTGTTAAACTCATTTTGCGTTACTATTTGTTCATTATGTTACTGCGGCACCATCCACTTTGTCCGACACCCTCTGACCATTTGGTTATTTATATGTGCATCGTATATGTTGTTTCGTAGACTCTTTCATGTCTGAGATCTATATTTTGCATGGTCTGCCTCTGGTTAGAAACATGATGTTTGAAATGATGAAACGATTTTGGGAAAGTTTCGTTATGTTGACGTAATCGTTTTATGTGTAATTATATCTGCCATATTTGAAGCAATAACACAGATGTAACGTGTACGGTTTATTTCTTTGTCGTTTTCAACCGATTATCCACATAAATAATAAAGTATGGACGACCTAAAGTATGTATTATCATGCTCGTCTCATTATCAACTTTTAGTTATTTTTTAAATTTAATCTATATAGTCAGTACATAAACTGGATACTATGATGGTGACGATGTTCGTTCGTCGTAATCGACGATGACCAAAACTCAAACAAAATAATAGTAATAATACACGATAAACGGTAATAATGCGTTTTTAAATAACTAAGAAGTCTATTACGAGCAACACAAATTATTTCACGCAATTGACAAGTATATTCCCAGCAACCTGTTTATCTAAGTTTGCAATACTATTTGGTATCTGAAGAGGGTTTCTTAAATATGAAAAAAATAATGGCAACTGACAAACTAAATCAAGGCCCACAATTAGTATTGAGAAATGTAATTTAGAAGAATAGACTCATTGTGATTATTTGGTAACTAATATAAACAATTCAGGGGACTGTGATTCTAAGATAAAGAGAAGAACAGCAACAGCGCTTGCAAAGTTAAAATAGATAAAGAAACTATGGCAAAGTACTAACATAAGCACACAATTGTGTTTACTACAAACATGTGTATTTCCAGTGGCGACATATGGATGTGAAGCATGGACACTAAATAAAACAGTGGCCAAGAGAATAACATGATTTGAATTAAAGTGCTGTAGAAGAGTTTTGAGAATGCCATGGACAGCAAGAAAAGCAAACCAGGAGGTGTTACGAACAATTAACGCACATGAAGGCTGGCTTCTGAACACCATATTTAATAAAAAGCTATTATTTTCTGTCCCATTAAGAGATACGACAGCATGGAGAGACATTCATGAATGCCTGCGCATGTTACTGAAAGAGGCAGGATAGCTTGCTCAAGACCACGGAAAATTTAATAGATCCATCAACTTGTAATAAAGTCATCAGTGTAGCATCTGGTCGCAGTTTCTCACTTTTGTCTTATATCACATAACTCACGTGGATGACGAAGATATGCAGACCAGCAGACGTTGCATGAGTCTTTTTCTGGGAGACACATAGGGAAAGTGAAAGCTAGATATGCCACTGCGAATAGGGCAAAACATCTGACTGAAGAATGATGAAATTTTTAACGTGTGCTCTACTCCAGACAAGACGTGATCATCATATGATACTGGATCAGTGAATTGCATTCAGTGGTGGACGAAACATGCATCCATTAACCAATCTCAGACTATATAAATATATATAACTACACATGCATCAATTGATCAATCTTAGACACATATGTCTACAACTAAACATGCATACAAACATCAATCTTAGCCACATATGTCTACAACTAAACATGCATACAAACATCAATCTTAGCCACATATGTCTATAATTAAACATGCATACAAACATCAATCTTAGCCACATATGTCTACAACTAAACATGCATACAAACATCAATCTTAGACACATATGTCTACAACTAAACATGCATACAAACATCAATCTTAGCCACATATGTCTACAACTAAACATGCATACAAACATCAATCTTAGCCACATATGTCTATAATTAAACATGCATCTATACACTAATCGTAGACCCATATTTCTATAATTAAACAGGCATCGATATACCAATCTTAGACACATATGTCTATAATTAAACATGCATCAATAAATCAATCTTAGCCACATATGTCTATAACTAAACACGCATCCATAAACCAATCTTAGACACATATGTCTATAACTAAACACGCATCCATAAACCAATCTTAGCGACATATGCCTATAATTAAACACACATCCATAAACCAATCTTAGACCCCTATGTCTATAATTAAACACGCATCCATAAACCAATCTTAGACACATATGTCTATAACTAAACACGCATCCATAACCAATCTTAGCCACATATATGTCTATAATTAAAAGCGCATCCATAAACTAATCTTCTCCACATATGTCTATAATTAAACACGCATAAACCAAGCTTAGATACATATGTCTACAAGTAAACATGTATCCATACACCAAACTTAGACACAAATGTCTACAACAAAACATGCATAAACCAAAGGAACACACATATGTCTACAACTAAACATACATCCAAACACCAAACTTAGACACATATGTCTTCAACTAAACACGCATCCAAACATAAAGCTTAGACACTTATGTCTACAACTAAACATACATCCATGCACCAAAACTTAGACACATATGTCTACACTGTCTTGAATATGCAGGTGTCACTTTCACCGCCAGTCACACACAGATTGAGAGTCTCTAGAGAATTCAAAACGAATCGATGCCAAACATCCTTTGTTGCACAAGGGACACACCCTGTGTGGCTAGGCTATTTCTCCATGATTTTCCGAGCATATCACATAGAATGGATATGTGTCGTGCCCGTGTATACTTTAGCGAACTCCCACGTGTTAAGGGAAGCACGCTCAACAGAGGCAAATCGTGGATGGGTCGGACCTAGGATATCGTTAACAAATGCATATGCCGCTGACGACATAACTCCTGACGCGGAATGGATACCTTTTCCCACGGTCTTTCAAGAGACAGTCAAGACATCAATTACACTCAATAGAGAGTGCAGGGAACTCTGCCCCGTGAACGCTGATGGTGCAGTCAAGGCACTACTCTGCGAGAATACCGATGACACAGATGATGTGAATTACATGGACGGGTCGATCATCCGTCATCATCGATGCGCATGGGCCCTTACTGCCAGATGAAAAGGAAGAACAGTATACGTCGCCAGTAGTGCTTTTACCGCAAAAACAAGCATCCTAACAATGGAAGTATTCGCAGTAACGCACACACTTAACTGGCTGAAATCGCAACCATATTCCCATGTGTGCATACTAAGTGACCCTCTGAATATGTTTCAGAAAGTTGAAACATGTAATGTTCGGAGGGAATATGTGGAGTCATTAGAGAGAGAAAAATATGCAGTCATCACAACGAAAATGCACATTTAATTTTGTCCCCGTAAACGCGGGCCAGGAGGGAAACGAACGAGCCGTCCAATTAGCTAGCTTCTCCACCACAACAGACGTCAAGCCTATGAACGAAGTGGACATACTCTTTGCTTTCCGTGAATCCTCACGATCAAGGGATTCTGAGATGAATGAACATGAGTCACTGTCGAGAATGCGCGAATTGGGTTGAGAATGGGAGCGGTCCGTAGAGAACCCCTGACAAAGATTTAAAAGAGAGCAGTGAACCATCATAGTCCTGTAACCACCAGCCGTTATACTCTGAAACATTTTCCGAAGCACAGATCTGAGCACCTATGGACGTGTCCGGTGTGCGAAGAGAGTTGTGAACAGACCAAATACATAAATTATATATTCTGATATATAATCATATATCAACTGCCATTATATGACAGGGGCACAATCTGAAGATTATCATCAAGAAAACGCAAACAACAAACAAAAAATGGTTGATAAAGACCAATGCTGACACATCATCAACAACAATCAACACTCAATAAAAAAAAATGATCATATCAAGTGGGAAACAATTTGGAATATCACATATTCAAAAGAAAGAGATGTGTTACTGGGAACCAATTTAAATAAGAGAACTGTATGAATGCCTCAGAAATAGAAAATGGAGTCAAAATGTTGAGCGTACATTTCAGTCCCGAGTCCATTAGCAAAGACAAGCTTGGGAGGGGGATATATATATATATATATATATATATATATATATATATGTATATATATTCATATTTTTTCAGTATATATATATATGTATAAATACACATGCAATTATTCTTGTACTCGAATATGGATCAACAATCAGTATGCCCTAGAAAAATAAACAATCATGCTCTTCGTATTCTCACAGTTGAGGTAGGTACACTTGTTCAGAAAGATATATATTAAGAGACACAAATTTTGGGAGAACTGAGGAGAGTTCAAATGCTGCAGCTTGAATCAAGAATATGGGACTAGTTATGTAGACTTTCTGATTAAACTGTATGGGCACATTGAGGCGTTTACACCAACATTTATCAAGAGTATCAGCCCTTATGTTGGACATGTTAAATGTATGGGCCCATTGATGTGCTTTTCATACAGCAAATGTAACAAGAAAACATGGCTTACTGTGTAGGTATATTAAAATATACTGGAGACCTGAACAACTTTCAAATAAGCTTCATTTATCAAGTTAAACTGGATTGATGTGTAATCATGTTAAATTACAATCACGGAGAAGTACTAGCTCAGTGAGAATTGAGTGTTATTTGGTGTGGAGGTTGTGAAAGCATCTGGTTCAAATCTCGCTTTCTTGATTATAAATTGTCGCTCTATTATGATGTGTACACGTTCAGCGAAATCAGTTATAATTATGCCTATGATGTATTGCCACCATATATCGACTTATGCGATAATTTAATATGTCCATACATGTCAATTATTGTGCAATTGTTAAGCAATACTTGCTGGCAATGTTCAAACTCCACACTTCACAGTTGTGGTAATGAACAACCGATTTCTTACCTTAACGTTCATCTCGGAAAACGCCAATAATTTTTTTATTTTTTTTTCCCGTACACTTTCCTAGGAATCCGGTGAGAAGATGGAGATAATCACATTAGGATGTGCACATTTCCATTGATGATATCATTGACACGAAGTTACCTTCTCCTGATTACATTCCTGCCAATTAACGTTCTTGGTCAAGGTAGATGTTAAGCTTTACTTATAACATTGTCTAACCACACCTGATATTGTATTTTTAAAATGTATGAAGGATAGTTTACTGTGAATATACAATCCAAGAATAGAGTGTAATAACCTCCGTAATAAATGTGCCATCTATTAATTACGCTGGACGTAACTTCACATTGTATATATGTATATTATTTATATTATGTATGTATAAATATATAAAATTGAATGGTATCACATGCAATTTTCAGTTGATATGTTAAATAGTTAACCGACCGTGTGTTGCGGTGCCCGAAAGGGGAGCAAAGAATAGCAACACTGATTACCTTCCACGCAAGTCGTAAAAGGCGGATAAGGAGGTTATGGGATGCGTTGACTGTCCCATCCCATATAGGGCCAGTGACCCAAAACCATGCTGAAGTCGGATGTATCAGACCGCAAGGCGCAGATATCGCAGCAATGCTGTAAACCATGACACAGTGCATTCTGTTCTCCGGACTACATCCTGCTAATCTGCAGGAGTTTGAGAAAGAACGCAGAAGAAGAAAAAAGTAATAGTTTAACATGTTCCGTTGAAATGGAAATGTTTGTGTGATGTGAGATGATGGCGAAGATACTGACGTCTGAGTGCGCCTGGATATGACTAATGAATCACATGTGTGAACGAACTTATTTACTGTACTCTGATGTGTGGGAAAAGGATGTAGGATATTGTGTCAATCTTGTATATCTTGTAACATGTTGTGTAGCATAACGTCTGAGGAACTCTGAAGCTGCATCACCTTTATTTATTCTTCAATATCATTCGGAACTTTCTTCCGAAAGACTATGCCTTTGAATTTGTTTTCTGTTGAAGATGGGCAGTTAACTTATGGATGTACTGCCTTTAAAAACACGTCTTTTGCCATCGAAAATTTAGGGAGCATGTTTGAACTTCTCCACATATCAGTTGTCGATTGACAGACGATGTTCTCCCACGCAAATAATGTGTTGCATGCAGGAAAAGACACATTGATAGCAATGTCATACACTATCAAACATATTAAACCATATCAAACTACTGTTTATTGGCCTTAAAAATAATTTTCTGTTCGTTTTCGTACTTACCGTTAAGCGTAGGTATGGATGTCCCAGGTGTGGTTCCAAGGGCAGATGTTTCATGCTAGTTGCTTTGAGTCCATGTTTGTTCATTGTTGTAATTGTGTTTTCTACCCACATCATTTTGATGTATCCTTGAATATATATCCGTATATTCTATTGGTATTTGGTTTTAGTTCATTAGCATACTGTATCCGAAGCATTTTACGTACTTTCTTTCGATGTATGTAACACATGATAATAAATCTAACAATAATACTCATTTCTTCATTTCTTAATTTATCTTATTTAGTAATCATTGCAGCTTTCCGTACACATCTCACTTCGTACGCAACAATTTTATTCTTCTGCGAGAAGGCTAAATATCATATTTGACATTGTGTGGACCAGACTGATTATATATATATATATACATATATATATATATATATATATATATATATATATATATATATATGTATATAACAAGTGTAAATATTATATGTCGTTTAATTTCTATCTTGATCTTCAGTTGCAGACCAATTGGTAAATATTAGTAAGTCACTGTTTACTTTCGGAAATCATGTGTCAATGTCTCTGTCTATAATTTAATTTACGAAAGACTATTGCGATAACATTTAAATAATTTTTCATGATTCACTTTAAATCTATTAACGTGTATCAATCATCCGACATGTTTCTGAATGATGACAGGATCTACGTTCTGTAATGTGGTTTAGTTATTGAACCACTAATTCTAAAATGAGAGCGAGTGTTGCTATTCATGAAATACTTGACAGTCACACGAATCATTCAACTAATAAATGTAAATGAATAACTCTCCACTAATACTCTACATACACAAAGTAATACTCAATTCGATATTTGTGAGCTTGAACGACGACACTTTGAGTTACCTCAGGATTTGGTAAATGTCATCTTACTAATGCACTAACAAGTGATGAACTCAGTTATGAAAACCATATAAGAATGAAAGCCCACTGAACTGCACCAATCTACTAGTCTCAATAGAACACTCATCCTCCATAATTTAATGTCATAAATCTGTATGCACCGTTTCCACTCAACAATACCTCCTGTAAAATGCCACCTGTTTGCCCATCTGTACATGGCATGTATCCGAGCTGTTATATAAGCTCAAGTGACTTTTGGGAAATGTGGTTGATATTGTTGATACCGTACTGATATCACTAGAAGAGAGCCAGTGCTGATATCCTATGTTGATATTACCTGCTAATAGTATGTGCTGCTATCCCTTGTTCGGCTGAACGTGGAAGAAATATTCCAGCATGAATATGGAATACACTTAATACAACAAATATTAAATTCAACATAGTTTATCACACACAGACACCAACCAAAAAGCAATCCGACAACCACATTCTTCTGATATATAATACACACTTTATTTATGAATACATTAACAAGTTCAAATATAATACACTATATAAATGTTTCATTTGTGACTAAAATAACGAGATAATAAAATATGCCTCGTTAAATTACTTCACTCTTCTTAAGTTAACATAGGACTTGTTATGCGACCTCTATTGATGAAAGTTGTTGGTAATAAAATTCAGACTATTTCGGTTCTTTATAGTGGGTGTGCCTATGATTTTGTAAACAACTGTTAAATTGGATAAAACAAGGATATTGACTATACTTGTGGGTTATGGGCTTCATCTGATATATGGCCCAACATAGAATATTTCCATAATCCAAACTTCTTGTACAAAATGTTAGAAGTTAGTGAGACTATACCTAGATCCTTTTTTTGTTATGTGTGCTATATTAACAGACCTAACTCAGTCACTTCAAATGTGTGCTCTATCAATACTACTTATTTGGAGTATAACAGGTAATATGTAACCTTTTTAAAAATCGCCCTTGCCAATTCAATTACACAAGGCAACAAAATAAAACTTTTTAACAATAGGTGATAAGATAGGTAAAGTTCGTACAATTTATTTACCACGATGTTCATGCTAATGGGTGTGAGATATCACTGGTGGCACGGCGTTTTCTCTGTTTAGAATGACTAGCGCTTTTATTTGTGAAATATATCAAGTTGGTAGAATACATATGTTTAATCCCCACTCAATTGTGGATACAGTCCAACTTCAGAAACATCGAATACATTCATATCCAAATTTCACAACACACTAAATAATTTTGTTTTAACAATTGCAAAACTCTTACATAACTGTCTCTATATATTTATACATTCGGAACCCGCCATGATCTTAAAGGTACCGTATTACATGCATTAACATAAAAACAAAATGCCACCTAATGTCTAAACAATACACGTCCTGGCATCTATGTCACAGATTGTGCTTCTATGATTTCCATTATCTTGAAATATCAGGCTAGGGGTAAATTTCAGAGTAGAAATTGTGACTTTATATCACATGCTTCACAGTAGGTGTCAGTATTGATTGATAAATTAACCGCCGAAGACGGATGTGTCGGGCCATTGGCGCAAATAAAACGGCGACACAACGCATTTCCATTCTCTGGACTACATTCTGCTGGAAATCTAGTAGGACATGTCCTGCTACAAGAGAATTCAGCAGGAGTTTGAGAATGTACGCTTAAGAAGAAGAAGCATGATAAATTACACAGACCGTGAGTATTATATGTGGTATCAATTTGTATAAGAATCAACTTGCGCGAACTGGTTTCAAGTGACCAATCTGTGCGCTGGCCATTCCCTGTAACCACGCTATTGGTTGTGTGGCTGCTCTACCACGTGGTGCCACAGCAATCCACTGGTAGTTTTTTTGTTATATGAGATATGCAGCCTCATTATAGCGTGTCATTGCATAACCACTGCACGACCTGCACACGCTCTGCACGACCAGTATTTTGTTATTTAAACTATATAAAACTAAGCGGCCAACGGAATCGCTCGGTATCGCCGCAACCAGTAATTTGTTCTCTGAAAAATATAAACGCAACCGGTTGCTGAAACAATACTACTCATATCGTGCAAGATAACTACGTAGTTATCTTATTGATTTGGCTATGACATATAGAGTAAACGTGATTCAAAAATTCTGAATGAGATGTTCCAAGTCAAATGGCGAAAAAATACACCATCAAATTGTTATTCAAATTGTTAATATATAAACAATATATTGCAATTCTGCAATCGTTTGAGTACTTACGACAAATGTAAAATAATTAATACTATTTTCCGATACTTTATCTTTGTATGTGTCTGTGTGCCTGCCTTTTCTGATGACACTATTGGTAAATTGTCGGAAAGGCATATACATTTGCAGACAACGAAAAATCAACATAGGATTTCAAGGTTTTTCTTTCAACTGTGTGTGTTTCGAGATATCGTGATCGAGAATCTTCCTCGAACCAACAATTTAGTGGTTGCATGTCATCGTTCTTTTTAATCTACAATCCTTGGAGAGCACCCATCAGTCTACACATCCGTAGAACAATTTCGTCCTGAACATGATCACTGCACATTTAAATCGAGAGTTTCCAGCAGGCATCAGATACCGACAGGCATACTATGTTCGTCTTAATAGACGTCTGCAGGTTATGATCCCAAAATATGAAGCAGTGCCATTATTGGTTTACTTTATAGGAGTGATTCGACATTAACATTTAGTTGTATTTAACTTAAATTATTTAGATATAAATTTGTGACATTTTATTTAGAGATTTGAATATGCAAATATGAATAAATAATATTATAAAGTATGCATGTTATTCTCGTAAACTAAACAATACTATACGTATGTCCCTTTACAACAATGATTTCTTTAATCACAACAATTGATTGGTAGGTAATTATAGTTAATTAAACACTTTAAAAAAATAATTTGTTAATTGGTATTTCCGCGTGTTCACTGCGCTCTTATATCGTTTCGTGTATGCATCTGCTTGCTTTCTTAACGCTTGTTTTGTCGTCCGCGCGTATTTCGGGTAACACTGTAACAGGTATAACGTGTACTGGAAGTACCGTCTAGAACAACTATTGCATGTACCGTATGGAACATATAATTCATAACCTTTGTATTTTTAATTTTTTTTTTTTTTTTGCATTCGTAGTATCAGATACGTTCAAATGAAATTTGGTGAGTACATTTCTGTGACGAAAATCACACCAATCCAATTCACACTGAAATAACCGATTTGAAGTGTGTAATGGTGATTATTTAGGTCTCCAAAATGTATTTTGTTGTACGCGTTCTCTCGGAAAAAATAATGGAAAATGTAATTAGTAAGTATGGAATATAAATCAACACATAACGACTCAAGATCTTTTTTAAAATCAGAGACACATACATAGAGAATAATATGAAAATCGTGAGAAAGTAAATACTTTCAAATAACTCGGATACAATTCTTTCAGTAGTGAAACGACGGAACTGTGCATTGTTTGAACACACATGTCTACATAATTCCCTGCTAAAACAATATTACATGGAACTGTCAAAGGTGGATACTATATATGCTACAAATAAAAGCAAGAAATAGACACGTCAATATGCCACATCTCTCGATCGTATTGTTGAAGATATGCATCAGCGAAGATTTTGTTTTTATGTTAATGCATGTAATACGGTACCTTTAAGATCATGGCGGGTTCCGAATGTATAAATATATAGAGACAGTTATGTAAGAGTTTTGCAATTGTTAAAACAAAATTATTTAGTGTGTTGTGAAATTTGGATATGAATGTATTCGATGTTTCTGAAGTTGGAAAATTTAATGTACACAAGGAAAGACGTAACCATGATTTTGAACGAATACATGTATACCGATGTTTGTATTTAAGAATTAACTATATAGAGCACAATACTACTATATTTGTCCGACTGTATATACACAAATTTGCAGCTTATCAGGAACCACTTTTAACAGTGGTGAAACTTTGTACGCTGGTTTGGTATGGAACGAGAGACGACTCTCGCAGTCTACATTATTTTGCCAGAAACAGTTGTGAGTGGAATGATACGAGGGGTCATATACATTAATGGATAGATAATATTAAGGGGTTGTTTAGGCATGATTTTTCATCAATCATCCGAATCGAATGCTTGAGATATAGATATTTCTAGAACTTTTGCAGATCTCTGAGACCCTGAGATGGTTCTATTTATGGTTCTTATTATTATTATGTAATGACATTAATCATGTATTTTAAAGTGATGTCTTGATCATTTGAATTTCACCAGGCTGCCCTAGTGAATGGTTTGGTCCTGGCTGCAGATACATGTGTCATTGTTCTGAACAAAACACTTGTGGTCGAAGAGGAGAATGTAATGGTTCATGTGATACTAAATACTTTGGTCCGGGCTGTCAGTACAGTATGTGTGCATATAATATGTATTGTTAATTGATATATATATATATATATATATATATATATATATATATATATATATATATACTGGAGATATACAGTTGATGTGTAGTGTACTGAAGTGCTACTACAAGGTGGTTGAATAGCGATATATATAAGTTCAAATGTGACACACAAAGGAAATATACAAAAAAAATGAAAATATACAAAAGCATACCCGAATACATGTGCAAGCGAGACAG